>LPNX010608698.1:492599-569477 GCA_001517045.1 Pseudotsuga menziesii
CAACCAAGTGCCCAGCCTAGCTTAGATGGCACTGGTTGGAAAAAGAATGTCCATAAGCAAGCAAGAAAGGCCATTGCTAACTTTTGGTATTATTCTGACATCCCTTTCAACTGTGCCAGAAACCGGGGTTCAAAGCCCCTACATCTGAGAGCCTTAGGACAGATATGTTGCTATAGAGTGTTGATGACCTCAACCTTGTGCTTGGTGAGTTTCGTACATCATGGGCAGAAACAGGGTGCACCATCATGAGTGATGGATGGACAAATAGGAGGAACAGAACTTTGATTAATTTCCTCGTTTCTTGTCCAAAGGGGACAATGTTTCTCAAATCAGTTGATGCCTCAGACAAAGTTAAGAGTGCTCAACTTATTTGTGAAATGATGGAAGAAATTGTTCAAGAAGTGGGAGAAGAAAACATTGTGCAAATTATCACTGACAATGCAGCTAATTATATGTCTGCTGGTAGATTGTTTGAGGCTAGGCACCCCACTATATTTTGGAGCTCTTGCGCTGCACACTGCATAGACTTGATGCTCGAGGACATTGGGAAACTTCAATGGATACAAGAAGTTGTGGAAAAGGCAAAATCCATAACCAAATTCATCTACAATCACACAAATGTCCTTTCCACCATGAGAACATACACTGAAGGCAAGGAGCTTGTTTGCCTTGGAGTGACGAGATTTGCAACAAACTTCATCTCCTTGCAATCTGTAGTAGAGCAAAAGGTCAATTTAAAGAGAATGTTTTTGGGACTTGAGTGGATGGCTTCTAGACATGGAAGAAGCCTTGAGGGCATTGAAATTGTTGCCCTTGTCTTTAATGATGGTTTTTGGAGAGATGCAAAAGAGATCATTGCTGTGACTGAACCACTTGTCAAAGTGCTCAGGTACTTAATTTCTAATTTTCTAAACCTTTTTAATGTTCATCAATTCAATTTGAATTTTGAATTCAAATTTCAAACTTTTCTACATGTTAATTAAATTTAAACTTTAAAGTCTTAAATTGATGATTGATCTTTCAGGATGGTTGATGGTGAGAAACCCGTCATGGGTTACATTTATGAGTCAATGGATCTCGCCAAGGAAGCCATAAAAGCCAAATATATGAATGATGAGACCAAGTACATGCCTCTTTGGGGCATCATTGATGAGAGGTGGGATAGGCAATTGCACTCTCCTTTACATGCTATTGGATACTTTTTCAATCCAGCATATTTTAATGACAAGACCAAGTTTAGTGAGGATGGGGAGGTTGGCCGAGGGCTTATGACTTGCATTGAGAGGATGAACCCAAATCCAGAAGTCCAAACCCGTATCATTGCCCAGCTCCAAGACTATAGGATTCCTTCAAAATTGTTTGCTTATGCCAGTGCTATACGGGAAAGGACAAAAATGTTGCCAGGTATTTTATAATTTGAATTTTGTATTACAAATTTTGTAATTTTGTATTACAAATTTTGTAATTTTGTATTATCTTTTATAATTTTACACTTTATTATCTCAATTCTTCGAAGTTCGAAGTTTTTTTCATCTTCAATTATCAATCTTGACTTTTTAACACTTGCCCCATGTTAGGTCTTTGGTGGCAAAATTTTGGCAGTGATACACCAGATCTTAAGAAGTTTGCCACTAGGATCCTAAATCAAACTTGGAGCGCTTCAGGTTGCGAGCGCAACTGGAGCATGTTTGAGAAAATCCATTCCAAGAGGCGTAGTCGCTTGACACAAAAGCACTTGAATGACCTCGTTTTTGTCCACTACAACCTTCGGCTTCGCAACAGGTAGTTACTTGGTGAGACACTTTATAATCATCTGTAATCTTAAATTTTAATCATTGGTTTAAACTTTAAAATTTTAAAGTTTAATTCACATTTTGAATGTATCTTGATTCTTGATGTTGACAAGTTTGGATCATTCAGCTATTTCCATGGGCCAAGATGACTTGGAGGTGGAATTGGAACAGAATGGGGATCCTACAACTGTTGCTATATCTACTTGGATTCATTTAGAGGAGGCTCCTCTTTTTAGTTCCGAGGACTTAGAGACCCTTGAGGGTCAAGCAGCAGGAGATGCGAGAGCATCTACTTCTTAGTTTTAACTTTTTCTTACTGTTTCGTATTTAGTATCTAGATTCTAGATTTTGGATCCTCACTTTATGTATTTTTGGACTCATCTTATGGATGAGAGTTGATATATTTTGGACATCTTTCCGGATTATCATTTATGGACTCATCTTATGCATGAGAGTTGATAATAGATATATTTTGGACATCTATGATTCTATTGATATCTTTTAGGCATCTATTGATATCTTGCAGTGTATGGACATGGTTGTTTTGAATATCTATAATTTTTTTTTTTTAATTCAAAATAGAGGTATATATCTAATTTTTTGTATTTGCCGATTTTTTCCTGATCCAATTCAAACTCTTCGCTCTTTTGCCTCGCCAATTTATTGCCGATTCCGAGTCCGGTAAGTATGATCAAAATATATTAAAATATGTAATACATAAAAAAAGCTCCCAAAATGGAAGCTTTTGAAAATTTTGTTTTTCGCTCCCGCTCCCCACTCCCAACAACGTAGCTCTTAAGGCCTCTGTTGTATGGGTTCAAGTGGGAATCCATCAAACAATCATAATTGACAGTTTGAAGAGTAACATTCTAGGACTATCTAGGTGAAGCGAGGACTAATGCAGAAATGTTTATATAATCCCTTGAAAAATTATCAGGCAGAAATCTGCCTCATTAGTTGCTTGAATAAAGTCAATTGCATAGCGAGCTATTTAACAATAGGGATAGTTGCTATTACACACACCCCCCTAACCAGAGATTTTAACCACTCTTCAATGCATCACAGTAAATAGAGTCGCGAGGACAGTGAGTGAACATGAGAATTAGATTATTTGTTCTTTGGCTCACCACATGATTGATTTAAAGACAAAGCCAGCAACACGATAAGATAGTTAAAATAATTGTTGCACATCCATCCACAGCAACAATGATATTCATCCTTCCACTTTATAAAATACAAAATCAAGAGAACAAGGAACTAGTACAAACATGCTCGCTCCTCCAGGCAGCTGCGCACTACCCATTGCAGTTCCTCTTCTAGTTCTTCGTCCAGACAGAGTACTCTTTTGAGCTTCCTTCAGTCGGCCTCAAATGGTAGGAGAGATACTCCCAATGTTTCCAGTGCAACCATGGCAGTGACAGTTTCGCCATTTTCACATCACAGCTCTCGGATCTACTCCCTTTATACATTTTCCTTTCTTGGATCAGCTCTCTTCATATCTCTCTTTTTATATTTTTCTCCAAGATCAGCTCTTCATTTATCTAGATAGGGTTAGGTTTGAGTTCTACTTTTATCTTTTTATAGGAGCTACTTTCGGGCTCCCATTTTGTATTGCTATCATGGGACCGCACAGTCCAATTGACCTACTTTTATGGTTATCTGTTGGACATTAATAAAATTATCTCATCTTATAGGAGCACACATGTAACTGAAATCTGTCTAACCATTTGCAATATAATACTCACATAGAGGAGTATTATAACAATGAATATGCCACCATAGGAATTTAATGAAACTTCATCAGACTGCATAAAACTCAATTTACAGATTGGAACGCTCATGTCAAATTTACCTCTATTCTCCTCATTTCAGATTCTGCTTTTGCTTTTTGGTAACTTTCCCAGGCTTGTATTTTTATCGCTTCACTTTTATACCTGAAAAGTAAACAATATCATATAAATGACGCTTTTAAGTTATAACCATAAAGGCTGCTGGACAACACATGAACAGACAATCTAATAAAAACTAATTAGATTTCCTTGGGAACAGTCAAATATTCTAATCAAATAATGCAGTAAACAAAATACAATTGTAGTCATTTCAACTCATTTTTTTAACAATTTGGCATACAAGCAGAACTAGATTACTTGCTATTGTTGCCTTCTGAAAAGTAATAAAAATTTAAAAAGAATACATAAATTAGCAAACAACTACTTACAAATATAACGTGCAAGGATACAGTCTCATTCTAAGGTAACAGATGAACAAGCATTGTGGGATGATATTGCTTAAAACAGTGCTTCCTTTTATAAATAAATAAATAAATATAAAAGTTCACAACAACATAACCTGGCCATATATTTTGCCTGCTCTGCATCCTCCCATGCTGCAGCTCGAAATCCCCAGATGTTCTTCTTAGCTTCTTCAAAAGTTATTGTCTTCAGTGATTTAGATGCATCTTGATCCTCTTCCTCTTGACTCGACCAGGCTGCAATGTTAGCCCTCCCTAGTTGTGCACCCAGGACCATAATTTCTCGTCTAGTCTTTGTATGCAAATCCTTCTCTGAAAATTCAGAATTTCTAACTTCCTTTTTATCACTGAGCTCATTTTCTGTTGCATCTGTTGGTGAGGATGCTGGTGCAGCCCTTCCTGGAGTAGATGGTTGTGAAGGAAGAGGACTTCGTATCATAGGCGTGCTGACTCTGATAGGAGTTCCAGTTCTAGAAGGTTCTTGGCTAGCAATTGGGGTCATTTCCGTTCCCGTGTTTCTCATAGAAACTGATCTGACGGATAAAGGTGTTTGAATATATGATACAGGACTATGTAAAGATGTAAAGGAGTCATGCTTTCTCAAAACAACTGCATCAGAGAAAGTTTCACGTTTTTGTAAGCATATCCACATCAAAGCTTTCCCAATATATGATCGCAGAGACAAAGCATGAAATGATCATTACCAGTTGAGTGAGCATAAACAGGAAAAACAACAAAAGAAGAGCTAGTAAATTAAATATTTAATTTCCTCCCATGCTGAAGGTGTGTACTCACTGGCTGGGTCTGCAAAGGGTTTTTCATTTCGAAGTGAAGTCCGAAAGAATGCTTCAGTATCATTGACTTTCTTTAAGTCATGTGGACCTTGAATAAAAATATCCTCCATGGGATGGTAATCCAGAGAGCAATTTGAATTTTCTGCCACGGGATTTTTGACAGTTTGCACAAGGGAAACCTTTGAGTCAATTTTCTTTGTTTCCCCTTCATCCTGATATAAGCCACTTCCATGAACAGCTGCATGGCTGGATAATATGACTGTAGCATTTGGTAATTCAACCTTCGTAACATTCATCTGGCAGTCCATTTGATGAGAACTGCTTCCCTTTCTTGAATAACGTGCAGTATTGACTTGGGGAAGAACTGCAACAGTTTTTAATTTATTTTTGACATGACCATCTGCAGAAGAATGACTCACCAGCCATTTTTCTGCATCATCCCATTTAGAAGGTGCTTGTTTGGAATGTGACCCTGAAACAGACCTGTGAAATGCCTTATTCCCCTTATGGAACTCAAAACTATTGATGGCATTTTCATGACCACTACCATAATCAAAACCATCATCTTCAAAGGGCCGCATTGCCTGTACATAATTATAATTACCTTGATACCCTAACTGTGCAATCATAGGCTTTGACAGATTCTGCACTTTCATATGAACACGCTGGTTTTCTTTAATTTGGACATCCTTAAAAGAAGCTATGTTTTGAGGTACCATATTTGAATCTAGAACTTTATCACGTGAAAGCTCTGTCAAGGAGTCTTTTCCATAATTTGTTGTTGCTGATGAACATCCAGCTTCAGACAAAGGAACATAACCATTGGCTTCAATACCATGTGGCTCTTCTGATCATGTTGCCATGTATCCAAATATACGAAATACAAGAGACATCAATATTTCAATGTCAATGACACAGGCTGTAAGTTCACAACAGAATTGTTTTAAGCTAAGAGACTTCCAGCTTTAATATAAGTTATATTGAACTAAAATGGAACGCAAACAGTACACAACAAACAAGAAACCAAAGTTACCTTCTTGACTGAAGTTTTCAACAACTGCTAGTTCATCCACTTCTATATTTTTGCTTTTTCTTTGCGCCTCAAGAGGAATAACCATTAATTGATGAGAGGATGGCATTCCAACCTACGAGAATTTTGAGACAAACTCCACTTGTGAACTATACTTAACACAGGGTAAGGTATAATTATAACAGAAAAATTTTAAGCTTGTACTAAAATCTTAACTTCAAATTCCTTAAGTACTTTACAGCATTAATTGTAGTGACTACCTGAAAATTGTCCACTGTTTTGTAATCCGTAACTTCTTACAGCTTCCCTTCATAGAAGAATCACAGAATTGAATCATTTAGCTACATTGTCACTGAAATTTCTGTATCACGCTATGCCACCATTTTGCTCCACATTGCATAGAGATCTAGGCTCCACTGCGTATTAACTCAAAAGCCAGTCTCTGGAGTGCATTCCGCCACAGAATAAAGAGCATTAACACAAAGTCTCTTCACTTTCATTAGGAAATTTCAACCCGTACTCCAAATCAATCAGATATGATAGGAAAAGCAAATACAGCTTCACAATCTCAAAAAAACTGGTCCGAAGAGAAGGCAACGTGAAAAGAATAACAAGAAAACTAAACATCCACTCCAGCTCAAATGTAAACTCCAACCCTTAAAATGCTCTCTTATTGTCTCATAAAATGACTATTGATACTCAGCTTAACAATCAAATGAGAATCGAGTTTGTTTGGCCATACACTGAACCAATGAGCTTTGAATTTTAAAGAAAGCTATATGTTATGTTTAAATGTTAAAAGGTGTTGAAGGCTTCTGATGGGCTAGATAGAGCTGAGGCTTAGGGTTTTTCAGGCCTGTGGAAGTTTGACAGGAGATTGAAGGAGCAGCCTTCACGAGCAATCTGGTGGGACAACCAACTCTGGGGGCGGGTCTCGGCAAAGACCTTGCAAGGAGGGGGTCGTCCGCCCTCCTGCTCCAACACTCCAGACATGGCAACGTAGTGAAGCGTGACGAAGGTCAGAGCGTGGACGAAGGGGAGATCGAGGAGATAGGAGGTTCGGGGGCCCCATTCCAATCTTCAAAGAATGGCATGGGAGGATGCTTTCCGCGAGCCCAGACGATTCTTGCTCTTCAGATCCAATCAGACAAGGTAAGAGAAAAAGTTGAACTCTGGAAAGTGAAAGCTTTGATAGGGAAATTCATTTTGATATGGCCGAAAGAACGAGATCTGGTAAGATGGATCAAGAGCACTTGGAACCCTAAAGGGCACTATGATCTACACCTAGGTTCAAAGGGGTTTTTCACCATCATCTTTTTCAATCAGGAAGATCGGGATCGAATCCTAGAAAGGGGACCTTATTTTTTCTTGTCTGCAGGCCTTTACCTTAGGCCATGGAAGGAGAGATTCAACCCAGAGAAGGAAGAGATGACGGTTGCCCCGGTTTGGATCCACTTTATTCCCTGTCGTGCGAGTACTGGGATCTTGAAATCCTACAGGATATTGGGAACACGTTGAGAGAATTTGTGAAAGTAGCAGAAGAAACTAAACAACAACGGTACACTGCATTTGCTTGCATATGTGTTTATATGGATGTGTCGAAAGAGCTACCTAAAGCCATCAGCCTGAACTGGGAAGATGAAGAGTGGATGCAATTGATTGACTATGAACACATTCCTTTTAGGTGCAGACAATGCCATGACTGGACATTTCAGCCGAAATTTCCCAAAGAATAGCCAACAACCATTGACGGCCCAGCAAACACAGGAAAAAACGAGGGACAAGGAAGGCTTTGTTCTGATCTGAATCAAAAGAAAGCCCAAATCGAGTCCCTTGCAGAAACAAGGCAAAGGCCACAAAGGGGGAGGCTCAAACAACAACAATCGTTTTGTGATCTTGACTAAGAGGGAGGAAGAAGGAGTACCTGAGGATAAGGTTGTCACTCCAGAACCCCAAGCAAGTAGGAAGGAATCTAATGAGGGCAAGGAGCATGAGCCAGAAGAACAAATGGAGGCCATGGAGGAAGATGGGGTTGAGAATATAGAGCTGGGGGAATTAGATCTAGATGAGATTGAGAAGGAATGCGAGAAAAGGGGAAAGGCTATGTGTCCCAACAACAGCTGGAGCTATTACAAGAAGCGATCATCAAGACAAGGGCTCGTCAATAACTTGGGATAGCAGCGGACCCCCAGAAGGGGAACAAAAGAAAGCAGCCGAAGGAGGATTTGAGGAGAGGAAGGAAGACGAACAAGCAAAGGATAACGGAAATAGGGGTCAAGCTTATTGAATCAGGTCAATATCCTACAATAGTAGCGACCTTCTTTGAAGTTAATCGAGTGAACTAATGAAGATAATATCATGGAATATACAGGGGTGCAACCACCCCAGAAAAATTAAGACTTTGGCAAAGAAGCTCAAGAAGGAGAAACCGACAGTTCTTTTCCTCTAGGAGACGAAGTGTAAATCCAAAACACTTGACAAGGTGGGACAGAGGATTTGGAAAGGGTGTAAGATAACAGCGACAGATGCCATTGGGACAGCAAGAGGAATGGCAATCCTCTGGCACCCAAAATTAATTAGCCTAACAAATTGGTGGGCAACCCACTTCTCTCTAACGACGAATTTTACAATTTTGGATTCTGGAGCAAAAGGAACTCTAACAAACATCTATGGCCCAGGTGTGTTCCAGCAAAAACCCCTTTTTTGGAGTTATTGAGATGGATAAAAGGGCAGGTTGGGGATAGCTCATGGATAATGGGTGGGGACTTCAATCTAATAACGTCCCTTGGAGAAAAGAAAGGGGGGGCAAAGTTTGAATAGATTCCAGGAATCTTTTAGAGATTTCGTGGAACAAAGTCAACTCGTTGACATGGAAACGAGAAATGGATGGTTTACATGGAACAATCGACGAGGTGGGGAACATCACGTAGCCTCTAGACTAGACAGATTTCTAGTCTCAGAGGACATTGCCAGAGAAGCAGGAGAAGTGTCGGTCAATGTCCTTCCAGCGGCTGGGTCGAACCATTGGTCGATCTGCCTGCAGTGGGATTGGTCAGATCACCCAATCAGGAAGCCAATCAGATTTGAGCAATTTTGGCTTGAGCATAAAGATTTCAACTCCCTGGTCAAGAAGTGGTGGCAGGAACTGGTCCCCCCTATGGGAACAAGGATGTACCAATTCCAGCAGAAGTTGAAGGCTCTAAAAGCAAGGATCTGCACGTGGAACAAAGAAGACTTTGGAAACATATTCTAGGACAAAAAAAGTCTGATAGACAGACTTGAAGGGATTCAAAGGAAAGTCATGAAGGAAGGGTATGAGGAAGACCTCAAACAACAGGAGAAAGACCTCCTCATCCAGCTTGTTGCAAGGGAACGACAGGAAGAAACATATTGGAAGCAAAAGTCAAGGAACCAATGGTTTCGGGAAGGAGAATGTAATACAAAATTCTTCCACAATACGGTGATACAAAATGGGCAACGATCGAAGATTCACAAACTAAGGAAGACAGATGGAAGTGTTACCAACTATTTTGTACAATAGTTGAACCTACTGTTGAGCCGCCAGTTGATGAACATGATCCATGTTCATATCCAATGTATCAGAGGTTCAGTATTTTATGCCTAGCCAATTTTGGCTGATCATTTTTATTTTTGTGCTGAAATGACCATGCTCCATGGGGTTGTTGTAATAAAGTGTGCTAGTAGGGGCTTTGAGTGGCTCGGTCTCCTTAGACTTAATTTTCAACTAAGGTATTCCAGGGAGTTTTTTCCCTTGTCGATTATGTTTTGCCTTTAGCCGAGTATAATCGATGAGTTTTTCTCACGCTTCCTCCAAAGCTGGAATGCCCGATTTTGAATTTTGGGCCTTGGGGGGTTATTAGAGTCCAACTAGTGAATATGAACCTACTACACACTATTTGTATGTTCTATGGTCATCTCCTAAGCTCCGGGATACATTAAAACAATGTCCAAAAAAAAAAAATTTCCAGACACGTAGAAGTTTTTAATGTTTTATTTTTTGACTATAGAGAAATAATTAAATTTTTCAATTAATTAAACCATTTTTACTATGGTTTAATTGAAAATTTTCAAATTGTAATAATTAAGTGGTCCAGGGGGTGTTTTTGGCAAATAAAGACTTGTTTTCTAAGCCAAAACACTCATTTAACCCTTAGACACACTTATCCTAAGTTTTGGATGATTATTTTTCTCTGAATTAAATATTTCTTCAAAATTAATAAATGGAGAATATTTAATTAAAATAATCATTATTTTATTAAATGGGAAAAATCAAAATATCTCCAAAAAAGACCAAATTGAATAAAATAAAGGGCTAATTAGCTCGGGAAAAAGCATCTGGGATGATTCCAATCAAGTCTAGACTGATTTGAGTCAGTATCGGAGTGCTACAGTCAACTTCACCTTGGGATTTGAGCCTCTCTCCATGCATGGACGTTTTTCCTCTTTGGCACATTTTTATTGGTTGGTTGATAATTCCAATGAGACTGGGTGGGCGCCTTGCCTAGCTGGAGGCCACCTCACCCCAGTCACACCTTCTGACATTCAGTTCAACTCTAGATCAATGCAGTTAACACCTCAGTCAGTGAGGGTTGTGCCCCCTAATCTCTCATTGATCCATGCGCTAGGGTTTTAAACCCTATCTTTCTTCTTTTTGTATAAATAAGGGTCTCTTGCTCCCATTTGCATATGGAGAATTTGCAAGAGAACTCTGTCAATTTTGTAACCGATATTTGTTAATGGAATAAAGTGACTTTGGAGGTCTATGCATGGCTTCTTTGTGTATGATTTTCATCTTGTGAAGTGATCTCTTTCTTACCCTACTCTCTTTCTATTGCAAGTTATATGATCATTGCTAGCTCAGGAGGGTTATCAATCTAATACGATTGGATATCCATTTATAGTTATAATTTGGTTATCTATGCAATATCTAGTGAATGTCTGAATCGAACAAGAAGTAGTCAGTTATACCATTGTTTTTCAGGCATTTATTTGATCATGACATTCTAGGACTTGATCATATTTGTTGTTGTTTGAGTGTTTTGTTTCATGGATCACCAAAGGAGGAGGGGTTGAAGCTCAACCATTTCTCCATGCAGGAGCTTTTAATCTAATACTTTCACCATGCAGGGTTTACAAAGCGCTTACTTCCATCTCAAAAAACACGGCTAAAAGGGGCTCTTTCTAATCCTTCACACCTCATATCAAAATTTAAAACTTTTTCTTGGGTCGTAAGATCCACCGTTGTTTCTTCCTTTCTGCTTTTTGTTGCCTCTTGTTCTACACCATTTTTCACCTCTATTGCTTCTCTTTTCTCCCTCATTGTTTTACCTTTTCTCCACCTTCTTTTCTCTTGTCTTTTTGCCCTCTTTCCTCACTCTATTCTGCTCTCTTTCTCTCGATTTTTACAGCTACTTTTCTCCTTGTTGGCTTCCCTGTTTTTACCATTTTTTGCGGTCCTATTTTGCTTAGTTCGCTGCCCTGCTTCTCACCTTTTTTGCAGCCAACTTTTCCCTTTGTTGGCTGCACTCTTTTTCCACTTTTTTCAGCCTCTTTCTTCATCTTTTTGCAGCCCTCTTTATTGTTGTTCACTCCCCTTTTTTCCCTCTTTTCCTCATTGATTTCAGCCCTCTTTTTGCTCCCTTTTTGTTCCACTTTACCCTCTTCCTCTTCCCTACTTTGCATGTAAAATTTTGCATCTAGTTTTACTTCGAAAAAGATTAAAATTTTGCATTTAAAAAAGGTAGTTTTGCACTTAGAATAATTTCACTTTTTGAGCATCTAGATTAGTTTGGTCTATTAACGATAATGGGTGCATGAGTGCTTGTCTCTTTTGTGCAGGTATCGAAGGGTGAATCAAGAAGACAAGTCCAAAGACTTGAGGGGTGTTACCAACTTTTTTGTACCATAGTTGGGTTACCTGAGGAGCCGCCGGTTGACAGACTTGTTCAAAGTCTGATTCCAGTGTATCAGTTGATCTGTCTGCTTGTCTAGCCAATATGGGCTAGCCACTTTTTTATTTTGAATAATTTTGACCATGGCCCCGCGGGGTTTGTAATAAAATGTGCTAGTAGGGTATTTTTGAGTGGTTCGATCTCCTGAGACGTAGAATCTCAAATAAGGTATTCCAGGGAGTTTTTTGCCCCTGACAATTATGCTTTGCCTTCAGCCGAGTATAATTGACGAGGTTTTCTCCCGCTTCCTCCAAAGCTGGAATGCCCGATGTTGAATTCTGGGCCTTGGGGTTATTAAAGCCCAACTAAGTGTTATAAACCTACTAGGCATTATTTAGATAGGTCATGGTCATGTCCTAAGTCATATGGACATATAAAAAAATTTCGAAAAAATCTTTTTCGAACGGAGAAAAATTATTTTTTTAATTTTTTAATTTTTAATTACTTTTCCCAAGTTTTTTGGGTTAATTTTTTCATAAATTAAATAGAAAAAACCCGTTTGTAATAAGTCAGTCATCTGAACTCCGAATTCAGTGATTGAAGGCTCTAACCTTAAGCCAAAAATCATTCTTGATCAGCCAGCTAATCAGAACCAACTTTCAGATCAACAATCGGACACATAATGCTTTTTTACTCAAAAAAGTCAGTTTTTAGTAAAAAATGAATTTTTATTAAAAAATTGATTATTTTGGAGAAAATTAAAACTCTCCAAATTAATCCAAATTCAGCGAAATAAATGGTTAAATGACATCTCATGGAGCACTTACGATGTTTGGAGTTGTCATAACTCAACTTCAGTCAGCATTAAGTGAGTAATTAATTTATTATCAGTTAGCAGACATGTCATCTCCAGCTAAAGATGAGATGGAGAGCACTCATTGGTCCGTTGATTTGATCGAGGTGAAGACTGAAGCTTGCACCATAAGTGGGCTTCCCAAACCTAGCTCAAGCTCCTGCCAGACCTAAAGGATGAGCTTACCTACATCCAAACGCCTCCTTAAGCTATTCACGCCCCTCTCTCCTCATGAGGGCGTCATCACACGTGTGGGCTTAAGACGGGCTTGTTTTCAGAGCACAGGTTTGGAGTGGGGGCACCTTGCCTAGGTGGAGGCCTCCCCTCACTCCCGGTTCTTCAGTTTAGGTCTGGGCTCTTTGTTAGGTGGCTAAGCTGGTTAGGGTTGGTTTTTTGGTTTTAGGGTTTTAGCACTCTCACATTGTATAAATAGAGGCTCCTTTAGCTCTATTCGGATGGATTTTTTGTGTAGAGAAACTCTGGTGAAACTTTGTAAATGTTTGTTGCTTTTATGCAACCATTGGAATAAAATCAAGGCTTTGGAGGCTCATGTGGTGTGACATTATGGATGATCTTACTTGATGGATGAGGTGATGTTGTTTTAATGCTTTTTTTTCTTGCCTATTTGAGATTATGAATCTATGCTTTAGTAGGCTTCTGTAAGCACATAAGAACAGGTATTTGTGGTTTGCAAGTTAGCTGTTTATTGATTTACTGTTAGAAATTAAAAAAGAGCATTATTTTATTCAGTTATATTTGATGCTACTTCTTTATTTCAAATTGTGAACAGTACATGATCTAATCCTTTGTTTGGCAAGTCTATGAGTTGTTATTTTGCAGATCCTTCCATCCAACTAAGCAGGAGTTTGAGCTCAACTGCATCTTCTTCTCTTGGAATCAAGTACACATTTCCGGTAATGGCATACTCATGAGATCCAAGTGTCTTTAAAAAGATCCACAGGTTTGACCATTTTCTCCTTACTTTTATTCATCTTTCAAGATAAAAAATCTTTATTGTCTTGGATTAGGGCACGTTTGGGCTAAAGTGAACATTCATTCACTTAGCTTTTGTTCCGGTTGGCTGCCCTGTTTACTTTTTGCAGCCTTTTAGGCCTTCTTTTTGCAGCCATTCCTACCTTTCTTTCACTGTCCACTTTTCCTTACTTGTTACCCTTTTGGACAACCCTCTTTTGCCTCCTTTTTCCACTTTTTGCAGCCCCTTTCCATCCTCTTTTTGGGCCATCTTTTGGGCTGTACTTTCAGTCTTTTTCACCCTCATTTGCAACCTTCTTTCTCTGATTTGCAGCCCTCTTTCTTCCTTAGTTTCCGTCCTTCTTTGACTTACCTTTTGTCATTTTTTCACTCCCCTTCCACCTCTCTTGCCTTGCCTTTTTCTTGTCTCTTTTCTTCCTTCTTTCCGATAAGTTTGGGTAGTTGTTTTTAGCTAGTTTATAGATTAAATTTCAAGCTATTTTTTATCACTAATATCATAACAAGTGTGTGTCTAGAACTCTTAGTTGCAGACAGGTGAAGGAGAGCCCAAAGGCCACGAACAAGCAAGGAGTGCAAAAGAACAAAAAGACTACTATCCCTCTTCTTTCATCCCCTTCTTTCCCCGTTCTTCCAAGAAGCAGGGAACATATCATCATTGTAAAAGACTAATAAAAAGGGCTACTGGGAGCAAGTCTCCTTTCTTTTATTACTTCCCCTATTTGGGGGAAGTGTGCCTTGTGTCACTTTTCATGATTTCTTAGTGCAGTTTTCTTTAAGCAATTAGTTTAGTTCTTTGATTAGACTTAGTTTCCATTTTACTAATTGTTAGTTGTTCCTTAGTTTCATTTCCACTAATTGTTAGATTGATTATTGTATGTTGGCATCTTGTTATAAAATGTTAAATCATAAAAAGAACCAAAATCTCTTGAATCTCACCATAAGGTGGATCAAGAGTGCTCTCTGTCGGAAAGCTTAATCAACCACCTTTCATCTTAATTGTTGTGTTTGTTTAATCTAATAATTCATAAGTAAGACTCTTGAACTTTCCGAAACACAAGTCAAGAGCACTCTCTATCGGAGAGCATCTTAGGTTTGCACAACCCCTGCATTAGTATCATCCATATTAGCTAAGTCTCTTGAACCACTGTCATAAGACAAGGTCAAGAGCGCTCTCTGTCGGAGAATTCTAATTAATTAACTTAATAAAATTCGCAACACACACCCCTTTAATTAATCAACCCCCTTCCCTCCTTGCCGGAGTATGCTCTGACCGATCTTAGATCGGAGTACCCAGAAACGGCACAAGATCTTTAAACCCTGTAAGAGTAACCTAATAATACTTAAACACCCCTAACCAACGCACCGGCGTTGTAGGGATTCTTCCAAAGTACTTCGTAGTAGAGGCGCCGGAACCTCCCGCTGTCATAGATTCTCGGCTAGCTGGTCAATCTTGGCGATACTAGCCTGGGATATTGGGCAGGCCCAACATGTCTTCAATGGAGGCAACTTAGAAGAGTCTTCCGGCTTTGACAAACCTTTTTGTTGACACCCTAAAGCAAAACCACCGTTAAAAAACTCTTAAAATCTACCAAGAGCACTTGCAAAACCTAATATTCACCAGTTGATTTCAAGACCTATTTCAATACGCATTTTACAGTATTTTCTGACTCCATAAGGCACTGGTCCTTTATCAATTGCCTGTGGCCTGCTTTAAGTTTTACCTGTGAATGCATAATTAACCAAGTCTGGAATCATTACTTATCTTTTAATCTCTTGTCAGCAACGTGGATTGCTTTGATGTATGTGTCATATTCATAATATTAATCATTTAAAATCACAAATAACTCCTAAACAACACCCATCCGCATCCAAAACATCCAAAACTTAACTTAAACATTGAGCCATAGAAAATTCTTTGTTAGGGACTACCCCCCTTGGCTTCGTTAGGAGTTAGCCTAAACGGAGCAGCTAGGAGTAGGTGACAGTACGTAGCTCTGTGCTTGCCCGCAAAGTCACACCTCTCCCATTTTCTCAAGTGAGGAGACATCTTTTGAAAGATTTCTGCTACTGGTGTGCAATCGGCGGACAACAAGGGGATTGAAGAGGAGTGCAAAACAAGAAGACAAATACAAGCATAAAAACACATCCTTTGTAAAAGCCATTAAGGCTTCATTAGTTTTCATGCTTGCTTTTCAAGGGTTAAATTCCCAAAAGTTGTAAATCATTAATAAAAAAAGCTAGTGGGGTTAAGCCTCCCACATTTTTCCTGCTTCCCCTATTTGGGGGAAGTGTGTCTTGTGTCTTTCCTTGCTTAGATTAGATTGCTTTTTAGACTTAGTTTATTTCCACTAATTGCTAGATTTAATTTCCATCACTTGCATGATGTTTGCTTCATGTATATCTTTGATTTTTAATTCATAAAAAGAACCTAAAGTCTCTTGAACTTGTCATAAGACAAGTCAAGAGCGCTCTCTATCGGAGAGCATTTTGCATTGCATTCTCATTGTAGATTAAATAAGACTCTTGAATCTCATCATAATGTGGATCAAGAGCACTCTCTGTCGAAGAGCTGTGTGTACTAATAAAATCTTCAACTCACATTTCCCCATAAAAATTGGAACTTACTATTCTACAGTGTGTATGCTCTACTCATTCGGGATACCCAGAAGCACTGTAACTTGCTAATTCACACATCTAATTCCAAGTACAATCATAATAAAATTTACCACCCCATAACCAACGAACCGGCGTTGAACGCGGTAATATTCTAAGTGGGCAAATCTTTACTGGGGGCGTTGGGTAGCTCTCCTCGTTTGCAGTGGTTGGAAAGTTATTGAACGCCTCGCTCCAAACTGGACGGTCCAACATGTCTTCGAACGAGGCCACTTAGAATATTTTTCCAGTTAGATTTCCAGTACCTTGCATACCGATTGGAAATTCCCCTCACCTAATAAACAAGATCATCTTAAAAAATACACAATAAAATTGACCACGAGCATTTGCAAAACGATCTCACTCACATCTTCGAGACTTGTATTTCAGCATCCCCAGCACTTTGACTCCATTTTTGGAACTGGTCTTTTAATTCTTCTGCATTATTTGATCTAGACCATTTGTCCTGTTTATGCTAAGTTATTCATGTTGTGGATGCTTTAATTTCAGTCTTCTTATTCAGTTTATATCGTGTTTTGCAAATAGCAACGTGGATTGCTTAATTGATTATTGTGTATATCATAAAAACTCCTAAACAACACTAATTCACATCTTTTCACAAAAAACATTTTAACCACAAGAGCCTTAGACAACTCTTTTTTAGGGACTACCCCCCTTGGCTTTGTTAGGAGTTAGCCTAAACGAAGGAGCAAGGATCAAGTGACAGCACCTGGCTCTTTGCTTTCCCATACAGCCACACCTTTCCCACTTGGGAAACAACAGTGCAGAAGATTTCTGTTGACGATGTGCATTTGGAAAACAATAGGAAGACAGGCCGAGACTAGAGGGGAGATAGAAGAACTGGTCCAACACTTCAAAAACGTTATGACAAAGGATCAATTAAACAGGCAACAAGATATTGAAAAAATCACTTGGCTCATCCCAATGGTGGTCACTCAGGAGCACAATGTGATGCTGACAAAACCCATAGAATTACAAGAGGTTGAGGAGGCAATGCACCAAACGACGCTAGGAAAGGCTCCTGGCCCAAATGGCTTCACTTCCAACTTCTTTCACTATTTCTGAGATCTCATTAAACAGGAAGTGTGGGAAATTGTTGAAGAATAGCGCCAAGCTCAGGGAGTCCCAAGGGCCTTTAATGCGACCTTCTTGACTCTCATCCCCAAGTCGAAGGGAGCAGACACGCCGAGTAAGTTCAGACCCATAGCCTTATGCAATGTCATATACAAAATAATCTCTAAAGTGGTTGTTAATAGGGTAAAACCGATCCTCCCCCTCTTGATTGGCCCAGAGCAATCAGGGTTTGTTGAGGGCAGACAAATCTTGGTTGGCATCATCCTTGTCCATGAAGCCATTCACTCCCTGAAAAATCACCAAAAAAACAGGTATGTTGGTTAAGCTGGACATAGCCAAAGCTTATGACAAGTAGAGTTGGCAGTATATGAGAGAAATCTTGAGAGCTTTTGGTTTCAAAAGAGATTGGATAGAATGGGTCATGAACATAGTATCATCCACATTCTATTCAATTTTGTTGAATGGTTCGCCCACTCGCACTTTGAATCCTACCCAAGGAATTTACCAAGGAGACCCCCTTTCACCTTTCCTCTTCATCATAAGGGCAGAGGGTCTTAGCAGGTTAATCCAGGCTCAATCGTCCAGAGGGGAAATTAGGAGATTAAAACTCCACAGGTGGATGATAAACAAACTCACCAACAGTTTGTGGAAGATACAATGCTAATGGGGCACCCTTCAGTCCAATAGGCATCGTCTTTCAAGAAATGTTTGACTTTATTTTCCAAGGCTTCAGGTGTATAAGTGAATCCAGAAAAATCTCAAATATTCTTCTTCAACACCCCAAGGGTGACTCAAAGGAACATCATTCGAATCCTGGGCCTCTCGATTGGTTCTCTCCCATCAAAGTATCTGGGAGCGCCCGTGGTAGAGGGGACCATCAAGAAGGTTTCGTGGCAGGATCTTCTTGATCAAATGAGGAAGAAGCTTACTGGGTGGGCTTTAAGACCTTTAAATTTCCCGAGTAGAGTCAGTAGACTCATCCTGGTTAAGTCAGTCCTCCAGGCTATGCCAATTTATCTATTCTCAGTTTTGGTTGCTCCGAAGGCTATCATTAAGGAAATTCACAATCTTAAACGGGTTTTCCTATGGGGAGGCAACAGAGAGAAATCTAAGATAGCCTTGGTAAGCTGGGATTAGGTCTGTCAGCCAAAGGATAAGGGGGGTCTTGGCATGAGGGATCCAGCGATAGTAAGTAAGTCCTGGGAGACAAAATATGGTGGAGGCTGTGCAACCAAACAAACGAGCCTTGGGCTAACTTGTGGCATGTGAAGTATGCCCAAGACAAGCCGATAAGTGACCTGGTTCGAATTAGTGATGAGAAATTGGGTTCGCATATATGGATGAATGCCCAACGAAATAAAGGTCTTGTTCAAGACCATAGTTTTTGGGAAGTCAGAAATGGCCAGGTAGCAAACTTTTGGGATGATTCATGGAATAAATTCCCAAAGCTTGGGGACAATCTCAGATGGAAAAGGATAAGGGAAAGAGGAATAAGAGAAGGGAGGATCAAAGTTTGCCAGTACTGGTCTGAGCTAAACACTAATGGGGAATACAGAAAATGGCAAGGTCAAGAGTGGTAGGAACGACTAACAAATGCAGAAGAGACAAAAGAACTCCAAGACATGCGCAATGAAAGATGCATACGAAGACAAGAAGGCCATGAGAAGTTAAGATGGGGGTACTTGCCGAGAGGAGTTTTTAGTATAAAGGAGGCTTACAACATCAAGACCAGAGGTAGGGAAGACTAGGAGGAAATATGGAGAAAGATATGGATCATGAATCCTTGGCCAAAAACAACCACCTTCAATTGGCTGGTTATAAGGAGAAGAATTCTGACGGGGACAATCTCAGAAAAAAGGGTTTTGAAGTCCCCACGTAGTGCCCCCTATGTCTCCGTGAAGAGGAGAAATTGAATCACCTCTCGGACGAATGTCCCTTCTCCTCAACTCTTTGGGATCAGGGGGCGACCATTTTTCGTAGAAGTGACAGAGTCAAAGGCCAACTGAATCAAACTCTCAAAGAATGGAACATGAAAGCGTTTAGAACCCAATTCTCGGCTTGATATGGGCAATGTTCCCCAAGATGCTGTCATGAGTCTTATGGAAGGAGAAGAACAGCCGAATCTTCCGAAACAAGAGGTCCACAGAAGAAGAAGTTTGGAAGAGGCTAACCCACAACATTCAGGAGACTGTGCGAAATAATCAGTGAGAGGACATGGACAAGGAGTTTAATGATCTGGAAGCTCGAATAGCAGAAGGATGGGGGATCAGTAAGCATGACTTAGGGGGGCTATGAAAGAAGGATCCAATCTGCAAGACAGATAGCCCAAATTCATGGTCCCCGCCACCGATGGGACCTTACAAGATCAACTTCTATGGTGCATCGAAAGGTAATCTAGGCCCAACAAGGTTTGGGGGAGTCTGCCAGGATTCCACAGGGGTGATCCTGAAAGTATACCATGGATCCATCGGTTTTGAGAAGAACAACACAGCAAAGTTAGAAGGCCTCCTGCAGGGCCTCAGTTTGGTTTCCAGATCTGGATAGTTGCCGCTGATGGTTGAAGGAGGCTCTTGAGTCATCATCCAGATGGCCAAGAAATTATCCACGGGGCAAAATGCCGAGAAAGTTGCAACCAACTAGTGCTTGTTGAGCAGGTTGGAAGCGTTGGGGACCCTACTTTCCACGAACCAAGCTTGGCACTTCGACCACGTCAGGAGGGAAGCTAACAAAGTTGTTGACCTCATGGAAAATGTGGGCGTGGGAGGAGGACAAGGCATCAAAGAAGGACAGTTGCAGGCATTCGAAGGAGAACATTGGGTAGACCAATCCCACCATCTGACTAACAATGATCATACAACGACAAGACGAAAGAGAAAGGTTGAGCAAGAGACTCCTAGCTACAACACATGCCAACACGCAAATGGGACAGATATACCTCACCTCTTCTAATAACGGCAAAGCAAGGACGAGGAAAGGACTTCCCACCCTTGTCCATTACACGGATGGGTACTTATTACAGCTGCTGGGAAGATCTGGGGAGGATACGATTCAGTTCTCACCTCCAGAGATCGGGAATTCAATTATGGAGAACACTGAGACTAGTACTATAAAAGCAGTCAGATGGAAAGACGGGACAGATGAAGTAATGAACCACCCAGTTTTAGTAATAATGGCTTACCTTGCTATAATTACGAACGAGCAATGAGGCCTCTCATTCCATATTTCTCTCAGTTCAGACCTTGTTGTTTCTATTAGTCTCAGAGTGCTTCTTCTTAGCCCAAGTCTTGCCTGGCCTAAAATCAATCAAGTGAAGATGGCACCAAAGAAGCAAGAAGGTGTTGCTACAACTCCACCATCGGCTAGTCGGGGCCAAGGGAGGAGAAGGGAAGTCAGTAGTTATGCGAGGGGATCGGGAGGGAGAATTACCCGAGCTCAGATTGCTGCTACATTCTTTCGCGACCAAATTCCAACAATGGTCCACGATGAGATCAACGCAATAAAGAAGAAGCTTTGGGAAAGGGTTAAGATTGCTCCGATGGAGGAGATCCAGGAGGAAGTTGAGGAGTTGGTGATGGACCCTGGAACTACGGCGGGGAGGGTGTCTTCCTATGAATGCTTAATGATGGCGTACTGGGTCATGAAGNGTGACAATGGAAGGCAAGAGCAAGCAACAAGGGAACCAGGAGCCAATGCAAGCCTAGAAGGAACATCACCGAAACTGCCGCCTGATGCATAAAAAGGTTGATCTCATTGCCAACAAACTGGGTCTAAAATTTTATACCTTCCTCCCCCGAATGGCGTTGACGAAGAGTCCAGTAAGACTAAAGGAAAGAGGTTGGCCGCAGATCCAGAAGCTAAGGGAAAGAAAGGTGCAAAACAGGTCATGCACACCGAAGGCTTCAGTGGAGGTGACGTGGAACGTGGACAGGCCCCAGTATAGAAACGGTGCAGACCTGAATATCTAGGATTTTACAGTTCTGAGTTTCACATAGGAAGTAGAATAGTTAAGAAGAATCTGTTTGTTTTTTGTATACCCAGGATGGAAGAATGAACTAGTCTGTGGAAGTGTCGTGAGGCTGAGCCCAACAAAACTCTGTTGGATCGATATGTAATCTGCTTCAAATGTTAATATAGTATTTTTATTTAAAAAATAAACAATCAAACGAGAATCCAAATCAAACAGTAGGTAAGAATCTCAAAGGATAAAAGACCATGGTCCATAGTGAAGTCTACATTAAATGAGTAAGCTAAAAAACTAAAACAATAACTGAAGGAGAAAAGCCAGGGAAAAAAACAGAAACAATGACTCAATGAGAAGAGCCAAGGGAAAAAGCAAAAAGAATATGAGAAGAGCCAGGAACCAAGCTCAAAATAAACTTTACTGCTCAACCACGCCATCAAAATATAAGTCACGCCACATAAACTACTTTTTGAAGAAGACACTATATTCACAGTAATCAATCGGAGTGCAAAACAAAAACGTTCGAACACCAGAGACTGCGAAAATTGGACCACCGAGCGAGCCTGAAATTGAAAGGTAAAAGATTGGGAGAAAGAACCCAGAAAATTCAAATGAGAGCTTCGACGTTATGCATTGCTAAATGAATCAGACAACAGTAATTTGAGAAGAGACAATAATATACGCACTACATTCTACTGAAATGTAAATTAAGGTATATGATTTACTGGCTTTAACTAAATTTCATTAGCACCTGAGTTTTTTTCTTCCATTTTAAATTATTTTTCCAAGTTGTAAGCCTAAATTAATTCATCTCAAAAACTTGAACATGTAATTTACCTGAAGCAATACATCTGTGCTAAGCTGCACTTATAAAACCTTTACAATACACGCAGAACACCATGCTCTCCACAAACGAGACAAAGATATAAGATTTCAAATGAAACCAAGGATTCAAAATTTCAAGAAAATAAGTTGAATGAAATCTGGAAAATACCATTACCACATTGTTATTCAAGAATAGGCTCATATAAATTAAAAGTAGACACGCACTTAGACATAAAAGTCACCGATAAGCCTAGAATTGGAAGTTAAAATCAAATAAAAGCTTCGGAAGCACTAAAGTTATATTTATTTTCTGGTGAAGTTATACAGTAAAATTCAATTGTCTAAGCAAAATCGTAAAAACTTATGACAACTGCGGAAAAATATAACATTAAAATTACAAATTTATGAACGAACTAATGCTTATCTCGTTATGCAACGAACGAAAGGGATATCTTACAGAAGACAACAGTAGATGAACGGATAAAACAATTGTAACAGGTGTTTTTTCAGAAAACTGCATGCTAGTTAACGTCTCCAAAGCGAACAAAAGTTATAAACAATAATAAACCCGTGAAAGTCCATTCTTTGCATGATAAAGCTCTCAGAGACCAAAAAGATTTAAATAAACTTGAAGATTACTTCTATCAACTGGCAATGTCCTCAAAGAAAAATAAATTAACTCGAAATAAAGGTCTTCAACGGAAGAAAAATAAATAACAGAAGTTTAAAAGACAACAAAACCGCTTTTAAGCCAAAGTTTAGGAAAATGACAAAGAAAGCACCTGAACGTGAAGCCCCGAAGCGCGGGCGTCCATCAGTCGATCCTAATAACTGAAAATATAGCACGCTCGAGCACAAAGCTTCGCAAAATCCATGTGCAAAAGGGTTTGAACATAACATTTTTAAAAGGACATTTCAATGCTAACATAATCTGCAAAATCCAGAAGTACATCGCCTGGATATTCGATCCTGAGACCTTATCTGCATCATCATTACGGAGAGTTGTAGGTGCGATAAGCTTGGATGCCTCCACCTGCAACATTCTGCTTGTGGGACAAAGCGTCGTTAAATCATAGGATTCCCACTGTACGCTTAATACTCGCGCGCTTCGCTTCGCTGCTCTCGTCCCGAGAAAATCACACTGCAGAAAGACGGACAAAGCAAAAGACGAACGATGTTCGCTCTCTTTTGTACACTAAGATCTTTGGAGTCTTTCAGTATACAACCCCAAAATTGAGGTAGAAATTAAATTTGAAAATTAATTTTTTTTTAAGAGTCATATTTAATAAATCTTTTCAAAATATTTAAAGATTTTATAAACAGAAAATAAATGAATATATAATCAAAATTGATTAAAGTTATAAATAAAACATGTGATATTTTTTCCTTCTAAACTACAATAATATTATTCGACTGTAATAACAGATCCTTCCATTGAGATTTTTTTTAAATTATAATATTATTCGACTGTAATAACAGATCCTTCCAATGATATATATATATATATTTATTTTAAATTGTGTTACCCCACCTCAACGCCATATCTCAAAAAAAAGAGTAGTTGGGAATTTGTCTCAAAATGTATATTTTTTTTAAATTATGTTACCCCGCTTAAATGGCATATCTCAGAAAAAGAGGGTAGTTGGGAATTTGTCTCAAAAAGAGATGAAGTGTCCAATGGTGGGCCCTCTTCTTTTAAGTCCGTGATTATTCCTCTGGTTCCTTTCATATTTAATCAATCAAAGGTCATGTAGAGGTGCCTAGACGTTGAATTTATGATTAATTCCTTCAAATTGGGAGCCTATGGGTCACCTTATCAATTAAAAATAATATTTATAAAATTTATTTTAATCTTAGAATTAAATCTTTAAAGATATAAATATTTTCTTAAATTTTTAAAATTTCCCCACCACTTAATAAACTTGAGTTCAAATCAAGATGAATCTTATATATTTATTTAACTTTTTTCTTAAACAAATTGATCTTACCAACTCCTTACTCTCGAACTTTCAAGGCTTTAAGGCATGTTTGGATCTTTCATTGTAATTAATTTTGACACTTAATGATTAGGAATCCTGTGGTCTCGATATTCCTCCTGCGACTTCAAAGAATTAGATAGTTTTATTTTGTGTTATTTTGTAACTGCAAGTTAAAATTAGATAGTTTTATTCTGTGTTATTTTGTAACTGCAAGTTAAAATTAGATAGTTTTATTTTGTGTTATTTTATAAGTGCAAGTTTTATACTTGAGGATATGTTATTTGCCTTGCTTTTTTTGGGACATTCAAGTCATGTATATGTTCTCTTTGATTCTATCTTTGAATAGTAAGGAACATTTTCTTTTTCTTTTTCTAGTGAAAAAACCATTAGTCAGGAAAGGTTGTATTAGCTACAAGGTAAACTTGTAACTTACCATAGTTATTTTTGTCATAAGTTAACTTATTAGTTATTTTAAATGAATATGAAGATATGTAATAATCTTTCGCCGAGCTTTCTTATAGATTCTACAATATTAAAATAACATAAGCTAATCTCTAGACAATTTGCACATTTCTGATATTTTTTGCTAGAATCTGGCAATGTGATTTGTTGTTGAAATTGTGATTTGGGTCATTGCAATTGCAATTTTGATTGCATAGATGGATTCAACATCCTCGATTACCACTGGGGCACCCCAATTAGGTAATTCCAGCAACCCAAAATAGTCATTTCAACGATTTTATCCGTATTTTGACCATAATATTCATTGGATTTTAGGTGCAAATCGTCTAGAGTTTAGGTCACACCTTTTAAAATCTCGCTTTTTATAAAATTGAAATAGATTTTGGTATTGACATTCATAATGATTTTAAATTAAAAGAAAAAATAAAATGCAAAAAATTTCAAACATGCAAGGGTACCAAGTGGGGGGCAAGGTCATTATTGACCCGTGAGGAGCACAAAGACTAGCATTTGCTCAAGGTTAGGTGAAGCAACCAATGATAAGGATGTGACTCTAGTTCTATATCAAGGACTAAGACTTGAGAAAGATATGGGAATCAAGAACATTACAATGATTGGAGATTCGATGATCACTATAAATCATATGTTTTTTCATTCCATCCCCAAAGGATAGGTAGTTGGCTAGGAAAATACAAAGAGCTAAATACTAGTGCAGTTTATTCAGCTACAGGTAGGATACATCTATTGCAGTGCAGGTTAAATCCAATAAACTCCTTATTGTGGTATAATAGTATGGTTGGGTCCTTGCACAAAGATAGAGGACCTTTTAGATGCAAAACATGTTCTTGTTGTAGAATTCAACAATGCATACACATTTATTAAACCTAGGAATGGGAAGTCCCTAGGAATCCAAGTGGGATGTCGTGAAGTCTAGGAGAACAAAATGTGTATGTGTTTTGTAAATCATGTTTTACTCCCCAAATCAGGCTCGTAACACCCCTCCCCAACCCCGTATAAACTCCCCCTATCCAACTCCCTAACCCCCTAACACCCCCTCTCCAACTCCCTAATACCCCCTACCCCTAATCACCTACATCCCCTCTCCAACTCCCTAACATGCCCCAACCCTGTAACAACCTCCCCCCCCCAACCTCCTAACACCCCCTCTCCAACTCCCTAATACCCCTTCTCCAACTCCCTAACACCTCCATACCCCTAATCACCCACACCCTCTACCTGCCTTTGTCTCTCCCCCTAGGCCCATAACACCTCCCCCCTCCCTACTCTTTCTCTCTCACCCCTTTCCTCCTCTCCCTAACCCTTACTAACCCCCGATTCTCTCACTATCTCTCTCCCCTACTCCACTAACCTCCAATCTCCTAACACCCCTATGTCTCTACCTCTAACCCGATAACCACCATCGTCACTCTCTACATCTAACCCCTTAACCATCGTCATCTCTATCTACCTCTAACCCATTAACCACCGACGTCTCTCTCTATCTCTAACCCCTTAATTATCGTCCTACCTAATCATTTGGGGATGGAAAGCCCCCGAGGAACTAAGATGGATATAGAGAGTCACCCCGAAACGAAATTGACCCTCTCATCTCTCTCTCTCTCTCTCTCTCTCACTCTCATTACCCCTAACTCGCCCTCTCTCTCTCTCTCCCTAACCCTCAGCCTACACTCCCTACCTATAACCACACCCTCCTCCCCTCCCTTTCTCTCTCCTACTTCCCCTAACCCTACCCCTCTCTCTCTATCTCTCCTCCCCCAACCCCTCTCACTCTCTGTCTCTCCTAATATCCCTCCCCCTACCACTTACCACCCNCTCTACCCCAACCCCATACACCTTCTTCCCACTAACTGCTAGGGTTAACCTTGACTCGAGAATGAGCAATGTAAGTGGTTTCAGGCACATGGTTTTGGCAACCCATGTTTTGTTGCTAGTTGTATTTGCATGTAAAGAACCCTATAAATAAGGTTGTAATCTTTCATTGTATGGTGGTCTGGAAGGTGAGCTTAACTAACTCACATGACCCAAATGGTCGATTTTGGCCATGAATGAAGATCTTCATTGGTTGGTTTTTCCCTGCATGGGGTTTTCTGGGGTAAATATTATTGTTGCTATATGGTTCATATTATTTGTGTATTTATTTATCTCACGCATTATTTTATTCCTAACAGTGGTATCAGAACCACCAGATTTGCCTGGGTGTTAGACATTTTTTTTAGATGTGACTACCTACAAGGTGTGAAAAGATGGAAGATGGTCATATCTATTGCTTAAGCACATGGATCCACAAGGAGAAATTGTAGATCAACTAGTTAAAGTATAGATCTAGATGGATTTGTTGATCTGTCAAATTTGAGGCTTGATCTTTGTTTATGTTGTTGATGCGGTTGTCCTCATCAAGGTTGGAGGCAGCTGTAACATCCCCAAAAATTTCACTAAATTTTAAAATTTCATAGCCTAAATGCTAGTTTAATAATTAACTTCAAATAGATAGATTACAAAGATAAGACATCAAGAGAAAACTCGAGAGTTAACACTCTTCGGTTAACTGTAACTTAGAGGCTACAGAATTTACTTCTAACTTGTAAGTCACATGCCATTAACCGTACTCAATCTATAATGATTTTTAGTCTTGAAAAATAAAATGTTGGTCAAAAGTTAACGAGTTAAAATAATTTATTGAATTCAGATCATTGGATTATATGTAAGAATGTGTATGATTCTGATGGTTATTTTCTTTTCTTACTGAAGCGTGCTTGAGGTTAGCCCGAGGCTTACTTATCTTTTATTAAAGCTAACACGAATCTGATGCTTGTACATGATTCACAGGTAAAAACTTACAGGTTTATGATGTAAGAATTTAAGACTCGGAAGATTAAACGAGTAAGTTAGGAAAAATCCTTAAACTTAATTCTTTAGACTTAAGTTTCAACTATCACTGTGACTCTATTTATTGTCTAGATTATCGAAGCGTAAGAATTCATGGGCCTATAGCAATGACTATTCTACCTAGGTAGTAATTTGGACTTCATAGTGTGATTAATTGATCTAACAATAAATTATATAAATGATGATATATAATTATCAACCATGCTTTTTACTTGTTTGTAGTACCAAAATCCTGAATACATTCCCATTTGGTTTATAACTATGAATTTTAATTAAGTAAATCCTAGAACTTTCCTAAGCCCTAAAATTATCATTATTATCTTTAGCAAATAGAAACTAACAAAAACATAACAAACCTAGGCATGTTATTCAATGCATAAAATATCAACTATGGCCTAGCTAAACCTCCAACATGAATAACAATGAATTGTTTATTGTTAACATAAATCGTCGGTTAACATGCAGGTAAAACTTTATCAAGTGGTAAAATATTTCAATGGCAAGTGGATGCTCGCTAGATGCAGGGTTTTGGCGATAAACACTATCATGTTTTGCCCTAAACACTCGCTTGGCTTTCACAGTTGTTTGTTTGAATGGAGGAATAGGCCGACAGGCCCTCAACCTCCTCGGGTCTTTGAAATAGTTATCACTCTTACCTTGGCCGTGGCATTAGCAAGTTTGATACTCTGGTTCCTCGCCATTATTGTTTCTTCGAGCTCAGCTGTGGTGTTAGCAAGCTTAATACTCTGGTTCTTCACCATTATTGTTTCTTCGAACTCCATGCAAAAACTAGTAAGCAGTAACAAATTCCTCCAAGCATTCTTCTTTTTTTATTTATTTAAAACTCAGCTATTTATTAAACAGTTCTAAGCATTTGTTGTTTGATGGTAGGTGAAGAAATATAGTAGAAGGTTGAAGTCGTTTTCCTGAAGTTGAAGGGTGTGAGCAAGAAAGGCTCGGTAAGGCTCGGTCCCAACCTTGGGTACCCTTCGTTGATTGTGTTTGTGGTGATACCGATGGTATTCGTAGTCTGTTGCAGTGTTCATACTACTTGAAGTAGATTATTGTTTTGTCTTGGATAATGGTGCTTGTGAAAAATTACTGCGGTATTCAAAATACTTATGGTAAAAATTGTTGTTTTGTTTTGGAAAGGATATGGAGGCCGTAAGGTCATTCTCAGTGACAACCCTTAGGGTTTTACAAATGAGTTACGACTCTTGTATTATTGTTTTAGGATAAATTGATACTGTTCTGAGTTTTGAAAACGTTGTGCATACTGTGATTAAGTTACGTGGAAGCTTTCTCGGCCTCTTACTTAGCTACTGTAATTCTCTCGAGACTATGCTCCGTTAATGCTTTTGATATTAAGAGTTAAGCAATGTGGCGGCTGTATTCTTGATAAGTTAAAGATTCTGAGTATGGAAAAAGGCAGAGCTTTCGGCCAAAGTATAAGATATATGTTAGCATTTGTTTTCCTTTTGTAATTTCGGTTGCATAGTGCATTAAGCTTGGTAAATGGTCGTTTTGCTATGATAACAATCTGTTTGTAAATTATTCTACGGTTGTGAATTGGTTTAAGCCATTGGCAATTTTAGTTGCTTGAAAATCTAATTGTGCAAACAATACCGTAAGGATTAGCCTAGGGTTTGGTTTTTATTAAACAGTTTTGATACTTATGTTATCTACAAATCTTCAATTTTTTGTATAAACAATAGTTAAAATATAAAAGTATTCCTTTTAATTGGAAGAGCTAGAATTTATCCTTCGACTTACTTAGCTATTGGATATAGATTTAAGAGATAAGATTTGTTCCTTATGTGAAGTATACAATTGCCTTATTTTTAATTATTTGCTAGCTGTGGTGATCTTATTTTCTTCTTAAATAGGTTCGGTAAATTGTTATAAAGGATTGTATTAATAGATTAGGGTTTAGAAAAACAGTTTACAAAAAGTTATAATGATTGTTTACAACTGGGTATATTAAGTACTTAAATTCATGTACTGTAATATGAATAGAATAAAATGTTTATGATTTAGGTTTTATAGTATTAGAATAATGAATGTTTTTTTTTGTACTAAGTGTAAATAATTAGATTGTATTACAGAAATTGTTAAAGTACTATATTTCACACAGTTTAATAATTATGTGACAAAAGCTTACTATAATGGACTCTATGTAATGCTTTTAGAGGTTTTTGTATTAAAGGTTAAGTTCTAGCAATGGATTATTATGCTAAATAGTTGGAAAATAACAATAAAAGCTTCCAATGTTAAAACAGTTACTTGAAGATATTGCTGGTAACTTATCAGAAGAAAAAATTGTTGATTCCTTTCTATGTAAACTCTTCAATTCGATAACAGTTTCAGATCATTTTATCCCTGTATAATCATTCCTATCTACCTCTAAACAATCTTTTTGTATTAGAGTACGTCATCGTAAGATGAGTGAAAAAATACAGAAAGGAATTGTACTCATTAATCAATCATTTCTAATTCTAACTCATTTATTCTGATAATCATATATAAGCAAACTTCCCTAAATAAATTGCAGACTTAAGTCATTCAACTAACAGATTCAAAGTATCTAAGTAAAAAAACTAAACATGATTGCTTTTATTCTAGTAATTTGCTCGAACATAAATAAATAAGATAACACAATGGAACCTGATAATTTGTAGAAGAGACAAATAGCCCAAGGAGCCTATTCCACCCAACATTTTCCTGAAGATAGCTCAATTGTTTGTCTTAGGACCCCCGAGCCTTTCCACTGATCCACCAGGATAAATGCAATGTGTGAAAAAATGGGATTAAATACCCCTACAACTCAACAGTAATACTTAACAACAATACTTCTATCCTCAGCAGTATAGAACTTAGCTATGTGGCTGCACTAGTTCAGAATGCAATCTTAATCACACAACCCACTTCTAACTTTCCCCTCATCGAATCTCTTGTGGTCCTTTCTCAACTTCAAAAATTTTAGAAGGTAAAGAATGAACAGCCTGCTGCTGAATTCGATGGATAGATATATGCATGCCTAAGTCTTTTGGTCAGTTTTTTTTAATTAATGAGCCACCTGCTATATTCCACTTTCTTGGGGAACATGACCACAAAATTAGGGAAGTTGCCCCCTGCAACAACTAGAAGTGATTGAGGATGCTCCACTTTCTCTACTGGTAGTTTACTTTTCTCTACTAAACTAGGAGAAACATAACTCAGGCTAGCCCCTGGTTCAATTAAAATAGAAATAGGTTTATGGTTCAGCATACCTTCTACTTCCACCATGGAAGTCTAATATTTAGCCTGTCTGTTTTCTAGCACTGCATTGATTCTGGGTATCCCTCTCACTAAATCACCAACTGTTGTTTCTTCCCGCACAACATGAATATTGTCGACGATCTTCTTCCTGTTAGGGCAGCTTGATGCATAATGAGGTCCTTGGCGTTCCCAACATTTTATCGGTTCCTTACGTTCGTTATCTTTAGCATAATTATTGTGATTATTTGTAAATTATTTATTTCTTGTGACAATAGGGTTTCGTTGTGATTTACTTTTTGAATTACTTTCTTAAAAAAAATTCTTAGGTAGATTGTGTGAGTTATTATGCCCAAAATTTTGATTAGGTGTAAAAATTTTCTTCCTTCATTCAAAATTATTATTAGGCCTTTTTATTTTCCAGTTTGGCATGTTCTCCCTTTTTCAGTTCTGTTCATAGCAGAAATTTGATTTTTGCATGGCCTCTTAAAGGGTCTTGGGATTATCATATTTAATCATGTCCTTAATATGAAAAGGTAAATAGCTTAGAAACTGTTGTACCTTAGGTTTTTCATCAACAATATAAGGCACATATCGTAATAAGCTTAAAAAATTACTATTTAACTCTTTCATAATCATGGTTCCCAACCTTAGGCCATAAAATTCTTTAGCTTGTTCCTCATAATATTGCTCCGACATAAAATTCTTTTTTAAAGTACTTTTTAAAAGTGCTCCAGTTTATATTCTTCTCTTTTATGCCCTTAACTCGTTTTATGTCCTGCCACCCAATGTCGGCTTTTCCAGTTAAGTCATATATTGTCATCCTCGCTTTTAACTTATTTGAATAATTATATATCTGAAAGTAATTTTTCATTCCGGATAACCATGCTTCTGCTTCCTCTCATTTTTCTGTTTCACCATTAAAAGTTGGTGGTTTAATATTTTTGAACTCCCCAGAAATCTCTTCATAAGGTTTGTATTTCTTCTTTCTAGAGCAATAATTACTCTCGCTAATATCACTAGAATTCTGGTGTTTCTTCCTGTGTGAATTACCATTAATTACAGAAGAAGAACTGCTTTCAATTTTAGAGTATTTTGACCTTTTACTATTATGTTGATAGAACATATTGTTAGATTCTATCTGTTTATCCTTTTCTTCGTTATAAAACTTTTTCAACAGTATTTGATTCAGCTCCTCCTGAGATTTTAAGATTCTCTCATTTTCTTTTTTAACAATCTCCATCTCAGTATTTAAATCCTTAACTGTTTGCAGTAATTCAGATGGGTTATTAGTTATATCTTCTTTAGCAGGTTCTTTTTTCATAATTATTTTGTTCATTTAACGAGGACCTTCCTTCAGCATACTCTTCGAGCCCTTCCATACATGCAAATCTAATTCAAAAATATTCTGTATAACAACATTTAAAATCATAAATCAGTATCCATACTTTTCTATTTACTTTTTCTTTACGTGCGTTGAGCCACTTCAGGCCTAGTGTCTGAACTTGGGCTCTAATACCATATGTAACATCCCCAAAAATTTTACAAAAAAATAAATTTTTTTTATGTGATATTAGATGCTAAATCATAGCCTGAATGTTAGTTTAATAATTAACTTAAAACACATAGATTACAAAGATAAGACATCAAGAGAAAACTCGGGAGTCGACGCTCTTGGGTTAACTGTAACTAAGAGGTTACAGAATTTACTTCTATCTTGTAAGTCACATGCCACTAATCGTATTCAATCTATAATGATTTTCAGTCTTGAAAAATAAAATGTTGGTCAAAAGTTAATGAGTTAAAATAATTTATTGAATTCAGATCATTGGCTTATTTGTAAGAATGTGTATGATTCTGATAGTTATTTTCTTTTCTTACTGAAGGAGGCTTGAGGTTAGCCCGAGGCTTACTTAGATTTTCTTAATGCTAACGCAGATCTATGTATGATTCTGATGGTTATTTTATTTTCTTACTGAAGGGGGCTTGAGGTTAGCCCGAGGCTTACTTAAATTTTCTTAATGCTAACGCAGATCTGTGTATGATTCTGATGGTTATTTTCTTTTCTTACTAAAGGGGGCTTGAGGTTAGCCTGAGGCTTACTTAGATTTTCTTAATGCTAACGCAAATCCGATGCTTGTATAGGATTCACAGGTAAAAACTTACTTCCAGGTTTATGATGTAAGAATTTAGGCTCAGAAGACTAAACGAGAAAGTTAAGAAAAATCCGTAAACTTAATTCTTTGGACTTAAGTTTCAACAATCACGATGACTCCATTTATTGTTTAGATTATTAAAGCGTAAGAATTTCTAAACCTATAGCAAGGACTATTCTACCTAGGTAGTAATTTGGAGTTGATAGTGTGATTAATTGTTCTAACAATAAATTATATAAATGATGATATATAATTATTAACCATGCTTTTTACCTGTTTATAGTACCAAAAGCCTGAATACATTCCCATTTGGTTTATAACTATGAATTTTAATCAAGTAAATCCTAGAATTTCCCTAAGCCTTAAAATTATCATTATTATTTTTAGCAACTAGAAACTAACAAAAACATAACAAACCTAGGCATGTTATTCAATGCATAAAATATCAACTATGACCTAGCTAAACCTCCAACATGCATAACAATGAATTGTTTATTGTTTACTTAAATCGTTGGTTAACGTGCAAGTAAAACTATATCAAGCGGTAAAAGATTTCAATAGTAGTGGGATCCATGTGGTGGATGCTCACTAGATGGAGGGTTTTGGCGACAAACCCTATGCATTTACATTCATGTTTTTCCCTAAACCCTCGCTTGGCTTTCACAGTTGTTTGTTTGAATGGAGGAATAGGCCGACAGGCCCTCGGCCTCCTCGGGTCTTTGAAATAGTTATTTCTCTTGTCTTGATCGTGGAATTAGCAAGTTTGATACTCTGGTTCCTCGCCATTATTGTTTCTTCGAGCTTGGTCATGGCGTTATCAAGATTAATACTTTGGTTCTTCACCATTATTGTTTCTTCGAACTCCATGCTAAAAACTGGTAAGCAGTAACGAATTCCTCAGAGCATTCTTCTTTATATTTATTTATTTAAAACTCAAGTATTTATTAAACAGTTCTAAGCGTTTGTTGTTTGATGGTGGGTGAAGAAATACAAACGAAGGTTGAAGGCATTTTCCTGAAGTTGAAGGGTGTGAGCAAGAAAGACTCGGTAAGCCTCGGTCCCAACCTTGTGTACCCTTTGTTGATTGTGTTTGCGGTGATACCGATGGTATTGGTAGTCTATTACTACGGTGTTCATACTACTTGAAGTAGATTGTTGTTTTGTCTTAGATAATGGTGCTTGTGGAAAATTACTGCGGTGTTCAAAATACTTATGGTAAAAATTGTTGTTTTGTTTTGGAAAGGATATGGAGGTCATAAGGTCATTCTTAGTGATGACCCTTAGGATTTCACAAATGAGTTACGACCCTTGTATTCTTGTTTTAGGATAAATTGATAATGTTCCGAGTTTTGAAAACATTGTGCATACTGTGATTAACTTACGTGGAAGCTTTCTCGACCTCTCGCTCAGCTACTGTAATTCTCTCGAGACTATGCTTCGTTGATGATTTTGATATTAAGAGTTAAGCAATGTGGCGACTGTATTCTTGATAAGTTAAAGATTCTGAGTATGGAAAAAGGAAGAGCTTTCGACCAAAGTATAAGATATATGTTAGCATTTGTTTTCCTTTTGTAATTTCGATTGCATAGCGCATTAAGCTTGGCAAATGGTTGTTTTGCTATGAAAACAAATTGTTTGTAAATTATACTACGACTGCGATTTGGTTTAAGCCATTGGAAATTATAGTTGTTTGAAAATCTAATTGTGCAAACGATACCATAAGGATTAACCTAGGGTTTGGTTTTTATTAAACAGTTTTGATACTTAGGTTATCTACAGATCTTCGATTTTTGGTACAAACAATAGTTAAAATATAAAAGTCTTCGTTTTAATTGGAAGAGCTGGAATTTATCCTTCGACTTACTTAGCTGTTGGATATAGATTTAAGAGATAAGATTTGTTCCTTATCTAAAGTATACAGTTGTCTTATTTTTAATTATTTGCTAGCTGTGGTCATCTTCTTTTCTTTTTAAATAGGTTCGGTAAATGGTTTTGAAGGATTGTATTAATAGATTAGGGTTTAGAAAAATAGTTTACAAAAAGTTATAATGATTGTTTATAGTTGAGTATATTAAGTACTTAAATTCATGTACTGTAATATGAATAGAATAAAATGTTTATGATTTAGGTTTTAAAGTATTGGAATAATGAATGATTTTTTATGTACTAAGTGTAAATAATTAGATTGTATTACAGTAATTGTTAAAGTACTATACTTCACACAGTTTAATAACTGTGTGACAAAAACTTACTATAATGGACTCTATGTAATGTTCTTAGAGGTTTTTGTATAAAATGTTAAGTTCTAGAAATGGTTTATTATTCTAGATAGCTGGAAATTAACAATAAAAAGCTTCCAATGTTAAAACAGTTACTTGAAGATATTGCAGGTAACTTATCAGAAGAAAAGATTGTTGATTGATTTCTATGTAAACTCTTCAATTCAATAATAGTTTCAGATCATTTTATCCATGTATAATCATTCCTATCTACCTCTAAACAATCATTCTGTACTAGTGTACGTCATCGTAAGATGAGTGGAAAAATACAGAAATGAATTTTACTCATTAATCAATCATTTCTAATTATAACTCATTTATTCTAATAATCATATACAAGCAAACTTTCCTGAATAAATTGCAGACTTTAATCATTCGACTAGTAGATTCAAAGTATCTAAGTAAAAAAACTAAACATGACTGCTTTCATTCCAGTAATTTGCTCGAACAGGAATAAATAAGATAACACAATGGAACCTGATAATTTGTAGAAGAGACAAACAACCCAAGGAGCCTGTTCCACCCAACATTCTCCTGAAGATAGCTCAATTTCTTATATTAGGACCCCCGAGCCTGTCCACTGATCCACCAGGATGAATGCATTGTGTGAAGAAATGGGATTAAATACCCCTGCAACTCAATAGTAATACTTAACAACAATACTTCTGTCCTCGATAGTACAAAACTCAACTATGTGGTTGTACTAGTTCAGAATGTAGTCTTAATCACACAATCCAATTCTAAATTTCCCCTCATTGAATCTCTTGTGCTCCTTTCTCAACTTCATAAATTTCACAAGGTAAAGAATGAACAGCCACCTGCTGAATTCAATGGATAGATATATGCATGCCTAGGTCTTTGGTCAGTTTTTTTTAATGAATCAACCACCTGCTCCGTTCCACTTTCTTGGGGAAGATGACCTCAAAATTAGGGAAGTTGCCCTTGCAACAGCTAGAAGTGATTGAGCATGTTGCCATGTGTCAATTTGCTCTCACCCGATTCTATTCCTCCTGATGGGTCAGTGGACACTCATTCAACAACCTCCTTTGGCTATTTGTCTCATCTTTTATTTATTAAATAATAAAATATTCAACATAATTAATTACAGTCATCCTTGACCCCACTTGGTCAATAGTCATAAACTTTACAATAAAGATAAAATATAATGTTTTCTTAAACATAAAATGTTATTGAAATTGTTTTTTAATGTAGGCTTGGAACATGGATTTGTGATTAGATCTGCATCTCCCGTGGTAGAGGTGCCTCGATCTACATGCTAAACTACATATCTAATATATCTATGTGAATAGTCATTGCTGAAGATGGTGGGAAGAGGTATGGAGTTGGAAGCCATGCAAAGGTGAAGTTCATGACCCTAAGGAAGAAGGAAACACTAAATATCTTGCCACCGTAAGAGAAGTTGTTGCTTGTTTGTGCAAAGAATCCGATGACATGTTTTTTTGGGATTGTATTCCTTGAAATTGTCTCTAGAAGCAAATATGAGGTGGAAAAACAATTTCTTTCTAAGACTTGTGAGACGTGTAAGGTAAGTCAAGGTGAGAGAAATGAAATTATGGATGTAATAGCAATAGTTAAAAGAAGAAGAAAAAATGGGGAGGACTATGTGTAATCTACATGTAAATGGGATTCCTGAGTACCCTAGTTTTTTTGGCAAGGGTAGATATGATGCAATTCCCTAAGTAATGAGCAAGGATGTAAGTGGTTTCGGGCATAAGGTTTTGGTAGCCCGTGGTTTCTTGCTATTTTTATTTGCATGTAAAGAACCCTATAAATAGGTTTGTAATCCTCCATTGTAAGGTGGGCTCGAAGGTGAGGTTAGCTAACTCACTTGGCCTAGATGGCCAACTTTGGCCATGAATGAAGATCTTCATTGGTTGGTTTTTCCCTGCATGGGGTTTTCTAGGGTAAATCTTGGTGTTGCTATTATGGTTCCTATTATTTGTGTATTTATTTCTCATGGATTATTTTATTCCTAACACTATCTATCCTAATCCTCCCTAAACCCCTTCCCCCCAACCCTGATCTTTATTTTCTCTCCCAACTCCCCTCCCCCCTTACCCCTAAAGTAAATTTGACTTTTACCAAAATGTGTGTGTGTTTTGCTTTTCATGGCACCTAGATAGACAGGAAAGGAAATTTTAAATTTAAAATAAATGCGCTCGCATTTGTTAGCACTAAGACCAAGCCTTGTCACCCATACAATGTCATCACTCTTCTTATGTGTTTGCTTCATACTTAGCTTCGAATTAACCAACCTGTGGTATGGAAGATGGTAAACCATAGTTAATTAGGCATCTCGCCATTTTTCTCAATATGTCTATGTTTTACCCCTCTTTACAGTATGCTACACAATTATTTTTATGAAATTTGAGACCCATATAGAATTTTTTCTACAGATTCCAAATATGTAGTTTTTTTTTAATATTTTTTTTTCTATTTTTCTTGTGTCATTACTCCTTAACTCAAAAAACACACTCTTAGTGCTTTTCCAAAACTTTTTTGTTTCTCAAGCATTTAAAAAAAATTGTATGTTGCACTACTAGACATCAACCTCTACATGCTATAAAAAAACTAGGTCATGATATTCCATTAAGACCTTCAAAGGTTGCACCCACACTTGGTGTATTGATTTTTAAGGTTTGATCACTTAGATAATTAAAAATAATAATTATGAGTTATTTAATTTATTTTGGAAAAATAGTGTCGCACTAGTATTATTTATTCTCTATATGTCTACTAGTTTTTCTAGGTTGAATCCATCATTTAGGCACTCAAAGGTTGCACACACAAACACATATACCCTCCCCCCCGGCAAAAAAAAAAGGTACATGTTAGAAAAGATCAAACTTGAGATAGTTATGAACATTTTCAATAGATAAAATTATATATTTGGAAACATGACTTAGTTTCCTACATTTCCTCTTTTTTACTCAAAGCAAGATTCATTACGCAAGTACCTTCAAAATATCCATGGAAGTTGAGGGATGCCTACTTTTTCAATTTTCTATTGCATCTAATGTGTCAAAAGAGACCATCATTAGCTTGTACCATCTTGATTTCAAATGGTTATAGCGCTACATTCAGGAAACATTTTTCTGATATTTACCAACATGATGTCCCTGAGCATAAAATTAGCAAGGATGTATGAAGGCATGAATTTGTTGTAAATAAGTACAATGGCACAATGCTTCCATAGACTAGAAGTACTCTTTTTTATTAGAAGAGAAAATCATTTTCTTGTTATTTTATTAAATCAAAGAAAATGAAAAAACAAATACATCCAAGAAACTCTTGAAATATCACAACGGGAAATGGCATCCATAGTCCAAAACTTTATACAAAGCAAGCCATGAAGGCAAGATCCAACTGACAACTGAAAACCTCATCCACAGTCCAAAACTTAATACAAAACAGGCCATAAAGGCAGGAGCCATCTGACAACTAAAAGCCTCTAAAAATACTTAAACAGAGCATAGGCTTATGCATCAAGCCAAAAAAATGCCAATTCAAAAACTAACCAAATATCCTTCAAAATTAATCTAAACTTTCCATTTCAACAAAACCAACATATATAGTTGATCCCTCCATAATATCCTCAAAAAACAAAGAGCCATCAGAACAACCCACAACCTTTTTCAAGAGTAGATTTGCATCAACATTAACTTTCCTCTAGATATGAGCAAGTAAAAAATTTGAAAAGGAAGCCATTAAATTCTCAATCCTACGACACTAGTGAACCAACTATACAACATGAAGAGCATACTTTCCATTGGCCCAATTAAATGATAGATTCATAATTCTGAAATACTTGTAATGAAACAATTACATTCATGTAGGCTACCTGGAGAAGGCCCCATAAGGAAACAAGCTCTACTTTGGTGTTACTTCCCTTAACACAACCCATCCACATCTTAAAAAAATGATCCCTATTAATCATGAGAATCATATACCACATCCACAGGAGCCCTTATCAGAGGCTCCATCAAAATACCTAATGGCAGAAGAGAAGTTAAAAACCAGATCGGGAACAAAGTTAAGAGTCTTGCGAATTACTTCATTGAAAAACTCTTTATAAAACCCAGCACATTTCATATTGATTATTAGGGAGCTTATTTTAAAAATCACCATGTTTCTCATATTTTAGACCGCCCAAAAACAAAAAAGAGGTTGAAATTTATGGTAGGAGTTATTTTGTCTCCATACTTTGAAGTTCTTCTCCAAGTTAGTTGACCCCCAAACTAAAGATATATTCAGATATTCACAAACCTCATTCCAGACCCTTTTAATGAAATCACAAAAGATAAATAATGCTCATATGAATCACCATTTTTCTTATATAATACACAGTAACTAGGACCATGCCACCCCTTGTGCATCACGTTATCCCAAGTTAGTAAACGATTCTCTAATCTCAACCAAAAAACACATTTGAATTTCAGTGGAATCTTCCATTTCCATAGCCTACTAAACCGCCACTTGACTTCAAGCTATACCATAGAGACTACAATAGAATTATAAGCTTCCTTAGCATAAATATTACCCAAAGACATGTTCCAACTCCAAACCATTTTATCCTCATTTTCACCTAATATGATTTTGGCACTATTCATAGCCAAAATATAAGAATCCCATTCCATTACCTAGTTGCCACACAATCCTAAATCACTTGAATTGAACCAATAACAATTGTTGTGGCTTAACCACGAAGGTATACGAATCTAATCAAGGGTAACAAACCCAAATTCCGCCAGATAATCTAAGATGCCAGAAGACAATAGATAGTTTCCATTATCCCCAATGAAAAGGTTAGTGCCAATCAATTTTTTTTACCATTTTAATATTCTATCCACCCAATGAAGTAGGAATGGCCAATCTCTCCCATGACACGAGATGAAACTTATGTTTTTTCTGAGAATCTCCCTAGAGAAAACTGAAAAATATTTTGCCTAATCTTGTCTATGACAACTTGGAGAATTTTAACTAAAGAGAACCAGTAAACAGGGATTCCCCTGAGGACATAATGAAGCAAGGTGAGTCTTCCACCCAAAGATATGAATTTGTAGGCCCAATTACCTATTCTCTTTACATTGTTTTTTTACTAACCACATTCAGTTTTCAACCCTGTAATTATTAGGATTCAAAATATTTCCTAGGTATTAACCCTGAGTTAATGATCTCTAGCTTAAAAGGAAAAAAAGGAACAGATATGAGATAAGATAGTATTAGGACACAATGGTGGTAAAAGGTGTATTTTTCCATGCTAATTTCCACACTAGAAGATGAACAAAAACTTTACGAAATAAAACCACATCGTAAAAAAAAAAGAGTAATATGTAAAGAAAAGGAAATTTAATGCATGATAACCTCCCACTCGTTTTTTCTTCAGCTATCATCCCACTAAGCCCTTTAATAACTAATAAAAATAGAAGTGGAGATAGGGAAAATCCCTGTCTCAAACCTCTGGAACTTCTAAAAAAGATAGAGGGGGATCCATTGAAAAGAACAACAAAATTAGCAAAAGAAACACTTTGTCATATTCCAGTTTGTAACCTCTACTAGAAGCACTATATGCAACAATAGTAATATTAGGAACATCCAATTGACTTTGTCATAAGCTTTTGCAAGACCCATTTTCAGAACTAAAGCATTGAGATTTTTTACCTTCACCGAATGAAGGCATTCTTGAGAGACTCCAATAGCATCTAGAATTTTTCTCTTGGCAAGAAAACCAAATTGCTCTTTGGAAACAAATTCTTGGAGTTTTGGCTTGATCATGTTTGCAATGTCACATGCTTGTAAACCAAACTGCATAAAGCAATGGGTCTAAAATCAGAAAAGGAATCCAACTTATCTTTTTTGGGAATAAGAGAGATGAAAGTAGAGTTAATAGCCCCAAACATATATCCCTTAGTTCTGGACATCTTTGCCACAAATAACATAAAAAAAGCAGTGAAAAGTTCTACAAGCCAACTATCAGGCCCAAGGATTTTATCCTTTGCAAATTTTGACAAAAAACTTTTCCACTTCCTCAATAGTGATAGGCTTACCAACTTGAATACCTTCCTTTCCATAAAAAAAGGTAAGATAATGCCTGATCACTTTCATCTTATTGCCAATATCTGAAGAAACATGATCTTTAAAATGATTGCTGAAATAATCTCTAGCATATTTTTCAATATCCCTCTGAGCCGAACTCCAATTACCTTCAGCATCCTGTATGTCCTAAATGGAGTTCAGGTTCTTTCTAGAACTTGCATATCTATGGAAAATTTGGTATTGTTGCCACTCCTACTTCTTAAACGCCAGGACTCTTCCTCCATTTTCAGAATTTGATCCTTTTACATTCAAGATCCACAAGGGTAACCCTTTCTTCCTTGGAAATACTACTAACCAGGATGTCATTGATATTATTTTCAATATCACAGAGTTCCTCTTTCGACTGAATCTCCTTAGACTTTGTCCACTTGACCACAATTTTTTTTCAATTTTTTTAGTTTATAGGTCAAAACATCCATCACATTCCTTTCTTATTTACCTAGGACAATTTAACCAAGGAACAAAATACTTCATCTTTCATCCAGGATTGATTAAATTTGAAGGGGAACTTTGATAAAATCAAGTCCCCTACCAATTCCATACCAATATGATTATGATTAGATATATTAGAGAATAAGGTCCATGATATGTATCTTGAACACATATCAATTAGAGATTTCGAAGCCAAATATCTACAAGTCTTTTACTGGTTCCATCCTCCCCATTCCTATCGTTTTTCCAGGTAGGACAAATTTTATTGAGGACAATATACACCATATTACACCTCTTGAACATGTCATGAAAGAAAGAAGATAAACAATCCTCTAAATATTTCATACCCCAACATTCAAAGGAGTGAAAAGTTAAGTTGAGATCCCCAATAATAATCAGGTTCTGAATGTTAGATTTTCACACAATTATAGCAGTATAACTTAATTGCAGATAAACAATTTGATCACTAGAAGAAAGACAAAGCACAGAAACGAATAACATAAGAGTTTATCCTGGTAAACCCAATAGGGAGAAAACCCAGCAACCTTCGTATAAAGATGATCAATTCCGAGAACAAAGTACAACAATGAGAGAGAGAAAGAAGAAAATATCTCTAAGAGAAAACCCCAGAAAACACTTCACTTTATTGTTGTAGCGAACTTCTCCTTGACTTGGCGAACTTGCTTGTGTTGAGTGTGTGTCCAAATCAGGCACATGGCCTCTCCATTTATACACTTTAAAAAATTGACTTTTTCCCTAACTGGGATGACTTGTCTTGGGGAAAGATAAAATAAAATTTATTTAATTCTTTGTCTTGTTTAATTCTTCCCCAAGGTTTACATTGATTCTTTCAAGGGTTTACATGCTTAATTAACTCAATATAATCTCTCGTAGGATTTACAAAACAATACAATAAGAATAACTTCTAAAGTTGTACAAATTCCAACACTCCCTCTCAACAAGGAAGGTATTCTTTGGGCACGATCATCTAGGTCTCATCTGTACATCTTGTTTCCGCCTTTCATGCACCTGGGGGGATTTTGTGCATCAGAAATCTTCATGCTACTAAGTGTGTCCTTGGGGGCAATTATCGAGTTGGGTGTTGTCATCTAATCCCGACTCCTCCGTTTAGGGTACTCCTAACGGAGCCAACAGGGGTGGTCCCTAAAAAGAGTTACTGAGGTTCTTGTGTTTTTAATGGTTTACGGACTAGATAGTTTGATAGGAGTTTACTGAATGAAAATATTGGAACCAAATAACTTGCAAAAAATAAAGTTTAATTCAACAACATGAGATAATACAACATTCGCAATATGAAATGACTTTAAAGCAAATAATATTTGTAAATGAACCAATCCCAAAATGGATTCGAATAGTTGTTGCTGCTGTAATGGAAAATGTTTTGCAATGTTTGCAATGTACTTGGTCAGTTTTAATCTTGGTCAGTGTACTTGGGTATTCTTGATATACCGTGAGGTACTAGGAATATGTCTGGATTTTGAGAAGAGTGGCTCCACATGGGAAAATGTGGGTTAGATGGAGTCATGGGGGGTGTTCAACACTACACCAACAAGGATGTTGCCTAACGGGACCCCATGGTCACTTTATAGTTGTTCCTGCATGCTTTCCCTGAAGAATTTTCCCATTGTTCCTTAGGTTCGTTATGTCGGGTTTTCGTAATGTTTGAAGGGTTGTAACTTTTATTTAAAAAGTTAAATAATTAAATGTGAGGAATTAATTAATGCACAATCCTGCTTTTGATTATCACAAACCTCAGGGCGAACCTGCGATGGGAAAGAACATACACTGGAAAGTAAAATTGTTGATTCCAATTTGGTATTGTAAGACAAGAAATGTAAAAGCAGTGAGACTAATTACTACGGCAAGGAATATATTTTCCCCAACAAGAAATCTCTTTGGGTAATTTGGTGTATCAATGTCGGGTTAGTATTACTTTTCAAAACAAAAATAGAAAAATGATGCCTCGCTGAAAAAGAAATTATAATAAAACTACACTACTTCCTACTACAAAGAGTATCTTTTGCCCCAATCGAATGGATTCTCTTGGGTAATTCGGTAAGGGAATGCTGGATTAGTTCTATAATGAAGTAAAAATAAAGATTGATTGTGTTATAATCATCTTAAAACTAAACTTAATCTAAATACTTGTAAAAAGTATACAATCACACAATGGGCAGATACAGGATTCTCCCAAATGGGGGAAGGGGGTTGTGGGAACCGTAATCCCACTTACTTTTTATTGATGATTACTTACAATGCTTAAAAATAAAAAAAGAAACATGTAACAAACTTAAATAGTAACAACAAACAACAATAATAATAATAATAAGCATCAACACATATATAAAATAAATAATAATAATTAATAATGTCTTTATGAAAATACATGACTCTTAATGAAAGGGTATTCCACTAAAATATAAATAACGGTCCCTCAATTGTAATTTGGACTTATCTATCAATTTATTCATATTTTATTATTTACGGATATGTGGATTATTTCAAAAATTACTTAATTGATAATATCCAACTATGGATGTTACAGTGGTATCAGAGCTATACGAACCTTGGACAACATTATTTACACCTTGTGTAGATTTGGGTTTCCCAAAAAATTAGGACTTTGTCCTTAAAAAATAAAAAGTAAAAAGTAAAAAAAAAGGTAAAAGTAACCCCCCCCCCAAAAAAAGAGGTAAAAGAAAAGAAAAGAAAAGAAAAGATAAAAGTTAAAAAAAGAAGAAGGTAAGAGTGAAACCACATGTGGTTTCTTAAAGTGGGTTTGGGTTTGAATATAAAAAGTGCATAATAATAACTACAAAAAAGTAAGTGAGATTTGAACCTAGGTGGGGAAGGTAACACTTATTCCTCCCAACCACCCAATCTATTCGCATTTTACAAAACTATTGGAAAAAAAAAAAGAGAAGAAGAAGGAAGATTGCCATAAAAAGAGGAAGGTCAAAAAAAAGGGAAAAAGAAAAGAAGACAAAAGTGAAGTAAAAACACAGTCACAAACAATGGCACCTACATATTCGGAAATGAAGTCATAGTTACAAACAATAATGGACGAGTTAGAGCAATATAAGGCGATCAATAAAAGTATACAAGTTGACGTTGAGATGTAGAAGCGGTTGAAAGAGTGGAGAGACAATGAGAATTGTCGCTTATGGAATCAAAATCGACAGCTTGAATGAACCATAAGTGATAACAAGAAAATGTTATCTGATCAAGATAAAGAAATATCATGTTTAAAAATTCATAATCAAACTTAGAAGACGAGATCAGAAAGTCAAAAAATGACAACAAATCACCATATGGATGCGATAATGAATTAGAAGAAGAAATAAAGCTTCCAAACAAACTCATCATGGAAAAATATGTTGAATTGGCGCAAGTCCGGATGAAGTTAGAAAATCAAGAAACATAGTTACGTCATCATAAACAACAAAAAGAAAAACTCCAGCAGCAGTATGACGACAATAAGAAGACACATAAGTTAGAATTGACAAAAGTCAACAAGGTGTTATCAAGCGATTCCGAAGAAATTTTCAGCTTAAAAAATCATAACAAGACACTAATCAAAAAAATTAAGAAGTTGAAAAGTAGTCGGAAGACAGAACAATCTATGGAAGACATTGAAGGAAAACTTCTAGATAAACAAGAAGAAAATCATTGTATCAGAAGGCATAACGAAGATCTTAAGGAACAACTTAAGAAGTCTAAAGATGACAGAAAATCACATGTAGAAGTGATTAAGAAGTTTCAAAATGATAACATGTAGTTAGAAAACAAGTTGGTAAAGATACAGAACGAAACCTTAAAACCTCGAGAGACAAAAATACAACTTTCTGCTCAGATCAATGCTAAAAAATGACACTCGTAAAAGAAAATGACATTGTGAAAATTCCATATCGACACCCCAACCATAAAAATAGATATTCTAAAAAGTGGGAAATGTCGAAAGATAGCGGTGCCAATGTGATCAAATTTCCTAACGATATATCAATATGGAATGCCAACAATTCACAACAAAACAATTTGGGATGGATTGATTCGTCCACATATCGGAAGTTGTGCTCAACTCTCAGTAGTTCGTATCGACATGTTTCGTCAACTGCGACACCACAAAATATAATGCAGAAACATTATAAGGCTTTGAAGACAAAGCCTTTATAAGCGAGTGGCAACGTAACAAACTTAAATAATAACAACAAACAATAATAATAATAATAATAAACATCAACATATATATAAAATAAATAATAATGTCTTTATGAAAAGACATGACTCTTAATGAAAGGGTATTCCGCCAAAATATAAATAACGGTCAATTGTAATTTGGACTTATTTATCAATTTATTCATATTTTATTATCTACGGATATGTGGGTTATTTCAGAAATTACTTAATTGAGAATATCCAACTATGGATGTTACAAAACACCTTTTGACCCTTGAAGAATGGGTCAAAAAGGCTTACAAATTTGCTTAGGGAAGAAAGGGAATGGAGGGGGATGGTAGATGGATCGTGAGTGCTCTGGATGGGTCAAAACTTGATTTTTCGACAGCACCTCTCTTTGTTTTTCCTCCAACCTACTAAAAACCAGCAAAAAAATATGATTAGAATATGGTGGTATGCATAGAAAACAAATAAAAAAAAAATCAGACTTTGGTAGCTAGAAAAAATTTGAAAATTTGCTAAATGCAAGTACCAGTCTTATAGCCTAGATCTGATGGAAATATGAAGTTTTGAAAACGTTTTTTAGATCTAACTATTCTTAATATGCTAAAGTAAGTAGATTTAAAGAAAATAAACGTGTGAAAATATATCTACTTGATTAGCATTTAAAACAAGGTAACCGAGAAAGATATAGTTTAGATTTCTAGGAGATGGATGAACACTTCAAGCCCTTGCTTGATTCTTTTCTAATGGATTTGGAGTCCCTGCAACAGATATTAGATTCTAAAGAGGATGTCGAAGAAGGAGAAGAAACAACTTAGTTCAACGCTTCCTTTGGATTTTGTGATTTGCAAAACTATAAAACCATTGTTGCAAAGATTGGATTTCTTCTAGTATGTTTGAAGAAGAAAAAATCAGAGAACCTCAATACAATTGAATATAGCCGATTACTCCTATATATTTCAAATCCAAATCATAAGCAAGCAACTTAACAACTGTAAATGCTTACTCTATGTATCATGGATGATGCTCTAAGCTAGATATATCAACACAGATTTGGAGCAAGAGAAATTTCAAACAATACAATATCACCTCGTTAGCATAACATTATTCCAATGGAACAAGGTATACCTCCAAATTATTCAAATTTATTGTTCAGAATAGCAACACCATTACAATAGGCATAGGTTCCTTGCATCCATCTTGAATGAGGAAGAACACCTCGCTTAAATATAAACTACAAACCCATGGGGGTGCTACTTACACCAACCGAAGGAGTCTAGTTAAACTGAGTTGATCTAAGTTAATGTGAGTGGAACCGGACAGGAAAATTCCATCTCTCCTACCAAACTCTACCAACCCACTTAATGGCTGCCATATTACACACCAAACCACTTTGTTTGATGAGGCTGGCATCTTTCTTCGTCATGTGTGAATCCTCCGACCCATGCGCTACCTCAAATAACCAAATCATATGATGAATTACAAACTTAACACACCAAAGGTTTCTAAATAACTTTATTTAATTCATGGAGAGGGGTCCACCCTCACCCATGCACTACCTTATTTGGTATTAGCGTGAGTCCCATGTGGTTGACGTCACCACTATATTAAAAACCTCACTTTCTTTGATTTTTATCCTAAGTTTGCTTCACCAACATGTTTGGATAAGGGCTGTATACCCACTTGGACCCACATTCCATGTCACTTCACCCTTTAAAAATTTGATTTTTGACTTCTTTAAAAGATTTGACTTTGGTGCAAATTGTCAACATTTAGCAATTTTTTGCCATTTTGTCGCACCGTTGGAGAAATACCGCCATACATGACATTTTAGTCACTTGGAGCATGAGAAAAAGTGGGTCCCGAAGGAAAGGAGGTGCTATGAGCTTGAAAACGATCCCAAACACGCCAAAAACAAACTCTGTATCATATTTTTTTTACATTTTGAATTTTTCCATTTAAACCATTAAAAATGGCCTAAAAAATAGAAGAATTTTTTTTATGTTCCTCGAAATCAGACGAAATTCTAGGGGGACCTAGTACATGTCCATACGACTCAATGCCAATGCCTAACACGCTTATATACATTGACACATGAACTTTAATAACCTCCTAAGTCCTAACCACCAACATGGAAATTCCAGCTTTGGACGAGCGGTGAAAATCTTGAAAATTATACATCACTTATTCAGCATTGCATAATTGACAAGGGAAAAAACACCTCGGAATAATCAGATTGATAGCCAAGTATTAGGAAGCCAAGTCCTTTACAAAAAAAATGTCGTGTTAGAGCATTTATTACAACGCCCCCAAGCAGTATGAACATGCATTTTATTATAAAAAAAAGGACCACAATTGGTCCTGATGTAACCACAGATATTTTGAGTACTGACAATGAACAATTGACTTGTTCAATACTCTGGTGACTCACTTGAAATACCCTAAGTGCAACTTAGGTGATAACATATCTCATATCTCTCGATCGTCTATGTACATACTGAAGGTTGTCAACACCGTCTTAGTCCATAGAGAGGTGTCATCATGCATCTAATACACTCAGTCCATCGGTGGATCCATCATCTCTACAACTTTGCACAATGCATCGGAGCGTATACTAAACAACATCTCATCTACTACTTGTTTGTATCTACTATTGTTGGGATGCTCCCATTTCTTGCTGAGAATATGGATACACTTCACACGACCATCTACTAGATGTACATTCCTAGTGCCGATGGGATCCTCCCATACTTGACTGGGAACCTAGAAAAGTAGAGGTACATGTGTAAGAAACCTTCACATGACCATCTCCTACCTCTCTGTCTTTACTACCGATGGGATCATCCCATACCTGGCTTGAGAACTTGGACGAGTAGAGGTACCTCTATGAAATCAAGGTAGATGTTTGTCTCTAAATCATATTTCTCTCTCCAGTAGGGATGCGTTCTCTTCCACCCCAAGTCTTCCACAAAACTATTAAAACTTTGTCCTAGGAAGAGGCTTGATAAGAACATCTGCATTCTGGTCATCTTTCGAAACATATTGTAACTCTACCGCAACTTTCTGCACCATATCACGAATGTAGTGATAATGATTCTCTATATGCTTTGACTTGTCATGAAACATGGGATTCTTTGACATATGCACACAACTATGGTTATAATAGTGAATCACAATTGGTCCTGGAATATGATCAAACAATATTGTAAGGAGTTTCTGAATCCAAACTGCTTCTCAAGCTGTTGTACTAGCATCCATATACTCGACCTCTAGAGTATTGAGTGCTACTGAGATTTGCTTCCTGCTGCACTAGAAAATCACCGCAGAACCCAAACTGAAACAACATTTGAAGCACTCTTCCTATCTGCAGTGCATCCGACTCAATTTGAATATGAAAATCCATGCAATCTCAAGTCACATTATGAAGCATATCTTAGGCCATATCCCACAATGCCACACAAATATCTGAGCACATGTTTTGCAGTAATCCAATGAATAGGTCTCAACTCACACATGAAATGGCTAAGAGCATTCATGACAAAACATATATCCGATTTGGTGTTCATTAGATACGTCAAAGATCCAATTATTTGGAGATACATAGTGGGATCAATTAAATCAAAATACGAAGCAAACTCCCTCAGCTTCTGTAGATTGGCATCCATCGGAGTGGCCATGGACTTGCAGCCCAACATTCTGAATCTCTTTAGAATATCAATAGTGTGTTTTCTTTGACCTAGGAAAATATCCTATCGCTTCCATACTTCTAGTCCCAGTAAGTAATGCATCAGTCCGATATCCTTCATTTCAAACTCAGAGGCAAGCTTCTTCTTACACCATACAATTAATTTATCATTACCCATGAGAAACAAGTCATCAACATAAAGGACTAAAATCAATGGCTCATCATCCACAATCTTGTAGTAAAGATTGGGATCTGCATCACTCTTGGGGGATCCCAATCTCACCAAGTATCTGTATATCCGTCCATACTAAGCACAAGGTTCTTGCTTAAGTCCATATAAGGCCTTTTTTTCAGCCTGCATATGTGAGACTCCTTTCCATGCACAACAAACCCTTCTGGTTGTTTAATGTATACCTCTTCCTCAATAACGCCATTGAGGAAAGTGACTTTGACATTCATCTGATGCAACTTCCATCCCATAGTTCAAGCAATAGAAATAATAGTCTCGATGGAAGTATATCGAGCCACATGAGCAAATGTTTGTCTCATCGTAATCAACCACCTCTTTCTGAGAGAATCCTCGTGCAACAAATCTAGCCTTGTGTTTTTCGACACTTCCATCCACTCCATGTTTAATTTTGTAAATCCACTTAAAATTCACTACCGAATCCCCCTCAAGTCTCAGTACAACCTCTCATACATCATTCTTCATGATGGATTGGTATTCTTCCATCGTGGCATCCTTCCTAACTTGGTGTATGGTTGCTTCTTCATAGGTGGTATGTTTTGAGTCAATGATGTGACTCATCAATGCTACATAACCTGAGAACCTATGAGGTCTCTTTCTTTCTCAAAAAGTACCATGCGGGGCTTCATGCCCCTCTACATCCTACAATGTTTGTTGTTCCTATATATGCCTCTTCCAACCTACTGCAATATATGTGAGAGCATCAACTGGCCCGACTGGATCAATGGGATCGATTGGGTCTTCCTTTTGTGTTAAATCCCTATGGACTGCTGGAGGGGGAGATGATCTCATCTATTCATCATCATCAATATCCATATTATATCCTCTTCCTTTCTGGATATCCATCTCTTCTTCAAAGGACACTTCCATATTGACTTTTGATCTACCTCGATCCTGGAATGTAAATTATGTAGGCTTTTGAAGAATCATTGTATCCCATGAAGGTTCCCTTTTTTCTTGAAGGATCCAACTCTTTCCTCTTATCCTTGGGCACATGTATGTAGACTGGAAAACCAAATATATGAAGGTGTCCCACTTCTAGCTTCACTCCTGTGAAATCTTATTTCGGTGTCATGTTCTTCAAGATTCCATGAGGACATATGTTTTGTACATAGACAATTGTTCTAGATGCTTTTTCCCACAATAACATCGATAGACTCTGGTCATGTATCATGGCTTTGGCTGCCTCCATAATTGTTCTATTCTTTCTTTCCACAACCCCATTTTTTTTAGGGTTGTAGGGATTTGTGAGCTCACTCTTAATTCCCGCTTCCTTGCAGAAAACGTTGAAATATGTAGAGGTATATTATCCACCATTATCTAATCTTAATATCTTGATCCTCTTTCTCGACAAATTCTTGACTTATGCTTTGAATTCTTTGAAGTTTTTTAGCACTTCCTGAGATTCCTTGGTCTTGAGAAACTATATCCAAGTCTTATGTGAGTAATTGTCAATAAATGTTACATAATAGTTATATCCACCCAGTGAAGCAACAATCATGGGTTTGTACAAGTCATAGTGCACTAGATCCAATATTCCTTTGGATTTGCTATCACTATTCGAGAAGGATCCCTTGGCATTCTTGCCAAGTGAACATCCTCTACAAATTCCATCATGGTCTATATGAAGCATTGGTAGACCTATCGCTATATTTCTTAATACTGGGAGATATTTATAGTGATGAGATAGTCTTATGTGCCATAGTTCACCCATGCTAGTAAAGTCATGAACTAGTTCTTGAGTTGGTGGAGTGCTCAATCGGTACAGGCTCTCTTCTCTTACAACAATTAATTTTGTTGTGTCCATGCTTGAGTTCTTGTGCCAAGTGTTGGAATATATTAAACCCATTCAATACTTAGGATAAAATAATTAATCATTATTTGATTAATTATCTACCCACTAGATTAATTAGTTAGCATCCACTTGCACCTTAAATTCAACACATGCCATCTAAACCCCAAGAATGATTTATTTCTAATTTTGGGTTGATATTGACCACTTTATGGACATCCAGAATTGGTAACTGAGCTTTACTGTAGATTTTGCTTTATTCTGCTTTATCCTACTTTTCTGTGGATAAGGTAAAGCTAGTTAACTAGGAAATTGGGTTCTTTTGTTGTCAACCTATCGTTCATGAATTTCTCTCCATTTTCTAGGATTATAATTTTTTTCCATCACTATTGACATCTCACTCATGCTTTTTCTAATTCGTGGGGTCCTTGACTGGTTTGGGAAGTTCTTTAGCCACCTATGGGGATTTATCATATTTTGGTAAGTCATCATTTTTGAGCTTTATGAGTTGTCTCCATACAAATCGATTTTCCTAAAAGGGATGTACTATTTATGTACACTAATATTCATCATTAATCAATGGAATGATACACTCCAATATTCATCTCTTCATTCATGTGATTCAGTCTCTTTTCTTCTCTCTATTTTTCCTATGTATGTTTGTGAGAATTATCTTAGTAGAAAGATCCATTTTCTGTGATTATTCTTAGCATATTTTCTCATATTATTGGAGATATTATTTCTACATGGTATCATAACAACAAGTTTGATCAAGTTCTACAGAGTTGAGGAGCGCATCTAGTCTCCTATCCCTCTTTAAAGAAGAGCTTGTCTAGCTTACATGATTTACTCATAGTTTTATTTTGCAGGTTTTAGAGAGTTTCTTTTTGAGTGCATAAACTCAGCAATATGGATTCTTCCTCAACTATTATTCTTACTCCCTTAAACTACCACAAATGGAAAGCCAAAATTGGCATTCTATTGCGTAGTAAAGGACTATACAGAGTTACTCTAGCTTTGGAGAATGAGCCCAATGTTGTGATTGAGAAAGCTAAGTGGCATAATAGGTTGGATGAAGCCTATGGATTGCTTTGCCTCTCTATCTCTCCTAATCTACTCTTTCATATAGATGTTTTGACCACTCTAAACCAAGTGTGGACTCAATTGGAGTCTTTCTTAGGAGTTCAAGATGAGCTAAGAGCGCATCAATTAGAGATTGAGTTATTCTCACTGAGTCCAAGCAATTTCGATTCTCTTGAGGGTTTCTTCACCAAGTTCAAGTCACTTGTTCTAATGATCAATAAATGTGGGATTGATAAAGAATATTATCAATTAATCACTTCCATTCTTTCTAAATTGGGTCATGATTACTCGGTTTTTGTGTCTACTTTTCATGTTATTAGGCTTGTTGTTCCTAAGTGGAAAATGCCTTCTTTAAATACTTTTCTTGATTCACTAACAAAGGAGAAAGATAAATTGATCCATATGGGTGTCCTTAATGATCCAGGAGGATATTGGTGGCCACCAACATATTCCTCTTGGACCCCCACCACTGTTTCTTTCAGTTTTCCAGTTTCCTTAATTGTAGCACAATTTACTATTTTTGGCAGTTTTCGGGTCCTAAACTTCCGGAGCTGTTTTGAGGCCCTAAACGACGTTTTTTTGGCATCGAATGGTCAGGAAATTATGAGTCCGTTCCAAACTTGATATTTGTTGTTTCTAGATGTAGTCCTTAAACAAATCTTTCTAACGATGTATCATGCGCGTCAAACAAAGGTAGTATGCTAAAGTTACGTCCTCGGGAAATTGATGTACCAAGTTACCCAACGGGGCCCACATTAAGGCGTTTCACCTCCTAGGATTAGGTTTTTGGATGTGTAGGGTTTCCATTGTTTCTCAATAATATATAGGCCTTCGAGCCTCATTGTAATAGAGAGTTCAGAGGCATGTAGCCGCCGCTTCTCTTCTCAGAGATAATCTACCAGCACTTTAGCTAGTTTATTTCCATTCTGTATGTAAACAAGTTTCAATTATTGATTAATGAAATGAAGTGTTATTTTCACTGCATATTTGTTTCTATGGTTATTTGTGTATTCTGTTGCGTTCCTGCATAAATCCAGATCAGTGGTATCAAAGCAATTTGCTCTTTCTCAATCCTTCTTTGCATGTCCCCAACGCGGGCGGGGTATAAAGAGTTAGGGCTCGATCTAGTTGAACCTTTGCAAGATCAGCCTCGCAAATCCCTATGGCCACCCATGGGGGACGAAAAGAAAGACGAGGGCGCAGAATATCCTATCAAAATGTTGCTTGAGGAGGCCCTTGAAAAACAAAGGAACGTGATGATGGATAACTTCGCCCAGATCCTTCAACAACTTCCCACTGGCGGCGCATCTGCATCTAGCAGCCACTCTGGAGGTGCAACCCCTTTTAAGGTACAAGTAAACTTCGACATTCCCATATTTGATGGTCAAATAGATGCAGACGCCGTAGATAAATGGTTGAATCTATTAGAAGGATATTTCTCAGTTCATGACTTTTCTGACTTGGAAAAGATTACTTTTTCTCTACTCAAAGCCGCCCCCCATGTCAAGGATTGGTGGGAAACCTATTGTGAGAGAAAGGATGAGGAGGAACCCTCTCTGTTCTTAGCCATACCCACTTGGAATTCTTTTCAAGATGCCATAAAAGGACAATATTATCCGGTGGGGAGCTATGAGGACAAGTACATCCAATGGACTACGCTGCAGCAGCAAAGAGATCAAGATGTGCATGAGCTGATGAATCTGTTCCATACCCTGCGCACCAAGTTGGGTATCAAATATTCAGAGAACCATTTGGTGCTTAAGTACCGCAGTTGTCTGCACAGATACATTTAGGAGGAAATGGAGTTCCTCGACATCTCCTCGCTTGGTACGGCATATCGATATGCTGCCAAAATTGAGCAAAAATTCAAACAAAAAAAGTGAGACTTTGGATCTGCGCATCAGAAGCAAGGGAAAGGTGCCCCTAAACCGCAGAACCAAGGACACAACCAAGGCATGGCGACTCAAGAAAACTTGCCAAAGCCGCAAGCAAAGAGCAACACTGCAAAGCCGAAGAAGGAATCGGGAAAGTGGTGCGAGTTTCATAAGAGCCCCACTCACAACACAAGTGAGTGTCAGGCTAAGCAGTCACTGGTGGCTGAGATAAAGGCTTCTGAATCAGATGCATACTCTGACACTGAATCTGAACCCAAGAAGGGGAATGATAGAGGGAAGAAGATTATCGATGCAAAGCCCAACGCCACCATTTCCACCACGAAGATCCAAAAGGAAGAACCTGGAGATTTAGAGGAGGAGGAGCGTCTTTTCCACTCCCAGATGTGGGTAAAGGGTTCCCTGCTACAGTTCATCGTCAACAGTGGGAGCCAAAAGAACCTGATTTCGGCAGAGGTCGTGAAGTGGTTGGGTTTGCCGACCACAGCACACCCGCAGCCGTACACCATCGGGTGGCTTCACCAAGGACGAGATCTTCGCGTCATCCAGCAGTGTCGCCTTCCCTATAGCATCAAGCCCTTCACCGCTGAGGTATTATGTGATATTGCTCCTCTTGATGTTTGTGATGTATTATTAGGTTAACCATACTTATGGAAGCAACATGTTGTGTATGAGTCCCAGCCTCGTGCTGTTATTATTACGTTGGGAAATAATTTGTACAGGATACCAGAGGTACCACCCCCTACCACTATCTCTTTGGTTACTGCAAAACAATGCAGTAAGCTCATTTCCAAAACTGAGAAGTTTGTTTTCTTGATGATCCGCCCTTAGGGAAAGAAGAATATCGTGGCCACAACCTCCAGATAGGGCCACTCCGCACGACAACAACAAATGGACAAGGTCGTGGAGGAGTACCAGGACATATTCACCTCACCCACCAGGGTGCCTCTCCATTGTCAGGTCAAGCACTCCATCGAACTGACCCCAGGTGCGCAGTTGCCCAATGGACAGATCTAGCGCCGCTATGTTCTAGAGAATGATGAAATCAAGAGGCAAATTCAGGAGCTATTGCAGAAGGGTGACATCGGGCCAAGTTCATCGCCCTGTGAGATCTTGATCGTGTGGGTACAGAAAAAGGATGGGACTTGGAGACTCTGTATTGACTATCGGGTGCTGAACAAGATCACTGTCTGAAATAGGTACCCGATCCCATGGATTGATGACCTCCTGGACCAGCTTAAAGGGGAAAAATATTTTAGAAAGATCGACTTAAAGTCCGGGTATCACTAGGTATCGATCGAGTCGACCGATGTGTGGAAGACTGCCTTCAAAGCCAAGGAGGGCCTTTTTGAATGGTTGGTCATGCCTTTCGGGCTGACGAATGCTCCTGCAACCTTCATGAGATTGATGGATGACATCTTGCGGCCATTCACCAACTCATTTGTAGTAGTGTACTTGGATGACATCTTGATCTTCATCCAGACTTGGGAAGAGCACCTCCACCACATCCGACAGGTCCTCCAAACATTGCAGCAGCACAAGTTGTGTACCAATTTGGACAAGTGCACTTTTGGCATGACCCAAGTTCAATATCTAGGATACATTATTGATGACTGTGGGGTACATGTGGATCCAACCAAGATCCAAGTCATTCGGGATTGGCCAGCCCCAACTACTCTAACAGAGCTTCGTAGCTTTTTGGGCCTTGCTAATTTCTACAGCAGGTTCATGTTGGGATTCTCTCATATCACTTGGCCCTTGAGTCAAGTCACCAAGGGAGGAGCGAAAGCAAAATTCTTTTGGTCAGAAACTCAGCAGAAGGTGTTTGCAGAATTGAAACATCGCCTCTATTGTGCCCCAATGCTCACATTACTAGACTTGCAACAACCATTTGAGATCAAGACAGATGCCTCTGACTATGCTATTGGGGCAGTCCTTACTCAACAAGGGCATCCAGTGGCATATCACAGTGAGACATTGTCAGACACAGTCTGCAAATATCCCACTTATGACAAAGAGATGTATTCCATTGTACAGGCTTGCCGGCAATGGAAGCATTACATTTTAGGGAAGGAAACAATCATCCACACAGACCACCGACCCCTGTAGTTCATGCAGACACAAGGGGAGTTACAGAACGATCGCCATTAGAAGTGGTCCACATATCTACAACAGTTTCATTTGAACATCAATTACAAGAAGGGAAGCACCAATAATGTTGCAGACTTCCTCAGCCGACCACCAATCGTGGCGATAACGACCGTGCTCAACTCTTGTGGGCACGAGACTTCTGATTGGCAGCTTCTCTACAAGAGCGATCCAGAATTCAGCCACACATACCAGACGCTCTTGGAGGGAAACCAAGTTCCAAAATTTCACGTCCAAGATGTACCACTGTGTCACATGGGACACCTTTGTGTTCCTTCAAGCGAGCGTGCCAAGATGATTTGGGAAGCGCACTACAGTCAGGTCGCTGGGCATTTCGGGGTCGAGAAAACAGTGACAGTATTGCAGAAGTATTTCTATTGGCCAAACCTTCGACAGGACGTTGGGAAGTACATTTGATCCTGCATTGCCTGTGCCATTGCCAAACCATCCATCAAGAAGCAAGGCCTCTATACTCCGTTTCCTACCCCTAGTTGACCTTGGGAATCCATCTCCATGGATTACATGTCATGCCTTCCTTCTACTAAGCACGACAATGACTGTGTGTTTGTGGTCGTTGACATATTCTAAAAGATGGCCATAATGGCAGCCTGCAAGAAGAATATCACAGCAGAAGCCACTGCTAAACTCTTCTTTGAACGAGTGTGGGTACACTTTGGTATCCCATAGTCTATAATCTCAAACTGGGATAGCAGTTTCCTTAGTACATTCTGGTCTAGCCTATGGTCAATGCTAGACACCAAGCTGACAAAGTCCACATCTTTCCATCCCCAGACTGATGGCCAGATAGAGATTGTCAACAGGATGATTGTACACATTTTGCGCATGTACAACTCAAAGCATCCACGCACATGGGATGAGAGCCTCCCCTATGTACAACACAGCTATAACCGGGCCCTCCACAGCTCAACCAACCACATCCCCTTTTAGGTGGGCTTGGGATTCCAGTCACTATGTTCCAATGACATAACCATGCCATTTGCAGCTACTCAGGTTGATTCAACTCATATCCAGTCTGAAGTTTCCAAGGCAAACAACTTCATCGAGCGCATTCAGCACATTCGCCAACAGGTTCATGACATATTGGATAGATCCAATGCTAAGTACAAGCAGCGACATGATCATCATCGGGTGCAACACAACTTCCAGGTGGGTGACAGAGTGTGGCTACATTTACAGAAGGAGCTCTTCACTGGACCCCACCGCAGGCTTCGCCTGCTCCGATATGGGCCACACAACATCACCAAGGCCTTTGGGGACAATGCCTTCAAGCTCAATATTTCACCATTCCTTGGTCTGCACCCAGTGTTCAATGTGGACCGCCTTCGGCCCTACTTTCCACCTCTACTAGACACCTCAGATGTGGCAGAACAACTCACACCAACAGAGTTAAACCTCGACTGCATGGAACAAGCCACAACTGATCGGATTATGGACACACAGATCAATAACACCCTCCAGCAGAAGATCCAACTATATCGAGTTGTCAAAGTAGGCCAACTTCTTCACCAGGGAAAGTGGCTCACCGGGGACCAAGTTCAACAAAAGTTTCCTCATCTCATGGAGGAACTCAACGCAATGGGGACCATTGCTTCCTAAGGGGGGAGGAATGATCCAGGAGGATATTGGTGGCCACCCACCTATTCCTCTTAGACCCCCACCATTATTTCTTTTAGTTTTCCAGTTTCCTTAATTGTAGCACAATTTACTATTTTTGGCAGTTTTTGGGTCCTAAATTTCTGGAGCCATTTTGAGGCCCTAAACGACGTTTTTTTGGCATCGAATGGTCGGGAAAATATGAGTTCATTTCGGACTTAATATTTGCGGTTTATGGATGTAGTCCTTAAACAGATCTTTCTAACTATGTATCATGCGCATCAAACGGAGGTAGTATGCTAAAGTTACGACACCGAGAAATTGATTTACCAAGTTACCCAACGGGGCCCACATTAAGGCGTTTCACCTCCTAAGGTTAGGTTTTTGGATGTGTAGGGTTTCAATTTTTTCTTAATAATATATAGGCCTTCGAGCCTCATTGTAACAGAGGGTTCAGAGGCATGTAGCCGCCACATCTCTTCTCACATTTCTATGGTTATTTGTGTATTCTGTTGCATTCCTGCATAAATCCGGATCAATATGGGTGTCCTTAATTCTTCCAAGGGCAAGGATCATGCTCTTATGGTTCAAGGAAGCAAGAATGTCAAATCAAAAGAGAAGCAAATTGTGAAGAAGCCAAAGTCACAAATTGAAGATGAAAGTTCGAAGCCTATTGATGAAGATTCAGTAAAGAAGGATAAGAAGCAAGGGAGAACATCCAAGTGTTCTTATTGCATCAAGGGTTTTCATTCAGAGATGAATTGTTTCAATAATAATATGGACATCATGTCTCAACTTCTTGAGAAGTTCCATATGAACTAGAGAAGCCTGCTGATTCCTCAAAACATTGTCATAGTGTGCAGTTCCAAGGTGATATAAATTATGCTTTGAGTGCCAGATTTAAATCCTTTTCTCATATCTCTGATATAGATTTAGTCTCTGATATATCAAAATCATAAATATCAGATCCTTTCTTTAATAATCCTCCTCTCAGTCTACTAGATTCATCTCCCAAAAATTGTGATTATTCACTAGATATTGACTTGTCTTTGAGCAACTCTTCCTCACAAGATTATATATCTGATTTAGAAGATTGTTTGCAGGTTGATACGTATGTCATGAAACAAATAATATCACCATCCATACCATCAGGCCATACCTATGAATAATCCTAAGACTTTACAAATCCCAAGTTCGCTAGTTGATTCCTCATAGGTCTCTTATGCAGTGTTACTTATCTTACATGGTTTGAAGTCTTTCATATCTTTTAGTGGTTGGCTATCCATGACCTTAGTCATATTTGGACTGATATTAAACATGTTTGGATCTTTTCTAAACACTTATGGTTCATATCTCATGTCCATCCACCATTCATATTTTTACACCTATCCATTTTCCCTAGTTGCTCATAGTTTTCCTAGTCTAGCCCTATTTCCTCATGGAGTTATTGAAGCCTTTGTCATTGTTGTTCCATATGATAATGTTTCTGATATAAATAATTTTATCAACCTCATATAAGATCTAGAAAGGTGCTACATCATATTGGAATATTGACATGTGTTTCACATTACAATTTTGCAGCTATTCAGGAAATTGAGTGTGTGATAAATTGTCTTAATTTTTGTACTCTTTAGGAAGGAGTATGCACATATCTCTTTTCCATTTCAGATTGTGTTTGAAGATCGGAGTTTGAAAACAACAAAATGCATTTAGATGATGCTCCTACTTCATCAGTTGATGAGATACAAGGAGTCTCTCCTCTTCCTTCATGCAGGTTCTACACTCTAGCGCATGATCATGGAGTTCATGATTTCTTCATCAAGTCTTCCATCCAGAAGCAGTTCATTTAGGTCATTCAAGTGAAGATAAAGATACGTTGAAGACATATTATTTTCAAAATTTTGTGCCTTGTCCTTTCTTGAGGGAGGATTTTCCCCATGTGGTTTTGCCTCTTTCCTCAGATTTTTGGACAAGAATAATTGTTAAAGGGTGACCATAGCTTTATTGTTGGGCCCTATATACACCTATATTTTTGACATACCATCATAAAGTCAAACTTAAAGGGGGGTGTTGGAATATATTAAACCCACTCAATACTTAGGATAAAATAATTAATCATTATTTGATTAATTATCTACCCACTAGCTTAATTAGTTGGCATCCACTTGCACCTTAAAGTCAACACATGCCATCTATACCCCAGGAATGCTTTATATCTGATTCTGGGTTGATCTTGACCACTTTATTGACATCCCAAATTGGTAACTATGCTTTACTGCAGATTCTGATTTATTCTACTTTATCCTACTTTTTTGTGGATAAGGTAAAGCTAGTTAACTAAGAAACTGGGTTCTTTTGTTGCCAACCTATACTTCATGACTTTCTCTCCATTTTATAGGATCAACATGTTTTTCAATAACTCTTGACAACTCACTCATTCTTTTGCTAATTCATGAGGTCCTTAACTGTTTTGGGAAGTGCTTTAGCCACATATGGGGGTTTATCATATTTTGGTAAGTTAGCCTTTTTGAGCTTTATGAGTTGTCTCCATACAACTCGATTTTCCTACGAGGGATGTACTATTTATGTACACTATTATTCATCATTAATCAATGGAAGGATACACTCCAATATTCATCTCTTCATTCATGTGAGTCAATCTCTTTTCTTCTCTCTATTTTTCCTGTGTATGTTTGTGAGAATTATCTTAGTAGCAAGATCTATTTCTTGTGTTTCTTCTTAGCATATTTGATCATAGCATTGGAGCTATTGTTTCTACACCAAGCAAGCCCTTTTATATCTGAGAATGAAAATTTATATACCTTGTCCTCCAAGGCAAAGATGGAGCCAATATTTCTTTTCATACCAGGTACGTAAAGCACATCACTCAAGTGTAATATGCAATTAGATTCTAACTAAAGAGAGGTAGTCCTAGATCCTCTCATAGTATAATTAGCATCATATCCCAGTACAACATGGAGATAATATTCTTTCTCAACTAATTCTGAAAGATTTTCTTTATATCCAATCATATGTCTAAAAGCACCACTATCTATGAGCCAAGTATCACTAGTGGTGGGAACAGTACCTAATAGAGCTGATAGGAAGAAGAATTGTGTACGATATTCATTCATTTGCTTCTTATGATGATGGCATTCTTCTACATCAATAGTTGAGGCTTCATGTTTCCTTTTTTGTTTTGAAATTGGACAATTGTTGACATAATGGCCATAGGTCTTACACCTGAAGCATTGTATATGTGATAGATCCTTCTTCTTTCTCTTTTGATATAGAGAAGTGATTGATATCATACTTTGGTGCATGTGATTGTGAAACTTTCTTCCATTTTCCTTTCCTTTCTTGGCATGGGCCATGAATTCTTGATTCTCCTCAAGTTGAGTTCCATGAAGTCTCTGTCTTGTTGCAATCCTTGTCTCCTCCTATGTGCAATTTGCCCATAACCTGTCAAATATGGGAAACTTGGTTCGACCACTTATGGTTTGGATGAATGACTCACAAGATGGTGGAATACCATTTAGTGTGGTCATGAAAAGCTCCTTATCATCAATGGGTTCTCCATTGGACCTTAGCTTGTCCCTTAGTTCTGTAATCCTCATGAAGTATGAGGCAATTGATTCAGACTTGGACATCTTCATATTTGATAGTTGGTTCCTCAATGTGAGAGTCACATTGATGCTATTGTGCTCAAATAATCTCCTTGGGGTTTGAACATCTTCCTAGATTTCTTCTTTTGTGATATTTGAGGAACCAAATGATCCTTGACTGAGTCCACCAAGATTCTTCTTGCTCTGGCATCATTCTTCCTCCAATGAGACTTGTCTTCTTCAACTTATGGTTATGGAACTTTTTCATTGACGAGCTTAAAGAGATCATTTTAATCCAATATGAGAAGAACTATAGACTTCGAAGAGATAAATTTGGTATCCCGATCAAGATGATCTTCAACCTTCATTCCAATCATCTTACTTGCAAATTTGAACTAGAAACCCTAATAGGAGCTAGGTCAAAAAATGAAGTTTGGAATATTGTGAAACTGACCTCAAAAGTAAATGTGCCCTATCAAGGAGAGTTGAGAGAAGTTGAGATCGATCCAAATCAATGGACCGAGTACCACAAAACTTGAAACCCTAATTTTCGCAGTAAGTGCAACAACTACAGAATTAGGTAAAAAATGAAACTTCTTGGAATTCAATTTTTCCTTCACCAAAAGATGTGCCTTCCCTAGAGAGAAGTTTCCAAGTCACCTTTTCTCCTTAATTGATGAGGGAATGCCTCAAAATGTCATGCACTAGATTTTCTGGCAATGGCTTCTTCTAGAATTGCTCTGATACCATGTTATATTTTCACATATAGTAGTATAACTTGATTGTAGATAAACAATTTGATTACTACAAGAAAGACAAAGCAAACAAAAAAAGAACACAAGCGTTATCCCAGGAAACCCAATAGGGAGAAAACCCAACAACCTTCATATAGAGATGATCAATTCCAAGAACAGAGTACAAGAATGAGAGAGAGATAGAAGAAAATATCTCTAAGAGAAAACCCCAAAAAACAATTCACTTTACTGATGTAGTGAACTTCTCCTTGACTAGGTGAACTTGCTTATGTTGAGTGTGTGTCCAAATGAGGCACATGGCCTTTCTATTTATACACTTTACAAAATTGGTGTTTTCCCTAACTAGGCTGACTTGTCTAACTGACAAGTCCAACTTGTCTTGAGGAAAGATAAAAACAAAATTTATTTAATTCCTTTTCTTGTGTAATTCTTCCCCAATGTTTACATTGATTCTTTCAAGGGCTTACATTCTTAATTACATCAATATAATGTCTTGTATGAGGTACAAAACAATACAATAAAATTACAATAAGAAGAACTTCTGAAGTTGCACAAATTCCAACACTGAGAATTTAGAAGACCGCTAGATTCTTCCTCTTCCCAAACTAGTCCATGCTCACGGCAAGGAGCATAACATTTTAGGATTTTAATTTCTTAGTACAAACCTTTCGTATCTCCTTCTAAAAGTAAATCGGCACAAGTTTTATAAGGAGAAAGGGCACAAACATAAGGATTCCATATAGTGAGTAACCCACCTGACTTATTAGCAACATCAACAACACAAGCTTCCCAATCATTGAAATCCTCAAAAATATTCACAGGCCTTCCCACCTGAAATCATTATCTCTTGAATCAAATATAAATATTCCTTATTGATTTCAAAAAACCTCTTGAGGAATCTGAATTTGGTGCCTCTCTTTAACCCCCTAAAATCAAAGGAGATATAGAACATTAGGTAACTACCTTTGAGGGTTTCATTGGTCTAAGGGCTCCAAATTCATAGTCAATAATAAACCTGGTAGCCAATGCTTCCCTTAATATGGAGGATAAGAGAACATAACTCCCATCATTCAACCCCTCATCCAAATCCACCTCTCCTTTGACTTTTTCATTAAACTTTCTATTATTTTTCCAAATAATCACATCTGATGATGAATAGAGTTAATAGGAGAAGTATCGGGCTTATCCGATGGCTTATTGACATAGATACTAATAGGCGATTTTGCAACATCCAGAAAGTTGGACTAGTTCTTCTCGTGCATAGTCCTATTTTCCTTCCCTTCTTTTCCCCTAACCAAACCACCATCCTTGGAATGATGTAACTCCAGAAATTCATCAAAAGACTCAAAAGAAAGTGAAAAAATGTCCCCTTTAACCTTCACATCCCCCAACTGATTCACCCAAGAGAAACCTTAGGAGAGACATAATGGTAACCCTCAACCTCATACTCCTTGGAAACCTTATAAAGAAAACTCAAAACAACAACTTCAGTTGAAACCTATGAACATGGAGAGAAGAATGGGCTTCCCCAATGAAACCCAAGTTATTTTCACAATAATTTTCTTTAGGATATGACTCCACTCCGACATGGGAGTTCCCAAAAAATTTAATAGATAAGTAGGAACCGTAATCCTCACCCAAAGACTCAATACATTTACCAGTCTTATCCTTCAATCTGTTTAAAAAATCATTTTCAAAATATTTGATAAAATATAATTCCTTTGAAGACAAATCTTCATAAGGGGTAGGAGAGTTAGCCATAGACATACCTTTATCCTTTGAATCAATCGAAGAAGGAGACTGCTACAAATGATGAGTATGTAGTTATGAGTCCTCATATGGAACAGGAGAATCACTGGAGATGTCAATCAATGAAGACTTCATAAAACACTAACAGTTCTTCTTCAAGTTCCCAGTACGTTTGTATAAGAGGCATCTGAAAGGGATGCCCTTATAATCCAAAATATGCTCATAAACCTCCTCACCCCATCTAATATTGATTTTATCTGGAAATCCTCTTCCATATGAAATTCAATCAAATCCCTTTCCATTTTCTTATCCCTAGAATGAAGTATTACCTTTTCCAATGATATAAACTTACCCAAATGGTTTTCCATGTTTACAAAATATCCTTAGACTAGAACTGTATCGAAAAGATAGGAAGCAGGAGCCATAAATGACATTTGGTAACTTTTTGCTTCCTAGGGTTAAAATCCACATACCATTGCCATAGGACAAGTGACCTGTCTTTAATCACCCAAAACCTGTCAAGAAAAAACAAATCATGATCCTTAGAGAGAAAGATAAAACAAAACCATCCACTTGGAATATTATGAACCTGTGGACAATAATTCACAATTGGCTTCCTGAATTCAGTGACCCATGCTATCATCTCCAACCTATTCATCTTGGTATATTCTAGTATTCCTACTAAATCCCTCTGTAAAGGTCCCTCCACCCTATCTAATCTTCCACCCCATTTTTTACTTTAAAAGCCGTAAGTTTTCTTCTATGTTGAGCCCTTTCACCAGCCGGGTTTGATAAATTCTTCAGATGAAAGTATTTTCGCTGGTATCTTGGATAAAAAAATCCATTTGTCTTAGCAAAAATTGAACCCAATACGAAGGACCCTTTATGAGAGATGAGAAAGGAACAATCAACACCACCTGCCCTCGAAACCCTAGGGAGTGCATCACCAGAACTAAGAATGGAACCCTCACCACCTTCCACAGGAAACTGAGAAGGAGAAACTGAAGTGGAAATTTTTGAAGTACTATATTAAAGAATAACCATCCCTTCACATTAAATCAACCCTAAAAAGTTATGTTCAAGGATTATGTAACAAGATTGATTTTCATTCCATGAGGTACATAGATGTTATTGACCATGTGGATCTCTTTTTTTTAATAATCTAAATTATCTAGCTTGAGTATTTTATTTGTACACATAAAACCATGTTCTTTTAGTGTCCATGTTCATTCCCATGAAATACTAAAGGTTCAATGAATCGTCCACCTTTTTTTTTCCGTGATTTGTCAGATGCCCATGTGAGTTTCCTTGCTTGTAGCATAGCTTCTCAATATCCATTTTCGTTATCAAGAGGATGTGGACTTAGGAAAATGATGAACCTACAACTATATGTTCAATGACGTGTGGCGCTAACTTTTTTGGGCTTTGTTACCAGGTCTTGCCATCGGTAAGCATATGTAGGACAAATGACCATTGTCACCTTAGTCACTTACCCTTAACTACTTTGGAATCCAAAGCCTCCTAAGGGAGAGCCCTATTTCAATCCCGCAAAAGACACCAAAACACAAAATATCTCTCTTCGAGGGTTGTAGATGATCAATGCCTAATGGAATCTTTAAATAACAGTGAGTAATTGCAAAAGACACCGAAACACAAACAAAACCCGAACCCCAGCGGATTGAACGCTCGGAGAGACAGGTTGAGTGAATGGGCTGGGTTGTGGCGAGGCCAGCATGGAGGGAGCAACGCCGCGTGGATGGAAGGAACAGTGGTTTGGAGGTGAAGAAATGTGGCGATGGAGCTGGTGGAGAATGGTGGAGGGCACAATGTGGAAGGTTGCGCGGGAGAGCTGGATGAGGAAGGAGTCTAGGACGACAACTTTTGGGAGAGGTCGTGACTTGCTTGCAGAGGGAGGTATCCACCGGCAACGATGAGAGGGAACGCTGACTGAAGATATGCATCAGAGCAGCTGCGAACTGCGAGGAAGGAGCCCATGGGGAGAAGTATTAGCGCGCTAGGAGGTGGGTGCGATAGTGGGTCTAACCCTAACCCTAAAGCTAACTAAACTAACCTAATACCTAACTCCAAGATAATCTTAAACCAAAATAACTCTTAAACTATTATGATCCAACCTAGACTAATCTAAGAAACTAACCCTAGATTGTATTTTGTAAAAGGAAATCGTGTGAAAACCTAGGGAAAACCTTAGCATGAGCCCGACCTAACCTAGGGCTTCTAAGGAGGAGCGCTAACCTAGTGAAGGAGAGTCCTAGGTTAAGCAACTAACCTAGTAAAAGCCAAGGAGAAACCTTAAGGAACCCTCATAGGAATACATGTCGTTGTAGCTAAGGCGACATGACAGAAAGCAGTGACCTATCCTAGGGCAAAGTGCAACTCTAAGTCTACCACTAAGACTTCATACATGCACATCCACCAACATCCAACAAAAAGGTAAGAAGCCCGACCTCTTTGTGCTTGTGTTCATCCAACAAATCGAAGCATCACCAAAAGCAAAGACTCACCAAAGAATTACCAGAAAAACAACTTGCATTAACCAAAAAGCTTCTTCACAAGGAGCACATCCATCTAGAGAAAACTCTAAGTAGGGTAAAACAAGTGCATAGTGATTTATCCCGTAAGTTCTAATTTAAAGTGAAAGTGAGGAGATATATTTATATGATCTCACACTCACTTATCCGGGGTTAGATGCCTTAAAACAGGTAAATTCACAATTATTAAATGTCAACTTAAAATTAGAAGAAAATAATAAAAAAATATAACTATGGTAGGCTACCTAGGGGTATTTGCATCCCCACGTGCCAAAACATGCTCAAATGAGCTAATCACTCTGAACGAAAGGTTAGAGCAGGTTGGAGGGAGGGTGTTATACCCCATCTAACTCGTAGAATGTTGTAAAATCCCTAAATGCCCTCCTCAAAGCATGGAAATGACTTGGTATGTAGGATGCCTTCCTGTAAGGAAAGAAGGTCAGGGAGAGCAAGGACCCACTGACTGAAGAGCCAAGAGGGTGTATGAAGTGGTCGTGACTGAAGACGAGTGTCTCATAGCTGAAGCAGAGGCCACCAGAGCATGCAAGAAGGGAATGGAGCCATGAAACCTAGTTGACACCAACCCTGAGGCTAAAACCTCTTTAACGGGCAATCAACAATGCCATTAAGCAATAGTACCCTTAAAAGAGAACCAAAGAGTTCAACCGCGATCGCCATCGCTCAATAACACCCCTCCTAGTCGAAAAATTTGGCCCTCTCTCCCTGGGGTACACCTGAAGGTGCGTTGGGTACAAGTGTAGCGTAACAAGGCTCAAACAATAATGGAAATAAGTGTCGATTAAAAAAAAAGTAGAGGGGAAGCCTAGTCATTTTGTTTCAAGTAATTACTAGCGTCATTCAATAAAGTAAGCAATAATGGAAAACACAATCACCTTATTGAACGAGGTTAGGAAGTCTTGTTGACTTAGAAAACCTTTGGTGAGAAAAGCATAAGATGGGAGGCTTCCAAATTCGAAGGTGTTTGTGGAGAATTGTTTGCGAGGCCTTATAAAAAGTGGATCTTTCCATTAGATTCGACATCGAGTTAAAGTTTGGCTATCAAAATTCAAAATAAGGACGACAAGCTTCAAGATATAATGGTGAGAACTCAATCACTTTACAATTTACTCAAAATCTAGAAAGTGACCACAAGCATTTGATGGCCAATAACTTATATTCTCCAAGTTGCACGATGTATCCCGGTGGGCTAACTCAAGTGGTTGAGTGCTTTAAGTTGTGAGAAGAAGGTATCAGGTTCAAATCCCTGGGAGGCTATACATTGCTATATAAGGGTGTCACTTGATGTCCCCATTAAGTTAGATCAGTAATCAAAACAAATAGGGTGAGGCCCCATCGGGTAGGTCCCTTATAATTTCTTGCCATGGACGTAGTAGCCCCGTTGGAAGATTTGTAAACCACAACAATATTTTTATCCAAGTTGCACGAGATATATATATATATATTATAAAACTATGTATTTTATTTCATTAGATTTTAATATGAACAAATGAAGGAGTATATTACAAGAGCTCCTTTTGATTTATAATATTTAATGCATACCCTTTCAAACTTCCATTTGGCGGTTTCCAAGGTTGTAATAATTTCCTTGAGATGGTAACCATGGTCATGGATCCAAGATATATAATCAAAGTTTATTTTGTCTATGAAATGCTAGACATATTTCTTAAATGAGAACAAAAGATCGATCTCCAACAACATCAATTTCTCACCCATGTTTTTTATATCCTTATTGATGACCTTAAATCATTAAATTTGATTTTTAATGCATATAATACTAGGTCCCGCTAGAAATTATATACCTACTTTGTCCTTAATTATTATTTGAATGGGATACTTCCAAATATTTTTTCAACGAATTTAGGCTACAAGCCCTATTTGAATTTAGACCACTAGAAAAATGGTCTTGGATTTTTGTAACTTCTTCTTCGCCGAGGTTGGGCTACTAGTATGAAAGATGAAATTGACCACATCTAATAGACATGCTACTTTAATACCACTTGAAGTGAACCTTATTGTTCATTAGTACATGAATATCATCTTTCATCAATATAAAACCTCATAATATCCATTAAATAAATAAACATATATTGTTATTGAATATACTATATATATATGATATTGATTGTTTAAATGAAAGCAATGGACATGTATATAGATACAAATAATGGTGATAAGTCATGTCCTTGGGAAATGGCACGACTTATCATTATTACAATATAATGAATATTCATTATTGACTTACGACTATAATAAATGTTTATACTTCATTTACATAATAGTAATATACTCTATGTATATTAGAAGTCCCCCTTTAAAATGCTTGTCCTTAAAGCATAGGGAGAGAACACTTATGCTAATAGTATGATCCATCTTCTCATAATTGCAACCTATTTGATGAAAGGTTGAGACATGAGTCGAGATGATTTTTTAAGCTTTGAACAATATGTTGCATCAAAAAAGAATAAATTATACTAATTGGTTTCCTTTTTAAACTCTCTCGTGACAACAGTCTTAATTCGATGTTCTTTGTTGTTGACATCGAGTCGTATTGATTTTCGAATGCTTTAATATGTAGAAACAACATTGACATTTGTAGTCGGTTGTTTCTTACATGCTACTTATTCTATAACTTGGATGCCAATGTGGTACTCTGGTAAGTTTATCCTTCTTAATCTTTGTTTTAATCTTCTTATGATATACTTGATTTGTTGTCTTGATATTTTATATTTTTGTATGTATTGATACATCAACACCTTCATTAGTGGTAATTGATGGAATGTGAACCATCATTGAATCTATAAATGTTAACTTGTCATTGAATTGTTTCTTGAACTTAATCTTGGTATGCTCTTTCACTAATCAAACGTCATTTGTAATGACACTTTAAATTTTAGTTGATATGCAATTTTGAATTTCTAAAAAATTTATTGATTCAAATAGATTGATTTTGATTTCACTATGTATAGCCTCAATTTCAAAAAAAATCCTTGATTAACTCACACCAATCGATGTCTCCTTGTCTACTTTCAAGATTGATACATCCTTTCACTTTATTGTTTCTTTACTTATGTAAGCAAGGTGTGAATGTAATTCTTCAAATGATTGATTTCCTTGTCTTTATGTGACAAGATCATGTCAATTTTTTCGTGGGATCCTATTTCTCTTGTGAATTTCGATCACATTGAATTGTGACATCTTATTGAATCAATGTTTGATATTCCTTCTCTTGTAAGTCATAATTAGTTTTCTCTAATGCTTGAAATGATTTTTGATATATTTTATCTTGTTTTTTTTTTGTAAGTAAGTACCCACATGGATTTGAACTCATGACCTTCCACTTACAACTTCTCATCTCAATTACTCATTACCAATTGCTTTGACTATTAGAATTATTGTGCCATTAGATCTTCAGACAATGACTGCCATCAGATTCTTAATTATTATGCAGTGAAAAGGAATGAATAATACACACTAAACAAAACAAATCTCACAGGAAACATACAAGTATTGCTCAGTATAATTACAATATAAACTTCATTACATCCCCACAGTATACAATGGTAATACATAAAGGATAATTCGAATCATGAGAGATGAACTCGAATCTACCCAATCAATCTGACTGCATGGCTAACTAGAAGTGTCTAAATCACTATCGGAGCTGACTAGCTAAGCTCCAGTTGTCTAATTCAGTGTCTCAATCAGTAATAATAAGTTAAACTAGTCTAATTGAGGTGGTAGGTGAGAATAGGCGCCTATCCACATGCAACCATGCAAGACATGCACTAACTGAACTGGAGGACATCCAACTGAATGTAACTGAAGCATAACCAAGCTTAACTAGTTACCAACTACCAAAAACTAAAGGAGGCTGGTGTCGGCACTCCCAATGGCTCCTAAATTGTAGGGATTGGCCTAGGAGGCACCTAAACTGATGTATGCAAGTGCAGTTAGTTCTAGTTAGCCTCTATCGGTGTTCCCCACACTCTAGTGACTGGTACATGTGGCCCCATTAGGCCAAGTGGACCCAATGGAACTAGTGGACCCAATAATAACTAAATGACTCCAAAGTTAGGCTAATATAATATAATAGACAATTTGGACAAGGGAGGATTATAAATCCTAACACCCCCCCTGAATCCTAACTTGGAAAACTGTGGGCCCTGGAAACAAGGACAAAATTCACCCATATACAATCTAAAAGATAAAAATTGATGCTTAATAAACTAAGGAAATAGGGGAAAACCTCATGGGAAACCCCCCCCCCCCTCAAAATAAGCAAGAACGGGAAAATACAAGCTATCTTTAGAAGANATTTGTCAAAACTCTGCTGCAAATTTGTAGCTCTATGTAGAAGTATGGTTCTTTTGTGTAACAACATCCTTAAGCTGTCCATGTGAACCTCTCAATGTCCTTATGAATTGATGAATCTGTGTGTTTCTTCTAGATGGAAGAGGTGGAGAATGATCAATTTTCTTCTTCTATGGGCCAAATGGTTGATCATTCACTATCATCATGTAGCACTTTCTGAGAATTTTATTGCACCACTCTGTAGGGAGCGAATCCGTGAGGGAAAGAGAAACATGCTCATTCTGATATTGGGACCTAGTTCTCCTTCTGTCTTCTGGATTCCCAGCACCATCCCCAGCTGCATCAATGAGATTTTGAGCCCATCTAGGCTTAGGCCTTTGGTTTGGAATGGGTGCTAGATTTGGATCTAGAATCTCATGAGGTTCAACCTCAATAACAATATCATGTTGGACTTGATCCTCTTCATCTAAATATAAAACATGTAACAAATCATCATCATCAAATGGTAGCGGAAAAGTGGTTATACTTTCTTGTGCTTTAGATGGTGATGTATCACACAACTGATCTTCTTCAAATTGAACACTCTGCTCAATGAAGCATTTCCTAGTTGCAACCTCCATCAACTTGTATGCTTTTGCATCTTTTGCATATCCCAGTAGAATGCATTCGCTACTTTAGGCTTGGAAGGCCTTCCTCTTGTCAAGTGGTATTTTGTACCAAGGTTTGGAACCAAAAACTATCAAATGAGATACATTGGGCTTATGCCTATGCAGTGTTTCGAACGGAGTGGCCCCAACCACTGATTTATGAGGCACTTTGTTATGCAAATATGAAGCATAGTTTACATCTTTGCCCAAAGAGAAGGAGGGAGATTCTTGGCATGGAGAAGGAATGTTGCCATCTCCTTCAGTGATTTGTTCTTCCTCTCAGCTACACCATTTTGTTGTGATGTGTATGGAACTAAGTGTTCCATTCGAATCCCTTTCGTTTCAAAATAATGATGTAAATATATTTTAATGTACTATCCTCCCTTATCAGATCTTATGGACTTGATATTTTTACTGAAACAATTCTAAATCATAGCTTTAAAAACTTAAAAATTATCAAGAAATTCTGGCTTTTGTTTCATAAAGTAGATCCAGCAGTACCTAGAACAATCATCAATAAAAAGTGAGGAAATACCTGCAGCCATTAATGGAAGTTGTGGGAATTGGTCCTACCACATCACTATGTATCAAATCAAGTATAGAGGCAGCTCTATGTTCCTTCCCAACTTCATACCTCTTCACTAGATGCTTACCTACCAAGCAACCAGAACATACTCCATCGGAAGTTTGGATGAGAGGAAAACCTTCAACCATTTTATCTTTGTGGAGTTGCTGGAGATATTTGAAATTGAGACACCCAAATATCTCATGCCAAATATTACTGGTGTTGTTAGCCTGAGTCAATAAAGCTATAGGAGGTGAGACAGACAAAAAAGGTGAGAACTCATAAGCTTTAGTAGAATGATTTGCATTACCTTTCGCTATGAGATTTCCAATAGATTTTTTGTGATCTCAACTGAATATGAGTCTAATGTAACTCTCTTGGGAGAGCCTGTATGGGTCATTTGATAAACAAAAAACAAATTAGCTACAAGGGAGGGAACATACAGAACATTTTTGAACTCACCATGCTATATTTTAACTGAACCTCTTCCTGCTGCTGGAATTTGGGAATCATCTCCCATGTGAATATTAGGTCGTTTTGATAGTATGAGGGTGGAGAACGATTCTTTGGAGGCAACCATGTGATTGGATGATCCAAAATCAATTAAATATGTTGTTGAATGAATAAGGCTATCCTTCAAGGAATGACACCTTTCATCATCTTCTGGTTGTGGTCCATCATCGAAATTCTTTGCTCTTTGTGGAAGAGCAATGTTACTCTGCTTAAGGATGGCAATCAGTTGGTCAACTTGCTTCTTCATGCAAGAGTCTTCTGGATGAAAACCCCTCATACAATAGGGACACATCTTATTTTCAAACTTTTTCTTCTTCTTGGAACCGGAAGCTCCTTCAAAAGTCTTTTGATTCTCTTTAGTATTCAAATTAGATGCTTTAGGCTCCTTCCCCTTAGGTCTCCCTTTAGCTTGCGCTTTGGTAGAGTTTGTCACTAGGAAAGTTTGATATTTGGAAGTCTGGATGACTCCCATTTGGACCAACTTCTCTTGCTCTTGTATTAAGGACTTGACAAAGGAATCAAGTGAGGGCATCTTCCAATTGGGAATGGAAGCTCTTCCAGAATGGAAGATTGAGATAAATACAGAATACTCAGTACCTATATTGTTGAGTATGGAGAGAACATGATGCTCCTCCTTTCTTTTTATTCCACATTGTCTGCATTGAAGTACAAGAGACTTGAATTTGGTAAAGAATTTTTGTATGGTATCGAAATTGTTGGGATGCAAGGTTGATCCGTTGGACCTCAACTTGTGTGCTTTAAAAGTTTGTTGTAAAAGAATGCGTTCAATAGGTTAATTAATGGAACAACATTAACAGAAGTTAAATGCTCAGAATAGAATAGAAATGAACAACAACACTGGTAAGCAGATATAACGAAGAAAACACAGAAACAGAGAGTCATAAACAGAAGTTGATAACGGAGTTCACCCCCTCCACTGGGCTATGTCTTTGGGTCCCTCTCCAATGGGTATCGATCCAATTAATCTCTTTGAAATGGTACAAAAATGGTTCTGGAAACAACTTCAGCAACTGTAAACAAAATGCTGTACAAAGTCTTGAAGACCTCTCTTCTGGAAATTACAATTAGCATTCAAAGACAAAGAAAGCTAAACTATAACAAAGAATGTCGAATTCTACAGTAACAACATCTGGACACTTCGCAACAAAAGCTCTCTAAGCTTCTCATAACAGAGAAACGATGCTTTGCGCTCTAAAACAATCTGCATCTCTCCACTCTGTCTGTCCCCCCATCTCGGTGGTCAGCCTCCTCTATTTAAGAGTTCAAAGGAAGGATAAGTAACAAATTTTTCTTTATTGTCATTACAACCATATGCTAAACTGAATCATGCCATCTCGCCAAGTCACGACCCAAGCGTTATGTTACCATGACGTTCCAGATCCCCGAAACGTTGCAACCAACTCCACGCACATGTGCCGACTCACAACACGTTGCAATGACTTGCAACTGGGCTATGCCATGTATCGTAACCGTTTGATGTCACCATCAACTTCGCAGCATAAAAATTTCGCGGCATATAAGGACTTCGCCATATACCTGATCCAATGTTGCAGCCTGTAAATGTCGCGGTATACAAGGACTTCGCCGAACCATTCGATATTCAACTGGACTGTGCGCGAACTGCGTGGCCCATGCCACAACTGCACGGCATGCGATAAGCTGCGCACCATGCGGTAACTGCGCGTCATGCGATAAGCTGTGCACCATGCGGTAACTGCGCAGCATACTCACATAATGTTTAGCATATTAATAAACCTTGTACCATATTGGATCAGTGTAAATTAAAGATGAATAATCCTCCGGATCAGTCCTCCCCATTGAAGAGCTTTTGGACCACCAAAAGCTTGAATCATTTGGCAAGTAAGTGAGGGTGTAGCTCCCTCACTTTTCCAATCTCCATCCATCTTGCTTTGCTAGGATGCATGCCTTTCAGCCCCACTCGAAGGTACTCAGCATTCCCCCTTCGTGAAGTCCTTACATTTATGTCAAGAATAACATCATCCTGAAACTCTTTCATATATTCAGGTGCCAAATCATCAACTGAAGGAATCTGTATGTTAGTTTCCTCATCCATGATCATAGGAGGCTCATACAGTTTAAGATTCTCGACATTGATAACTGAATAAATTTGCATGTATGGAGGTAAATTCAAGCGAAAAGCATTAGTACCGATCTTTTCCAAGATCTCAAAAGGACCATACCTGATAGGCTTAAGCTTTTTACCTTCACCTTTCATTCTTTATTTGGTGATCTGCAACCAAACTTGCTTTTCAACTTCAAACGGATGATGATTTTCATGCCTGGCTGTGCAAATTGCCTGGCTTTTCTCCTGATGTTCTTGCACTATCTGCTGCACAGCTTTCCTTGCATCATGATGTCCACCTTTCACATCATTTGTGTCGAAAGAAAAGTCCACATGTGACTTCAACAGATAACAAAAACAAGCCTCAAAAGGAGATTTAATGCATTACATGTGTTGCAACTGTTCACCCCAAGCTCTAGGATGTTCATCACAATAATTCTGAAGAAATCGAATGACTGTTCTACTAAATACCCATGTTTTCCCAATAGCATGTGGATAATACATTGTGCTCCTTTCAAAATTAGTGTCCCTAAGACTCCATAAAATTGACCAAAATTGCCCCAATATTCAGAAATGCCGAACATGTACAATAGTCACAGGAAGCCCAACATGAACCCCAATATACTGAAAACACAAACTAATTGGTAGTCCCCTATCAAAGTCCTTTATAACATTTTTACAAGGACGAGATGAAGTATGAATAGGTGTGTACAATCCCAACCCTTTATCAATAGATTTGCACATCACACAATAATCATGAACAATCTTTTGAATAATCATCAGATTCATGCCAAGATTTGGAAGAGGCATGCTTTGCTGCAATTGCACTTCAGGTTGTACATCTCTAGTAAGTGATAGTTTTTCAGGTCCCTGCAACAAAGCACCATACTTGAGAACACTTTTAATCAATTCAATTCCATGTTCCAAATTACCACTTTCACATTTAACTGCCATTAATGCAAACTTCCTACTAGCATTCACTATCATTTTCATTTGACTTGAAGTGACTAATGCTAGATTTGTTTTCATACGATGTGCACGAACAATGTATTCCACACCACCTTTAAAAAGATGACATTTGTTTTGCTCTCTATAAAATACTGCTTTCCGGTCATACAAATATGGACTCCCAAGTACAATTCCACAAATGTCAAGTGGTACTACATCTAGTTCTACCTCATCTATAAACTTTTCAGTAATTGCAAACTTCAATACACATTTCTTTGTAACTTGCAATCGTGTATCATTAGTAACCCAACCAAGAGGATAAGGTTTTTCATGAAGAGTAGTAACTAGTTTAAGTTTCTTAACCACTTCTTCTGATATCAAATTCACTTGAGAACCACTATCAAACAATGTGTCAACTTTTGTATGATTTGTAATGACACGAACATGAAACAGTTTACTTCTTCTTTTATCACTTTGCATAGAAGTAGATGGCAGATTTGTACTTGTACTTGCACATGAATTAGAACTTGAACTTGCATCAATGGAAAGAGATATACCTTTATCTTTACCTCGGATCCCTATTGTTATGATCTTAGTCTCATCACCTGAATCAGATCCCAAGTCTTGAGTCACTGCTGCAGTAGCTGCTTGATTATCTTTATCTTTGTTTTTATTTCTTCCCATCCACTTTGGCTTTAATTCTG
>LPNX010608698.1:569848-695371 GCA_001517045.1 Pseudotsuga menziesii
ATTCAATGAATCCATTCCATACTGAAATGATTTTACCATTATTTTGAAGATCTTGCTGAATCTTGCTCTCCCACCAAGTAAGAGCCATTCCACTCATTCTCAAAGTGACCAACTGAATCCTGGAAGGGTCATCAGTAATGCCCTGCACCCTACAATATACTTCAAGCTGCTTGATCCAATTGTCTAACTTTTCAGCATCTAAATCTCCATTATAAATTGGTAATTCAAATTTCACATCTAATTTGAAATGAGGCATATTAGGACTTGCATTATTTGAATGAGAAGTATGAGAAGAAGAGAAAGTTTGATTAGTTTCAGGAGGATCACCATCACCTCCTTCTCCTTTACCCTTTTCTTCCTTCTTCACTTCTGCATCTTTGGATGAATATCCTTCTTCTTTCTTCTTCCTTTCTGCTCGCTCATCGAGTAGAATTTCCATCATGCCTTTCATGCTCATAAAAGCCTCCAGAAACTCAGTTTTTGAAATAACAGGTTTTTCCCGTTATGTATGTCCTTCTTCTTCCCCTCGTGGAGAAGACATGGTTCTTGAGAATGTTCTCCTGGAGCCAATCTCAGGATCTCCTTCAATTAATTCTCCTTCACCACACTTTAACCTGAACCTAGTAAGCATTCACAAACTTGCACAAATAGTCAACCAGCTCTGATACCATATATGATCCGTCGGACCTCAACTTGTGTGCTTTAAAAGTTTGTTGTAAAATAATGCGTTCAACAGGTTAATTAATGGAACAGCATTAACAGAAATTAAATGCTCAGAACAGAACAGAAATGAACAACAACACTGGTAAGCAGATATAACGAAGAAAACACAGAAACAGAGAGTCATAAAAGGAAGTTGATAACGGAGTTCACCCCCTCCACTGGACTACGTCTCCGGGTCCCTCTCCAATGGGTACCGATCCAATTAATCTCTTTGAAATGGTACAAAAATGGTTCTGGAAACAACTTCAGCAACTGTAAACAGAATGCTGTACAAAGTCTTGAAGACCTCTCTTCTAGAAATTACAATTAGCATTCAAAGACAAAGAAAGCTAAACTATAACAGAGAATGTCGACTTCTACAGTAACAACATTTGGAAACTTCGCAGAAAAAGCTCTCTAAGCTTCTCATAATAGAGAAATGATGCTCTGCGCTCTAAAACGATCTGCATCTCTCCACTCTGTCTGTCCCCCCGTCTCGGTGGCCAACCTCCTCTATTTAAGAGTTCAGAGGAAGGATAAGTAACAGATTTTTATTTATTGTCGTTACAACCATATGCTAAACTGAATCATGCCATCCCGCCAAGTCACGGCCCAAGCGTTATGCTACCACGACATTCCAGATCCCCGAAACGTTGCAACCAACTCCACGCACATGTGCCGACTCACAACACGTTGCAATGACTTGCAACTGGGCTATGCCACGTATCGTAACCGTTTGATGTCACCATCAACTTCGCAACATAAAAATGTCGCGGCATATAAGGACTTCGCCATATACTTGATCCACTGTCGCAGCCTGTAAATGTCGCGGTATACAAGGACTTCGTCGAACCATTCGATTCAACTGCACGGCGCGCGAACTGCACGGCCCATGCCACAACTGCGCAGCATGCGATAAGCTACACACCATGCAGTAACTGCGTGGCATGCGATAAGCTGCGCACCATGCGGTAACTGCGCGGCATACTCACATAATGTTTAGCATATTAATAAACCTTGTACCATATTGGATCAGTGTAAATTAAAGATGAATAATCCTCCGGATCAAAGGCTACCAACTCGTTTTCCAAAATGTGTCCCCAAAGCTAATCTTGCTTGCCAAACAAGACTTCAAGATTTCCCAATATTCTATGGGAGTCCTCAAACCTTCAAGGTGAAAGAGGAGGTCTCTAGATATGTGAGTGCATAGATAACCAAAAGCTTCATCTAACTTCATCTAAGTGGTCTAGAAACGTGTTTTTCTCAGCTGGATGATAGGGCTCAACCTCCCTTCCTAGTATTATCCTAAAGAAGCCCTTGTTGCGCAAGGAGACTTGCATATCTGCCCTCCAATCAATATAATTGAAGGGTGTTAGGATTTAAGGTGTAGAAGGTTGAGAATCCATAATTCTCTTGCTAATCAGACAATATCTTCACTTTAAGCTATGTAGCACCTGTAGAAATTCACTGCAAAACCAAAATCATTCGAACTATGCTAGAATCAAGCCTTCCCTCTTGACATGTACACTTTCTCAGGGTCCGTCACACCTACATCACCACTCTAAAGAAATTCAAAGGAAGCAAGGAAATCTTTGCAGGACTTCTATGGAAACCTAGCTACTTCTGGTGTACAATGGAGAGTAGACAGACTTGAAGCTTGCTTGAGATGGCTTTGATATGATATTAGAATTATTGTTCCATTAGATCTTCATACAATGAGCGCAATAAGATTCTTAATTATTATGCAGTGAAAAGGAATGAATAATACATACTAAACGAAACAAATCTCATAGGAAACAGACAAGTATTACTTAGTATAATTACAGTATAAAATTCATTACATCCCAGCAGTATACAATGGTAATACATAAAGGAGAATTCGAATCATGAGATATGAATTTGGATCTACCCAATCAATCTGACTGCATGGCTAACTAGAAGTGTCTAAATCACTATCGGAGATGACTAGCTAAGCTCCAGTTGTCTAGTTCAGTCTCTCAATCAGTAATAATCAGTTAAACTAGTCTAACTGAGGTGGTAGGTGAGAAGTAGGTGAGAATATGCTATGCACCTATCCACATGAATCCATGCAAGACTGGCGCTAATTGAACTGGAAGACATCTAACTCAATGTAACTAAAGCATAACTAAGCTTAACTAGTTACCAATCGCCAACAATCGAAAGAGGTTGGTGTCGACACTCCCAATGGCTCCTGAATTGTAGGGATTGGCCTAGGAGGCGCCTAAACTGATGCATGCAAGTGCAGTCAGTTCTAGTTAGCCTCTATCAGTGTTCACACACTCTAGTGACTGGAACATGTGGCCCCATTAGGCCAAGTGGACCCAATGGTACTAGTGGACCCAATAATTACTAAATGACTCCTAACTTAGGCTAATATAATCTAATAGACAGTTTGGACAAGGGAGGATTATAAATCCTAACATTAACCTCCATGAGAAAGATCTTTTATCTTGTTAACATGCTCTTCTAATTTGCATTATAGGGTATGCATTTCATGATGAAGGTATTATTTAAAATTTTCAATATATTTCATTTGCATCACTTGGGCCTAATTTTCCTCCTTATGATTTTCCACTTATTGTGTTAAATGATCGACTTTATTTGCAAGAAATAGTCTTTATTTCCATAAATTATTTACTTTCTTCTTCTTCAAAACTTATAGATTTAAGTGAAATTCATCTAAAAACTCTTCTTCTTCATGGAGACCGCTCTCATCTATGTCTCTATTCTTTGGACATGAGTGATTTTTTTAAGAAAAATAATGATTCAAAGATTAAAGTAATCTATTATTGGTTCATGTTACCTCCCGATTTTGCATGGGTGTCCATATGTGAGTTTTATCACAATTTTAGCAGGGGGTTACATGTTGATGGAGATTTGGATGACTTAATGATGATGCCTTGGGCTCTTGATAATGATGCTCTAGTATGATTACAATTGTTCATGATATGCGATTCATCTTTTTCTTTAGCACTCTAGTGTTCTTGGTCCCATGTGGCTGCTAGATCATTTGTTCTTTCATTTTGCATGGAGTGTCCTTGTATGTATGTCTAGATGCAGCTTCTTGAGGGCATGTACCATCATTTTTAGATGAGTGCTCTTGCATTTTATCATATGTATGGCTTCATACCACTAGAGGGTGTCATTTGTATTCAACACCCTATTAGTTTCTCATCCTTGGCATGTGTGGAGGCATATTCTTGGCTTGTAGAGGGGGTTGTCTCTCCTTCATGATGAGGGTTAATTAGTATGGACACTTACCCTTGACTTGGATGCTCCTATCATTAATTGATGGTATCCTTGGTTCATAAGTTAATGAGTTGGAAGTGGAGGTTAAGTTGGTTTGCATGTGGACGTCATGAGGACATCATTTAGGTTGGCATTCGTTGTACATATATTGAGGTCATTCCCTCTTTTAATAAGCTATTATTGATTTATCGGTTGGTGAGGGTTTAACACCTTGATGAATGGATAAATTGTTCTACATTTGTTGATGAGCCACCTTTCCTTTGATGTCTCTTGAACATCTTCTAATGCATATTCATCAAAGTGCTCACCATGGAGAGGTTCCTTGACTCATTTCCGAGCTTTGTTGATGGAATGGTTGACATGGTTATTGGCTTGCATCCATATATGTTCCAGACATGATGGGACATCCACCTTTGAGGGTTTATTTCACATTGATTAATAGGTTATGGTTGAACATTTTGGTTGGAGAGATCTCATGCCACATATTCTGTAATAATCCAAAATTTCATAAAAATTTAAAACTTTTCTTGTTACCATTAATGTTTAAAAACATCGATGACGTGGGTAACTTAACCGCTAACATTTATCATTTTAAGAGTCTAATTTAGAAACTAAAAACCAATTCCTTTATTAATTTTTGTAACTCATACCTCACTATCTGCTTTCATAATTAAGTATTAAAGATTGATTTAGCAGGTGATGATTTGAAGTAATATGAGTTGAAACAACCGTTTTTTTACTATGTACTAAAGTTTATTTTTTTTGTTTTAAACATGAAGGAACTTCAGTTCATGTCTGAAGCTTACTTAGCTTTTTAGCTAATGCAGTGAAGTGATGCTTCTTGTACAGGTCTTTTTACAGGTAAGACGTTTTGTATTCCAGTTTCAGGATCGAGATTAACTATCTCAACTAGCATAAGTAAAATGCTAGAATATTTGTTTAGTTTACAGCTTTGAGAAAAAGAAGGTATCGTCAAACCTGTATCTTTTCCAAGTATTGAGAAATTGTTAAGTCGTTACTCAACGCTGAGGTCTAAGTTTAATCTTCTTATACTTGGTTTAAGGACCTAAAGTTTGCATGTATATATTACTACTGATTTATTTTATTTATAAGCGTAAGTACTTGGAAATCCAAGCACAACATAGAATAGATGTTTTCTACTTAGCTGTGACTATAACTTGTATGTCATATTTTATCCAATTATTGTTATATTAAGTCCTACATACAACTCTAGAGAAAGATAAGTTTTTCAAACTAGATCTTACAATACCTTGATACTTGTTACCAAGGTAATTTATGTGAACTTGTATCAATGTATAATCATAAGCTGTTGTTCCACAAGTTTAGGTATAAAAGAAGTGACATACATATACAATTCTAACAGTTTCATGCATAGTATAGTTTTACTAACTGCCTTGGTTTTTACCAAATGAAAGTGCCAATGAATTGCTTTGTTTTTAAAAGGGTGGGAAGTTCATTACTTAGAGAAAAAGTATAAACTCAAAACCCTTGCATATGTTAACACTAATTATATTATATTTATTTTATAAGTAAAGATCCTTTCTAAACAAAAATTTAAACTAATAATACCTCTACCATTTCTACTAAGGCATCTTGTATTAAAAGAAAATCTAAAGCTTATATAATTTTCAAAGAAGATTATAACATAGGTTATATGACCCTTTTGTAGGCTTTATCCCAACTCTCGATACTATAGAGCATAAACCCACAAAAATTGAATGGAAGTGGAATCCACGTGGGGTTTGGTTAGTGGATAGGGTTTTGACAAAGGTAAACCCTACTTCAAAGGTCTCAAAAACCCTAAATTTCCACATTGTTTTCCTTATGCTTTGCTGCTGTTGAAGTTGCCGCTAGGCTGATGGCTTCATGGCCATTGATGCCATTGTTTCTCCTCTGCGTGTGATGGCCTTCAACACCAAGCTAGCTTGGTGAGTGTCTTTCCCCGTGTGTTTTCCCAACTGTAAACTTTGTCTTGATAGCACTGCGGTCTTGGTTCTAGCTCACAACGTGCCTGGTGGAATTCATTGACCGTGAGGAGATTAGGTTTCATCGTGGCCTTGGCTATTGGCTTTAACAATATCATCGAGGTGATAGCTTGAGTTTTCTCCAGCCCAATTGCTAGGGTAAGAGGTTTTTACTTGGATCGAATCACTGTGTAAACCAAACTACGATGCGTCCGAGGGTAAATTCTCTAGGTAACTCGTTTTATCCATTATGCATTTTGTCATAACTTTATTACTATTTCAAGGTTTTTTTTTTAAATCAGAACTTAGTGTTTCTCTTATTTAATGCGCAAGTTTTTCTACATGTGCTACTAAGAGCTGGGAGGCATAGAACGCTTCAAGAGAAAGGTCTCCACGCTTCTCGGCCAACCGGTAAGCCTCGTTTTTCTTACGTGCGGTTTCCTTCTGTGATTATGTGTGGGGGTTTGGAAAAGTATTGTCCTAACGAGGCTTAAGTTCTCATGCCATCGATGTGTTTGAACCATGCTATGGTAATAAGGGCCATGTGGCCGTAGGCTGTTTTGGAGAAATACTTGTAAAGGCCATTGGCCATGACTATGTTTTTGTTGGATTTTAATTATGCTTTAAATAGGGTTTGAAACTTTTACATTTTGATTAAGCTCTAAAGGCTTTACTGTGTTGGAAGCCATGTGTTTGGCACCGAGCTGTGGTTGAAAGAAGTCGATGGAAAACTTGGACTGTGGGGTTTCCTGTGTTGGATAAATTTCAGTTTGTTTCAAGTTTTAATTTAATGATATTTAAAAAAAAACCTTACGACTAAATACATGTTTCTGAAGAATGAATTAATAAAGGAAAAATGGAAAAGTTTTGCTGCTCTATAAGTCCATGAATTCGATTTTTATTAGGATAAGGGTATTCTGTAAAAAGTTAATATATAAACTAGTTATGAGTTTTTTCTGTTAGTAAAAAGATTGGTTTATGAAATTAAATAAAAGAAAAGAGGGTTGGTTACTACAACCCGAGCTCGACTGTGTAATTGGATTAGGAATATTTAATTTGTCTTTTCTTATTTTTTTTAGTTTATATTTGATAAACAGTCTAATACTGTTTCTATGTAATTTTTATTTAATATAAGGTATTTATAACATAGATATTATAATTGTAAAAATGAAGAATTTTGATTAAAGAGAATATGGGTAAAACTGTAAAACCCTTTTTTGGAAAAGAGGAAAAAAAGAAGTCTTGGTTGACAGTTCCCCTAATTTAGGGTTTGTATTTTTATATAATTTTAATCTCTGCATTATTGTTGGTTTACCATATATTATTTGTAGTTGTTATTTTATAGTACTATATTACTACAACTATGCATTTGTTATTTATAAAACTTAGACTATTTCTACAATTTCATTATACTGCTATAATAATCTACGTGGTTCCTATTTATGTTATTTTTCTCTATCTGTAATAGTTAATAATTATAGGTATCTATATTAGTGTTAAACTTTAAAGACAATGTGATTACTGTGCTTAACAAGAAACACAGTTACATAAACTGTGTAGTGACTTTTAATAAACATTCTTTTGCAGTAGTTGATATTTAAAATTTTTACAGATACATTTTAGATAATGGAACTTCTGAAAAATAGAGGAATCTATCTGCTAAACATTCCTATAAAGATTTCACAGTTGAAAGTAAATAAATCATATTCTTACACTTCTTAATTTGATTTATTCATCATACTTATTTCACCTATTGTACTAGAGTGCTACCTTCTTGAAGGTGTGGAAAAATACAGTCACGTATTTGTATCTATCAGTAAATTTACATTAACCCTAAATTATTTATTCTAATACATAATTGAAACATAACTTATAAATCCTAGATCAATAAAAGATTTAACTAACAAACAAATAGTCATATAGATGCATCAAATCCTAAATTTATATATTCCAGATTTCCATACTTGCATAGAGAAATTAGAAATAACATGTAGAACCTCGTAATATAGCAGAGGAGACAACAAATTAAGGAGCCCGTTCCTCCCAACCAACTCCTGAAGACTGCTGAACTGCAATTCTTAAGACCCTCGAGCCTGTCTGTTGGTCCACTTGGTTGAAAGCACTGGGTGAGAGAATAGGTTTAGAAAACTTTGCAACTCCACATAGTAATCAGCATTAATATTTATGCCTATAGCAGTAAGAACTCAGGTCAAAACAGCTGTACTAGTTCAGTAAATCAACACTTTCCACTCAAAAACTTCTACTTGTCCCCTGCATCGAATTTCTTGTGCAGCAATTTCACTCAGAAATTTCACAAGTAAAGAATGAGCAGCCTCAGTTGAATTCAATGGGTAGTTTTAACAGCATGCCTAGGTCTTTTGGGTCAGTTTTCACTTAATGAGCCACCTGCTCTTGTTCCACTTTCTTGGGGAACATGACCAAAAAAATAGGGAAGTTGCCTCCTGCAACAACTAGAAGTACTTTGAGGATGCTGCCAAATGTCAATCTGCTCTCAACCTAGCCTATTCCACTAAGTGGCCAGTACAACACTCATTTAACAACCTCCTTAAGCTGTTGTCTCATTTTTCATTTATTTAATTAATAAAATTTTCAGCAATTAAATGTAATTATCCTTGACCCCACTTGGTCATTAATTACAAACTTTATAATAAAATTAAACCATAATGTCTCCTAAAACATAAAATGTTTTTCAATTTGGGGTATGTGACATATTCCTATGCTTATTTGTAGGAGGATCCAACTTTTTTGAGCTTGTTTTATGGAGGGCATCCACCTTTGAAGGTATCATTTGGAAGGCTCAACTTCTAACCAACATTCAATATGGGATGACATTGTAATTCACACACATATAACCATCAAGATAATTGTATTGGGAAGGACGTCCAATCCACTTTGGTATTCATCTTAGGTAGGTATTTATACATCACACTGGGAGGGATTGCACTCGTTCCAACTATTATTTCATTAAAATTACATACATTTAATATATTTTGCATTTATTCGTAATTACATACATTTAATATATTGTGCATTTATCCGTTTAGAATATATTATTATATAATTATGATGACAATTATGAGGCCCAAAGGATCATTTCAAATGTATATATTGTATATCTTGATGTAGTGTTCTATCATTGGAGCATGTTTGGCACACTTATTGAGGTTTTTCTTGGAGATCATTCATCTTGGAGCACTCTACACTCAATCACTTACTATCTTGAGGAGGGAGGTCGCCCATTTAGAGCTAGTGTTGCATAGTTGAGGAGTTTTTGCTTGGAGCATTCACCTTGTAAACACTTTGCATGACACTATATGCAATTATTTGTTTTGAAGATTCCACTCTTTCATGCGGGTTTTTTTACACTTTATGGAGATAATTTGGTCTTTAGAGGATATCTAGAAGGTAAAACCCTAGGTTTAGGGTCAATTCATTTCTTAGATCACTTCCTTGTTGGAGCGTTACCCTTTTGGAGATACTTTAGAGGCCATCTCATTGGGGTTTTGACTTAAATATTCCCTCCTCTATGGAGGTGCCCCTCTCCTTATTTATTGGAGACATGTATTTGTGGCTTTCAGCACCATTATTATATGAGTTTAGTATGCAATATTTTTCATTTGTTTCCTTCACCTTAGGCTAGATCTAACATTATATTCATATTTTATTGTAGAGGAAGATGAACTGAAAGCTATATAAGGCTTTGATCACTCCCTCATTCTTCATGGTTGGATATTTATAGTTCTCTCTCTTTTGGATCTTAATGGAAATATATTTTCATTGTGCAACTCAAGTGTCAAGGTTTCTTAATCATTTTAAGTGTGCCTTACTCTTCCTATTTCTAAATGTTGCTACCGATATGTAGAGATTTGTAGACTTGTTTTTTGGGGCCAATTGAAAGGGTATAAGTACCTCATTAGAAGGGTTTATGTGTGAAGTATTTCCTCATCTCCCCTTTGATGTTGTATACATGAATGTAATAACTTGCTTCTTTCATATTTCTAGAGTTGTTTCCCCCTAATGCTTCATTGTATAAGATAAAACATGATAATTAAGAAGGTTTTGATGTGGTACCTTCTTGGCCCCTCCTAAGAAATTTTTACAAGTCATTTTTCAACATGCCAAAGTTGTATGGAGACATGTGTATGCATCCATGGACTTTCCCTCTCTTGGATTAGCCTCCCAATGACTCCATTTTCCCTTGTTGGTTTGGCACTAATATTCTGTCCTTTTGTCACCTTATTTCCTATATTACAACAACAAATTTGTTTTGCTAAGCTATCTATTCAAATCACCTTGACCCCTCATTGCCATATCCTTAGCAACCCTATCCTAGGGAAACCCCTCTTAAATTGGAGAAGAGACAATGTAAAGTGTAGAGAGGTGGTTATTAGCATGACAATGGGTAACACCTCTAAATTGCAGTTGGGCTACCATTCTTTTGAAATTTAATCACACGTGCTAGTTTGATTTATAATAGTTCTTGTAAGTAAGTAAAAATTTACAAACTTCTCCTTATCCCTATCACCCATGCTAATAGCATGGAGACCATGGGAATCTTATTTAACTCTTGAAATTCTTAAATTACTCTTTACTAAAGATATGTGGTGAGGAGTATCCACAATGAAGTGATGGTATCTTACAAGAGATCCTTCTAATTTATAATCTTTAAGACATGCCCTCTCAAACTTTTCAAATCGTCATTTTTTGGTTTCAAAGGTTGTAATAAGTTCCCCAATTTGGTTAACCAAGCCATGGATCCAATATCTGTATGTTGAATCCATTTTGTCTACAAGGTGATGGACATATTTGGTCATTGAGAATAGAGAAAGGAGCTCCCACGACACCAATTTCTCATCCATGGTTTCCATAGCTTCTTTGACAACCTTTAATCATCAAATTTGTCATTAACTCGACTAACATAATAGAAATCCCACTAGAAATGGCATACCTCTTTGTCCTTAATTAGTCTTCAAATGGGATATTTCCAAATACTTTTTCAACAAATTTGGACCGCAATCCTTACTAGAATTTATGCCACCAACACAATGGTATAGAATCATTGTGTCGTTTGAATATCTACCAAACAAAATTACTATCACATTTTGTTTAAAGGTTGGACAACTAACTTGCAAGATACAAATGACCATGGGTCATAAAAAAAAATGTCACGATACCACTTGAAGCGAACTTGTTGGTTCACTTAACGAATATCATCTTTCATCATTATAAAACCCCATAATATCCATTCAATAAATAAGCATTTTTATTAACGAAATATCTTTTATATATGAGATTGATTGTTGAAATGAATACAATAGGCGTTTATATAAATATATGTAGAGTGTCACAAGTCATGTCCTTGGGAAAAGGCATGAAATATCGTTATTACAATATAGTAAATATACAATATTATCCTATAACTATAATAATTGTTTATACATTATTACACAATGGTGGTATACCCTAGGTATATAATAGCGGGGAAGTTGTCATTAGGGTGTCATAGTTGTCATGCTTCTTATTTATTATGACAGGGATGGATACCCATGATGTGTAGGTAATGGGGTAAATGAATTCAGATGTTTCAACTTGACAATCTCAACGTTGATGACTTGGGTATTCTGGGTTAATAAGTTATTTATTTTGTTGAAATGGTGATGCATACACCAAAGGTCGATATGGAACTTAATAATGTGGGAATCCATGCCAAACAATTATACATAATACCATGCAAAGATGTCACAAAACTATTGGAATAAATATTTAGGAGCAACAACTTCTACAAGACTAAATGCAACTCCAAGAAGAATTTTTCTGATGATAGTGGATGTGAAAAAAATGCCATTGGTGATGGTTTTAGAGATGTTGGTCAAATTCAGATGTTTCAACTTGACAATCTCAACGTTGATGACTTGGGTATTCTGGGGGTTAATAAGTTATTTATTTTGTTGAAATGGTGATGCATACACCAAAGGTCGATATGGAGCTCAATAATGTGGGAATCCATGCCAAGCAATTATGCATAATACCATGCAAATATGTCACAAAACTCTTGGAATAAAGATTTAGGAGCAACAACTTCTACAAGACTAAATGCAACTCCAAGAAGAATTTTTCTGATGATAGTGGATGTGAAGAAAATGCCATTGGTGATGGTTTTATATATGTTGGCCAAATTCCCTTCCTCAAAATCAGTCAATGATGAAATGGTGTGTTTGAAAAATCTTTGGAATAAAGCTTTAGGAGCAACAACTTCTACAAGGCTAAATGCAACTCCAATAAGAATTTTTTCGATGATAGTGGATGTGACAAAAATGCCATTAGTGATGGTTTTAGAGATGTGGGCCAAATTCTCTTCCTCAAAATCATTCAGTGATGAAATGGTGTGTTTGGAAAATCTACCTCTCCATGAGGAATGGAATCCTTAGTCTCCACATTGTATTGCTATGATCTGACGATAATGCTTCTTGAGAGAAAGTATGAATGATGATAAAAATTATCCCAAGGAACGTTAAGCACGGTCATGACTTTTGGGATGTCCTCATCATATAAAAAATATGGGATAGAAGGTTAGTAAGATGCATGGGAACTATTGTATTAGGCAAGGGTATGAATGGATTCATCCTAGGGTCAATGTTGGATCCATAGGTTAGTGAAGAACTTCTTGTGGTAATAGAGTCAACAGAGAAGGAAATGACATAGAAAAATAATGGTTCTATGTTGTTGTCTTGAGTTGAGGTACCCTATGAAAAGACATACAAATCAATTATGGGGCCAATGTCAATTCTAGAAGCGAAAGAAGGGATCTCTATGATGATGGAGTTGACTGACAATGAGAAGGTATATAAATAGAAGGATTCCAAACAACAAATCTAGTGTGGAGGTCCCTTGTAAACTCCAAGAAACGATAAGTCCTTAAAAATGTTAGGGGAGATGTACACCAAGGAGGACAAGTAGAGTTCCTAAGATAGTAGCTAAGACATTATTTGGATTAGAAATTTGATTTAGTTGGTAGTACTTAAGGTAATTGATGGTGATGATTTGTCCCTACTAGGAAATGTCATGTTGTTGTATAGTAGCGTAACCACGATCATGGAATATGCGTAACTACATCCCAACAATATATTATAATCCAATGGAAAATGTGTCACTTTATGTTAATCATGATTGCTTTTCCTTCAATTTGATGGATACATTTTGGTAAATCCTTGATAGTTGGGAAGGGCATGTATTAAAAGCATAGAGGGTGATGGTATATGGGGTCAAGTCTGAGGGTGTTAAGTTCTTCCAAACTAAGGAATACATGACTCAAGTTGACGCACATTCATCCACATTCCAATGATGAACAATAAGGTCTCTAAAGGTGACATGGATTTGGAATGTAAAGAAAGGGAGAACCCTGGGCTTGACATTATCCAAATCAAAAGTCTTTAACCAAAAATTTGAAGGATCAATAACTTATAAGGAATACAACAAATCCTTTCATTGAGGACGACATGTCCTAAGGACCCCTAATGTTGACATGGTGATAGAGGTTGTAACCAAGTCGTCCATAACATTGTAATTGTGGGCGACCCTTACATGCAGATTGTGTGTGGTTCATTGAAACAATATTTTGGGAACATGAGCGTGGTGACCACCATTAGGTAGAGGTATATATAAGGGACCATTGGATGATGTCTAGGTTCCTTTGTTTTGGTTGATTCAAGGTTTCAAATTCCATCTATGCAAGGGCATATCTAGAGGTCAATATCATCTAAAGCAAGCATAAATATCGCCATTTTTTTATCGACCTGTTGAAGAGTTTGTAGGAGCATCTTTATTGTTTGCCACTAAGTTTTAATGGGGGAATGAATTAAGGAAAATTGTGGGTTGTTATGGATTAAGGTTGTCTTGTGGGGGTGGATTATTCCCTTGTGGTGGTTGAGGGGCTTATAGACTCCTTAATGTTCCATACATTGAATCTCAAGTATTTTTGAACAATGATAGGTGTAATGTATGTAAAGCTCATGAAAGGCCCAAGTGTAGTTTGTCTTGAGCTAATTTTTCTTTTCTTTCCTTACTTCCATTGATTGTTATTACCACTAACATTGTTTGGTTTATTGAGGTAGCTACCCCCTTATCATTGAGTTTGGTTCAAGTTGTCAAGATTATTTTGGCCATTTTTACTTACCCTTCTTCTTTTTCCCTTGGTTTTGTTGTTGGGAGGATTAGTTAGGAATATTTCCTTGGACGAAACCCTACCCCTGTGGGGAAGGAGTAGGCTAAAGTAGATTGATGTTGGACATGAGAAAAAGGTTACCAAGGGCAAATAATCCCATATAAGGTGGATACACTTGTTATACACCTTGAGGCTAGGGGGCGTGTGGGTTAGAAAGAGTTGGCTCTCCATCAGAAGTGTAGGGACTTGCGTATGAGGAACTAGTCCATCGATGTTTCTTGTAGGTATATTTGAAATACTCTCGGGAAAAATGGGTCCTCCATAAGATGTGCTCACTTCCTTGTAGTGGATGTTATAAACACTACAGACTTAGGTAAAAGACATGTTTCGAGATCGATTAACCACATGAATACTAAACCTCTAATGCCATCAATGACATGAGATGCCCCCAACACGCATGCTTTCTAAGAAGGATTTCGAGAGGCATTTGAAATGGCAGTAGACAAATATATGATCGAGCATAAACGAGATGGAAATTGTTATCCTTTATGGTGTATTTTTCCTTAGTTGGGGGCATAGTGATAGCCACATCTTTCAGAATGGTAGGGAGAAAGAGACTTCAAGAACCAATCCACAAAAAATTAATCCTTGAGGTCAATTTCATAGAGACCAAACATCAATGTTTCTCATGGATTTGATCCATGATGTTTGTTGTTTAATGATATATAATGAAAACGTTAACACTAGTATCATTATGGATGGGAAACTGGAAAAAGGTCAAGAATACAATAACAATTAGTGCAAGGTGCTACGATCACCCAATTATAATTCAATGTACCATGTAGTGAATATGCATATGAGGGTTCTTTGAAATAACTTAAGTCTAATCAAGTTTTGGAGATATCCAATAACAACTTGCTAGGCATCGAGGGCCAAGATGCATTATAAAGGCTAGATCATTGATGAGACAATATGAATCTGGAATAATTAAACTTTCCATGAATGGAAAGATCATGGTAGCAATATTTCCTCCATAGCGAGGAGGTGATGATGGTGGAGGAATTAGTGGAGGTGGCAAAAGCACTGATCTTCCATATCCTTTTGATCCTACCATTAAAACATGTATAATACATCTAGCAGTGGTACACCTAGCTAATGAAACAAAGCACAATTGGAACCCAGGAATCCGAGAAAATGCTTAGAATGAGAAGGGATCACAATGGTCACTCAGTCTCATATCTCCTTGATTATGAAGTGTCTATAATATAAATGTATATTTTACAAATGGTACCAAAGTAAAATGTCTTTAAAGGGCTGGGATTGTGACAAGAAGTGCTCAATTGATACACAATATGGTTCCAATGATGTTAAAGATAAATTTTGTAAGTAATACATAAAATTGACAAAATCACACTTTTAAGACTCTAGCATGATTCAAGCAAATCAGGACAAATGGGGCCTTCCAACTAAGCTTACATTGAGGGTGATGAAATATGTTGGGGGTGTACCCAACTAAAGGTAGAATAAGATAGTGATAATGCATTGACCCAAGGCGATGAAATCCAATGTACAATGTATTATTGTTTCAAGCGTTGTTCACAGCTTCCTAAGCAAAGTCACCTAGGTAGAAGTCCTAAGATTGTCCATAAACTTGCCTCTTCATGACAAATGACTAAGTGCAATAATCTTAAGTCAAGTGTTCACATTACATAGGGACATTTAGGATGAATCCAACTATCGAAGCCAGAGGAAGAAGGCATCATTCCAAGTAGCATACCAACTTAATCGAAGTCCCATAATACATGTCAACTCACTACTTAAATGTGAAAAGGGATTTCAACACTTTCTCAGCTTGACCTATTGCTTTATGTATGCGAGAGATGTGTTTTCCAATAGGTATTCCGCATTGCAAAGAGACTCATGCTAGATGTTATAAACTTCTAGTTTGGAATGTATGGTGACCTTGAAATGTTTGTCTTGCTTATTTCCATGGTTCTGGCCTACTCTTTTTATGAATTTATTAACTAATGAATATAAAGTTGTTTATTTTGAAGTCTCAGCGAGCAACATGACCCAACTATGTCATCCTTCAATCTAAGGTGGGTGTACATGTGGTGTTATGTGTTGCACATGAAAAAAAAGAAGAAAAGTAACGTGCTTAAAAGTAAAATGAAAGTAGAGAGGGAAGAAAGCAACCTCATTTTTCATTTTTGATTCACCAAGATCGCAAAGAGTGCAAGGTGAAGAGTATATGCAAAGTAATGAGATCTATCTCCAAATCATAGCACTTTAATAACAAGACAAATTACTTCCAAGTAATCAACAATAATCAGTGTGCATGGAGTGGAGAAATCTAGCATATTGAATTCAATTAATGATAAATTAATTATATCCAACAAGCTAATGCATTTAGTGCCTAAAAAAAGTAAACTCTAATTAAAACTATGCAATAAATCTCATAGAGAAAGATGGTTAGAAAACTCATAAAAAGAGAAACAAATTATTTGCTCAACCGCACGATTATAGATCTATACAGAGAGCACAAATTACACAAATGATCAAGCATGTGTGTGCCATAGTTAGTTAATTGTACCACTATGAACATTGAATCCCATGAATTGTGTGAAGAAAATTGCTAGTAATAATCAAATTCAAAAATTAAAATTTTTTCGACCACACAACAAGGTGTTGAGGTAAACAATTAGAAACGCTATTATGGCGACTGATGACGGGTGGTGAGAGGTTTGAGAAAGCCTCAAATCCAATTGAATGAAGAAATATTGGATCTCTTCCTTAATAAAGTCCCCATTATGTTGTACACAATATTTCTTGCCTAATGAAGTCCTCATTATGTTGTGGATGATTTCATGCAAGGGTGTACCACGTGTACTCAACAAACCAAGTAGAACTACAGGAGCAAACAAAAATAATAATAAGTACAAAATGACTAAATGAGAAAAGCTAAATCAATCACTTCCATTAACATACAAACAATGGAAAATAAGATAGAAGTTAGAAGCACAACCACAAGTAGACTTCTTGGCAAACAAGCTCTTAAAGTAAAGCCAGAGATGGTGCATTAAAAAAAAAAACTCCTTTATTAGCATGCACGTAAAGACAAGAAACAAACAACACTACAAACCTCTCATAAAACCAATTAGCTTAAACAAAGAATATTGATTTCAATGGGCAAAATATTTAAACCATTTGAACATGCATTAAAATTTGTAGAAGGAAACCAAGTGCTTTGTATCAATATAAATGGAAAAAATATTACAATGAAGAATAATAACAACTTAAGTGACTTATGAAGGTGATCTCCAAGCTCTCCTCTATAAAGAATAATAGCAACTTAAGCGACTCATGAAGGTGATCTCCAACCTCTCCCCTGTAAAGAATAATAGCAACTTAAGCAACTTATGAAGGTGATCTCCAAGCTCTCCCCTATTAAGAACAATAGTAACTTATGAAGGTGATCTCTAAGCTCTTCGCTGTAAAGAATAATAGCAACTTATAAAGGTGATATCCAAGCTCTCCCCTATAAAGTATAATAGCAACTTATGAAGGTGATCTCCCAGCTCTCATGTTCTTTCTTCTTTGAGCTCTCCTTGCTCCAATAGTCACTAGAAGACATTATCTTCTTAATGCAAAGGAATATGATGAATATGAACAAACATCGGTGCCGCTGAAGCATAATGAAATAAGTGCAACAAAGAACTCATAATATCCAATTAGACATGCATTGTAACCTTGCATTCATTGAATTCAAAACTTACAAAAGGTCCATGTATGTATAAGTTATTTGGAATAATACCATGTAAAGAAAATTAGACATGCATGGTAACCTTGCATTCATTGAATTGAAAACTTATAAAAGGCCCAATGTATTTAGACATGCATTGTAACCTTGCATTCATTCAATTCAATACTTACAAAAAGTCCATGTATTTATAAGTTATTTGGGAGAATACCATGTAAAGAAAATTAGACATGCATGGTAATCTTGCATTCATTGAATTAAAAACTTATAAAAGGTCCATGTATATATAAGTTATTTGGGAGAATACCATGTAAATAAAATGAATCAACTTATAAAAAGTCTATGTATTTATAAGTTGTTTGGGAGAATACCATGTAAAGAAAATGAATAAGTTATTTGGGAGAATACCATATAAAGAAAATGAATATGTTTAGCAAGTTTGCCCATGTAACTCCAATGCCTCATCATAACAGAGGAATTTATAAGTAGCAAGTGTTTCCAAGTAAAAACAAACTCATGGAAACAACATGGCCCTTGTTGGATTGTAGAATTTATTGTGTTGATAATGTATAAGTGCCCTACCCGATTCACCCAGACCAAATAAATGGGCTCTAGGAAGAGCACCTAATGTTCTAAAATTATTTTTAAAAATAAGAGAGGAGCACTCGACCTAAAAAATAAATGTAGGAGAAAATTTATTGCCAAATATACCAATCGAACAAACAAGTGCACTCACTAGCACTCTTGAGAAAGCCCTAATGGGACACCTCTTGGTAATGAGACTGGGTATGAGACTAGGCACTAATATCAAAGGATTCGCCATGCAATCTGCATGGACCATGAACTAATCTGTCATGCAATCATATATTTGGTCATTACATGCTTTGACAAAAATCCTACATAGATAGTTTAGACATTTATCTTGATTTTATGCTTCATGTGCTTCATTGTGTTGGTATATACTAATTGAGGGTGTCTTCAATGTAAAACCTTCAATGTATGCAAGCAAACAAAAATGGTTTGATTGCAGTTTGCCTCCATGAGCATTCATTTATATGTGTATATATACTAGTAGGTGAAGAGAATGAAGGAGGTCAAAGGAGGCAATATGAAGTAAGGAACTAGTGTTTCGAGCAAGAAGAAAAAATGTATTCCATCTATTGGTGTAGAAAGACTTCATTTGCTAGGTGATTAGCTCTGAGTGTATCAAGGATGTAAAGGAGTGAGCATTGATAAGCTATTTTTGTGGTCCTAAACGCTACTCAAATAGTGAATTGGATTCACTCTTCTTGCGCTATTGTTCCCGGTTGCAAAGTGAAGATCACTTAGTTGCACAGAGGCTTCTCTCATTTTTGTTTAAAAATAGAGTAGATTAGGAGGCAATTTTCAGCAGACCCCTAGAGTTTTGATTTATTGAGTTCGGTATTGATGCCCTAGTCTACATCATTCGATTTAGACCATGTTGTGAAGGAGAGGTTGTTGGTATGGGTTTGCCTCCCTAACTTGCCCTACACTTTTGGGATCAAAAAATACTAAGGTTAGTAGGAGATAAGATTGGATCCTTTCACAATTTGGCTCAACAAAACCTTAATGTGAGAGGGTACTTTGTAGATATTAACACCACATTATAAAAAGTTTCCTAAAAGAGATCAAGATTGAATGAAGGGTTCAACCCTAGAATCGATGGCTATACAATGATAGTGTTCCCTTCATGTCATTTTTGTTAGGCTCGAGCATTTGTTCAAGAAATTGCCCAAAGAAATCATGCGCTAAAAGGAGGTGAGTACAACAATGTAAGCAAGGAAATGCACATCCCCATTCATGTGGCACTGGAAGCTCCATTCCTTGTCGATCATTCCAAAGTATGGGGATAAGCTTCTAGATCAAGTTGTTTTACAAAATGTCATAGACAATGAAATGGTGTGTGAGTTATTTGAAAAAACCTCAAGATGGGTACTTCTATTCCCTCAAACCCGCAACAATTTCTAGAGCACTTTAGGTGGCTAAGACAATTGCATCTCCAACATTAACGTGGTCGAAGGTTGTCACCATATATGGTTGAGATGGATTTTCATTTCATATATCAATCCTTCAATTTGGTCTTTGTGTCCAAGTTATGATCTCATCAAAAGCAAACTTGGAGGGCTATTGCCAAAGATTAAGGAATCCATCCATTTTCTGCCAATTTTGAGAAAAGGACTAGAATTTGTTGAATGTCGATATGAGGCGTTCATTATCAAAAAAAATAATTCATCAATGGCCTCATCTTAGTATATCTTCGGCCAAAGTCTCCTGGTATCTATTTGGTTAATATGTAGGTCTCATCAACAAGGTGGCCTGAGTTCAATTCCCCTTAGGGGTGAGCTAGTTGAGAAGAGACCCCAAATCCAACCAATTGAGGGTCGGTGTGGCCCAGGTTGGATACGATCACCAGGAGATTTTGATGGCTTAGATGCCTGTGGGTCATGGTTTCTTAGACCAAAGGCCAATCCCGCAAGTCAAAGAAATTCTAGCAAACAAACAAAAAAAAAAGGCAAGAGTTTCACTCTGCTACTTCTATGAAGATAGAAGGGGATCAGCAGAGTGCATTATAGCTCCCATGCAATGCCACGAGGCCAAAACTCAATAAGCAAGTGGGGTGTGTCCCCACGAGAAGACTCTCATATGCCAAATCTGACTTTGCTCCCTGGGGTACTGACTCCAAATTTTCAAAATGTTAAAATTTTGAAACGTCAACTCCAATAGCGATATTTACATACATTATATATTCAAAATATTCGACAGTTTTTTTCTTTAATTTGAAATAGTAATGTAAAACATTCTTTACACTCCTACAAACAATAAATTGTCCAAAACATTATACATTGTAAACCTAATTCACATGCATCAGTTTTCAATTCAAACAATATTCGCTGAATGTTGTTCTTTCATTCTCATTTAAATTTAGAACTAGTTAATTAATCAATCAATCAACTATCGATGCATGTGTTTATTGTATTAACATATTTTCCAAAACTGCATCCCAGTCAAAAACCTATCTATGGATGCCTGTGTTAATTATTGTACTGTCATAACATATTTTCCAAAACTGCATTCCAGTCAATTTCATCAACCAAGTTAGTGTTAGTTGAAGCTCAAATCCTGAACTTGCAAGTACGCTACACTACACTTGCCTGTCACCCTAAATAATGCATGCAAATTTATGAATCCAAAATTGATTGATTCCACGATCCCAATTCACCCTAGGTATCTTCAATTTAATCCGGGTATCTGCGTAAACCAGGCGCTTTTTCAGTGACATGCTTAACCTCTTGATATAAATATATATGCTTAAGGGTATTGCTGAATTACGTCAGGTATTATACTCTTGTACTAGCATAGATAGATAACAATATACTGATACTCGGTGACAATTCGAGAGCCAAATCCAGAAGAAGCTTAAGAAGCAGATGATCTTGATCCAATTTCCGATGCATGGTACCTTTCTTTCAAGGTTTGAGTGCCCTCGAATTCCCAACATTATCTCATTGTAAACTCAAAATTTAAATGGTTTTCTAATGCTGAGGATGTGCCATATTAAAAATATTGTGAGCCATTATGTGAATTCGCACAAGAATCATCAGAAACAAATCTTCTTGTCACCAAAAAATATAAGATGTCTGAATACCATTTGCAACAGCAATAAAGTATTACGAAAAATATAAGATGCCTTAATACCATGATCAGACATTACAACAAAGTATACATAAGAGAGGAGCCTTGCCTCGAGGCATAACACGTCTATAAAATTTCCTACTGTGTGAGAGAAAAGAGGAAAACAATTCTGTAATAGACGTCATAAGCACAGAGACTTCTATCTTTCCCACCAACATGATTCACTGTTTCAATATTATTAATCTATCCAAATGAAATAGCAAAGCCCTGAAATACCCTCTGCTTACAGCAATAAACCATACATTCATCATTTGATATCTTGCTTTTGGGGGAATAGACAACATAATCTATCCAAATAAAATAGCAAAGCCCTGAAATACCCTCTGCTTACAGCAATAAACCATAAATTCATCATTTGATATCTTGCTTTTGGGGGAATAGACAACATTACCCTCCAACTTTTTATCATGCCATGTAAAAACCAAAATAAACATTACTTTGTTACTTTCTAGACATGATTGCTTGCTCTCTCAGTTGAGAGCAATGTTTATATTGTGTTTGCTCTTTCATTTGATTTCGAGTTTTGTATCACGTTTGAAATACATAACACTACAGCATTATAAAATACCAGAAAAAGAGAAGCCATTGTTTCTCTCTAGGTAAGCTTACTTAGAAGTCACTAGCTAGTGTGAAACTCCAAAGCAACAAGATACATAGTGCTATTTGAATGCCGATCTTTGCCGGATCGATAAAAAGAGAGAATACCTCATAAAACAAACAATATGTTATAATATAAGATGCCTTCATACCATGATCAGACATTACAACAATGTATAGATAAGAGAGGAGCCTTGCCTCGAGGCATAACACGTCTATGAAGACTTCCTACTGTGTGAGAGAAAAGAGGAAAACAGTTCTGTAATAGACTTTATAAGCACAGAGACTTCTATCTTTCCCACCAACAGGATCCACTGTTTCAATATTATTAATCTATCCAAATGAAATAGCAAAGCCCTGAAATACCCCCTGCTTACAGCAATAAACCATGTATTCATCATTTGATATCTTGCTTTTGGGGGAATAGACAACATTACCCTCTAATTATTTATCATGCCATGTAAAAACCAAAATAAACATTACTTTGTTACTTTCTAGACATGATTGCCTGCTCTGTCAGTTTTGAGCAGTGTTTATATTGTGTTTGCTCTTTCATTTGATTTCAAGTTTTGTATCACGTTTGAAATACATAACAATACAGCATTAAAAAATACCAGAAAAAGATAAGTCATTGTTACTCTCTAGGTAAGCTTCCTTAGCAGTCACTAGCTAGTGTGAAACTCCAAAGCAACAAGATACATAGTGCTATTTGAATGCCGATCTTTGCCGGATCGATAAAATGAGAGAAAAATATCTCATAAAACAAGCGATATGTTATAATCAAGAGTTAGGAGCTCTCATAAAGATGTATGAGTGACACCTAATGATAACAAATGTCCTTCAAAAGCACTGTAGATAAAACATGAGTTCAAATTTCTTACCTGAAGATTTGGAAATACAAACTGCTGAAGTCAGCTGGTAAAATCACAAGATGTTAAAGAACTTTTAACACCTCAAAAAGGATCACAACATAGAAAGTACCAGGTTAATCCAAACGCTGTGTATAACAAAATCATGCCCCTTGACACAATATTCTTGAAGTCTAGCCATGCCGGCATCCATACATGGCTGTGATGCACCCAAACATATTTGTGGTCAGATAATTTACAAAGTTTACAAAAGTCAAAACCTAGGTCAAGGAATACAGTCAACAAGCCACCCATAAATTCAAACATCTTCAAAACCTTCTACCCACAAAATTCCACCCACAAATCCAAAAGTTGGTGCACAAACAGAAAAAATCTGGAAATACAACAGCGATTAAAATCAAACTCATCACCAGGCTTCCACTCTCTCTATTTGTTGATCAATAGGACTCAGAACTCTTCTTCCTCTTGACTTCACTGCAGAATGGTTCATCTGAACCATGCATTGCGCATGGTCCTTTACATCTCCCTTAGTATCGTCCACAACATTCTCTGTTTTTTTATCACTGAAAAGCCGATAAATTTTGTCAGAATCCACTTCACTCGTACCTGCTTTATCCTGGTCTCTTTCTGAATGAAAGTTGCGAGGTCCTTCTCTAAATTGAAAACCATTGCCTTTGTTAAATCTTTCTAGTATTCTTGCTCCTATATTTTCCCTCACTTCATCATCTGCACTGCTTGGACTAAAATCACCAGCTCTGCTATCACCAGAGAGCTCCTCATCATCTGTGCTATCCTTCTCACCGAAATGAATCACAAAATCTTCCTCAATATAATTGACTGAATCACGTGAATCCTCAATAAAATTGACTGAGTCATGTGAATCTTCAATATCATCCTCAGTACTGTGGGAATAACCATCCATGAGAAATTCACCGCTCCCACTTGTGCGTTCATCATCTGTGCTGTACTTTGCTTCACAATTGCCCATTGTCTGTGTTGTACTGTCATAACCATCTTCATCACGTGAGTCTGGACAATAAGTTGGCCAGTGACCTAATGCAATCTCTTCACGTTCCCTCAATGTTTTGAGAATTAAGGTCTTGAGGAAGTTCATCACTTGAACAGCATGCATAAGGGCAGTCAAGGGATCTGACATCTGTTGGTAAGAAAAGAGAAACATTACACTATCAAAACCATCATTCACAAAAAATTCCAGTCAATATTCAGTAAAGGAATAGAATTTGAGGGTGAAGTAACTACTTGGGTCATATTTGGTGCAAAGACCATTGCAATGTTCCGTGCATTCATTTTGTTGTGCTTCTCTTCTTGTACAACATCTGTCATTAAATCAACCGCCCAATTTAACAGGGCTACTTGTGTTGGAGGAAGAAGCTTGACAAGTTCAACACACTCTTCCTCTGCATTGCACTGCAGTACTTGCTCGGGGGTGAGCGAGTCCAGCACACCTGTAGGCAGCTCCCTAAACCATGCCTGGATTATACAGCATGCCATTAATTTAGTGCCAGCGGAAGGATGAAGAGCCATTTATGCTCTTGACTTGTCACAAATTTCTACATAAAAAGTCATTTCGGATAGAATGGCTATAGCAAACATATACTTGAAATATGCCATAGCCAGCTCTACACAATACAAACATAGCAATCAAGAAACGGACATGAAGAAAATATCAGCATTCAAAATTTTGAACTTTATTCCTTGCTTATGCCTATTTCCATTTGGCATTCAGCATTCAGCAATTGCACATTCATAATGGTGAAAAACAAAAATAACAAGTTCTACACAAAACATCATAATAAAAGTGACAAATTCCATTGCTTAATCATCTCTAAACCAGCAAGAACTTTGCACACCAAACTAGCACCATTGTTCTTTCGTCAAGCATGATGTTAGGATTAATGCCTATTTGTTAGGATTTTGTTGATTTCCTAAGGTCCTAGTTCATAAATAGAATATTGTGTAGCTGCACTTGCGGCACATACAATTGTCATAAATGTAATATCATAATGACCAAGCTGGGAGTTACAAGAAAAAGGGATGATGCACCAAGTGTTGAGAGCATATTTGGAGTTTCACTTTCCAATGCCTAAATAAGACATCAACCACTCGATTACAATTTGAGAGTGTATTCTATTATTGAATCTCTAGCAAGGGTTGAATAAAGGGATTTACCCTTTTCTCTCCAAGAGTGTGCCCAACTTTATGAGTCTTGCGGTGATAATTCCTCGTGTGAGATGTTTTAGTGTGTTTCATATGCTAAGGTGAACCATTAGAACTCACACTCATTATGGCTTTTATTATAACATGGTATCAGAGCCATGGCTATACTTGCATGTGAGTGGTTGTATGAATTGTGAGAGGACTGTGCTTGTAGAAATGTTAGAATGGTGATCCACTAATACTTTCATTGTGTATGCTCATCACAGTCTCTAGTTTTAATTGTTGAATGCAAAAAATCTGGATTGGGTCTTCTATCTCAGATTTCTGTAGCTCCGTTTTTTGGAACATTTGAAATGGTTGTGATGTGTTTTCAACTTTTCTTTGATGTGAAGGAGCTAAAGGAGCTACCTGCAAAAGGCTGTGAGCTTCTGTCACAAAGCATGCTAAAGATTCAAGAAGCTGCTGGTCACCAAAGAAAAAGCTGAGCAAAGTGCAATGACCGTAACATTGTTTATGGTATCTTTTCTCTGTCACGGGACTCATATTATGAGAGATATCTGTTAGTTAAACCCATTTGCAGCTTTGACTGAAGAGATGGTATTTTTCTATTGAAGCATAATCCACATAATTGTCCCTTGGCAGTGTGCCTGTGCATTTTAGCTGCAACAAGGAAACGTGAAATTATGATGACACATGGGAGCGTGTTCTGATGAGCTCGGTAATGAAATTGATTTTATGATGAATTCATGGCATTGGGATGGCAATTGAGTTTCCCAAACTAACCTTCACAGGTTGCCTTGTTGGCACTTGAAGAGTTCCAACAAAGAACGCAAATTTATTTGCGTGCATTGGAGATAAAGAACACAGTTATGAAGACAACATAGTGGCCAAATGAAGGGATAGCAGAAGTATAGATAAGATGATAACTCACGAGCAATATGCATGGAGAAATCATTCTTCATATGTCAGATAAAGTGATAGTGGATAATTCCCTTGTGTAGCGGCATGACGCTCCCTTATATTGCATGAATGAACTTTCTTCAGTGTTGCAGAAGATGAAACTTATCCAGTCAGTGAAGGCTGAAAGAAGAGACATTGGGGGAACGCAGATTTAGATGAAAGGTTCAGTGATGGCATGGTCAATCATAGTCTGGCACAGACAAACTGAAGAGCCCAGATTTGATGCAGACAACATTTATTCCAATAGTCATTAAGGCGGGGGGTTGTCAGGAATCAGGATTGATGCCTATTTTTTCTGCTTTTGTCAATTTAAACAATGTCCTGCTTCATAAATAGAACACTGAGTAGGTGCACTTGTGACACATAGAATTGTTGCACCAGTGGCGAGGTGCTTACAACCCAGTATGGGGAAGATGTGTAGGTTACATGTAACTGAAAAACGTACCAAAAATAAAAAAAAATAAAAAGTAATTATTAATTTTTTTTAATGTTGGCTCATAAGATATTTAAAAAAAATAAAAAATAATTAAAAAATCCATATCCGCTCAAAAAATAAAGATGTAAAACCAAATAAAATATCATTAAACAAATAACACCTCAAGAAATTGGATGCCTCTTGATGCTTGATGCTTGATAGATCCGCGTTTAGGATGGAACTATGTTGGTCATAAATGAAATGTCACAATGACCAATCTGGACACTACAAGAGAAAGGAATATTGCACCACGTATGGTGAGAGCATATTTGGAGTTACTCTCTGCAATGTCTATATTAAAACATCAATCCCTCCTTTATAATTTGAGAGAGGATGTATTGTATTATTAAATTTATGGCCAGAGTTGAATAACTTAAAAGGGGCTTTACCCTTTTCTCTCCAATATTGTGCCCCTTGCAGTGATAAGTCATTATGTGAAATACTTAAGTGTGTTGGGTATGCTAAGGTAGTAAGGCGCACCATTAGAACTCACACTCATAACAGAACTTTGGTTATAACACATGGAACTAGTGCAATCCCCAATAAATATGATATAAAAACCATAATACACATTCTCTAGAGCATAACACAAGTTTTGGAAGGCACCAAAGGATTCCGTTCACAAACATTCTACCACTTTGAATTTGTTATAAGCTATCTAGTTATTAATGAGGCATAAAGTTATCTTTAAGATCTATTTCTGAAGGACATAATGATAACAAAATCTACAACTAATGCTGTTTAAACTTTACTTTTCCACATACTTCTGAGAGTATCCACTACAATTAGAAAAATGCAATTTTGCATCTGTGTGACAGCTCCAAACTTCCAAGGTTACAGGCTTGCATCGTAATGTAATTCAAGCAGGGTTGGAGGCTGACAAAATTAATTATGGGTATGCCAGCAGCAATTATGCCAAGCCAGAGTGAATCTCTAGTTTGCTTGCATAATAGCACACAATTCTCTATCAAATTTGAACCAGCACTACACCTGCTTCTTAGTTACTAAAAAAGAAAATGAAATTAAAACTCACAACAGGCATACCTTTATCAAACCTGCCAAACAGTGAACATCTATATCATTTGGCACAATCCCCTTATTCAGCTGGTCCCGTACATGTTCCTCTTGACTATTTTCTGCATTTATTCTGAAAATACCTTCAGCCTGCAAGCCCAGACAGAGAGTTGATGGCTGTGAGAGCAAAATCAATTTATGTGAAGAACTTCAGATAGATTCCAAACCACCTTTATCTCATATAAAAGAGTCCATTATGCAACAATGGAGTCATATAACTACGGACCTTAAGACCTCCTTGAGAATACAATCGCTCCTGCATAAGCAAAAGAATAGTGGGCACACTATTCCCTTTTGAATCATATGAACACTGCATTGACTCTGCAGAGACCCCAAAGACACTTGCACTGCAAAATATAAAACACAAAATTAAGATGTATCTACCCAAAATAGTTTTCAGATTCCACTTGCACTGCAAAATATAAAACACAAAATTAAGATGTATCAACCCAAAATAGTTTTCAGATTCACTGAAATACATTCATTTTCTGGTAATTTTTTTCACCATGAATTTTGGGATTTCCCTACCATCTTATTATGTGTATTTTCTTTGCTAGACTACCATACCCCTAGAGCTTCATTTTCATTCAGGTACTCCCACGAATTTGGGAATTTCCCTACCAATGTATATAAAAATAGAATTAAATGTGAAAACTGATAATCTTTTTAAACAAGCTCTCTCTTCATTCAGGGACAACGTTATATGCCATTCAACTACTAGCCATTATCAAATCTATATATGATTAGTCTTTCTAGCACAAGGAGAACAGACACAGAACAGATTAAGAAAAAGGCAAACGAAAACCTGTTTGTTGTTAACATTATGATTTTGCTTTCCCAGCAAACATTGGCCAAGGAACAAACAATTTGGATGAATTGAAATCTCTATGTTAATGTATTTACTCTTTTACCAAGTCAAGATTAACCGAACATTTCCCCCTTTAAACTTGACTTGAGGTGAACACCTACCCCCTCAAAGTTTATAATTCGATATCCAGTAATGCAACATGCCCCCCTTTAATCAACCTAACTCTATGTCTAGACTTTACACTTGTGACCAAATAAACCAATGGTATGCATGCCTAAATAGGTCTTACAACCATATGCTCATTAACATATGTTATTAAAACCAACTCCACAAAAAATGCTTACAACTTTCTTCTAAGCATGCATTACTATGAAACATCAAGCTATTTCATTGCCAACATCCCTCGTGTTCCAAATACAATGAGCCGAATCAAGCACTCCTTAATTGAGTACTTAATCTGCTGTCTTTTGAGTGCTTTTGCCAATGCTTCACATCAAAGCATCTTCATCAAAGACAATGATATAGGGCTTCTCTCGTGAAAGAGAATTACCTGTCCAAACATGGCTCTAATACCATATTAAAATTTATGAGCACGGTGAGACAAATTACAAATACAATGAAACAAGCACATAATATAGATGGATGATTTATCCTAGAAACCCTTTACTGGGAAAACCAACACACAATAGATATCCATTAGCCTTTGCTAATCCAGCCAACACCAGCCACTAGCCCAAAAAAACAATAAGAACAAACAAGCCCAACAAAAAACTAGCATTATGAAACCTTCTTGGAGAAAGAAGTGCAAGGAATTTATTTCTGTAAAATAGAGTGGAGAAAAAATATCTATTCTGATGTAAAAAGCGCCATGCTAAGAACTGTTCTTGAAAAAAGAGAAAGAAACATTGGAAAAAAGGGAACTAATGAAAATAGGAACAAAATACCTCGCAAGATAAAAACAACTGCACAGAAAGTAAATGCAGTATGCAGAATATTTTCTGTATATATATATAAATGATATTAATAATAAGAAGCTTATTTTCCAAAAAGTAAAATAGGAGAAAATAACACCAAGATGACAAAACAAGCCTGATGCAAAGTACATTTGAAATTTTAAAGAACAAATAGAACACCGGATGGAGAACTCGTGGAACACATTAAACAGCCCATGCTCGTTGTAAATCCATCAGTGGACCGACTGGCCACCTTGCTAGAGAAAGTAGCAACCATAGGTTGGGCATTCATAGCAGACTGTCATTTCCAACAAAACTTGAAGATGGCAAAACAAAAACAAAGCAAAAAAGTAAATTTATCCAAAAAGATGGAGAGCAAAATCTACAAATAAACATCTGTGAAAACAACTGTAATCCCATTAAAAGCAATTTGTTACAGGTCATGACAGTTGTTTTCAATTTTGAGCTGGCAAAGCTCAAAGCTTGAACATAACTCAATGCATATTGCACACCCACATTCTCACCGAAGCTTGGAAAGTAACACTTGCCAATTACAAAAGTTTTGCAATATTGTTCTAGACAAAGAACAATCCATTCAAACAACAATTTGTGAAAGTAAGGAACAAGATATTCAAGAGAATAAATAAATAGAAGAACACAAAAACTCCACATATTATGAAGTCTGGAACTGAGACAGAAAAGAATTAGTTGGGAGATGGGTGAAAAAGTTCTAGGAAAACAAAAAAGGATTTATTGCTGAGAACACCAAACATGTAAAATCTGAAATTGAAAAGAAACAACAAAGTTTTAGTTTAGAACAACAAAAAGACACCATTAATAAATATAAACACCCAACTAAAGGACAAATTTGTACTGTAAATATTTGTCACAAGTCAAACATAATTATATCCTCACCAATAGGGCATTGATACCCTGGAATCCACTAGGGCTCCAATCTTGCTGACTTCTGCCATGTCCAAAAGGATGAGATGGTGTGCAAGTCCTGAGCAATTTTGATGAAATAATTAGCCCTCAGACCTGACACCTAAGCTGAAGGAAGCCTGTTGTAGGCAGTGCAAGCACCCTTGGGTTGTGTTTCTCTACACACTTCCAACATAATAATAATGATAATAATAATCTATTCTAACACGGAATGCCCACCAAATCATCCAAAAGAAATGGGTCACAGTCAAATAGGGCTATGGGATGTGGGTTAAAATTTGTTGCATTAGATAAACGAACAATATATTAATAACTAACTAACCTTTTAATATCACAAGGAAAGCGCATATGGAATAGGCAATACCATAAGCTAATTATTTCTTGAATACAAACCTATTTGACTTTAGTGTTGTACTTGAATGGTATTCCTAACATTGCCAAGTATCCATTGTAAGTTTTTCTCGGTTTCAGCCACCGATTTAAATGTCAAAAATATCTCAGTTTAATGCACAACCCAGAAATGCATAGGGCTGGAAATAACATAAACTTTCAGACTGAAATAAACATTGCTATAACTCAACTTCTAATGACAGAAAATGAAATAAATGCACACCATGAAATTTTCAAATAGTAAATTTTTGGCAACATGCCTAGGAAAAACCCACAAGGGGAAAAACTGTAAGGAGAGAGAGTATTTTTATTTCTTTCAGTAAATGGAACAGCAAGTACAGAAGAAGTACAGCTTATCTCTACTGCATTAAATGCACCGACTTTCTCGATTTCTGTGCCAAACTGCCTCCTCAATATATGTGCCAAACAGAGCCTCGAAAACTGTGCCAAAACAGTCCCTCGATTTTCATGCCAAACACCTCCAAATCTGTGCAGAAATCTGTCCTCGATTTCTGTGCAAAATGACAGTCCATATGGACTGTAAGGGCCTCGAAATCTGTGCAATGTATGTACTATGGCCTGTGTACAGGATCGAAAACTGTGCAGAGTACGGTCTCAATAAATGAGCCAACCTTCTTGTTAAATGTGCCATGTCTGTCCTCAAAAACCGTACTACATGGTCACCTTGGAATGCGTGTTGTACCAAAATCTTTCACCTCGATTTTGTGCTGCCTGGAAACTCAGCTGCCTCAAAATTCATGCCTCCTCTCTTCTCTCCTCTCCTCACTTCAATATGCAAAAGTGAGGCAAAATGCCTTTCCCTTACTTTTTGTCTAAACCCTAGGTAGGTGAGGAGCCATCTAATCCAATGGCTGAGATTAGACTAGATCAATGGATGGGATTAAATGCTCTCATTTAAATCTCATAAATATTAAATTCACTCACCCACTTAAATTTATCAAAATTTGACTTTAATCTCTAAAGTCACATTAAATGCTCATCTCAAGTCATTTAATGCAAAGGTCACTTTAATTTCCCCTTTTAAGTGACTAAGGCTAAAGTCACCTAGGAGAACACTTTCCTAGGTCCAAAAATCAACACTCCCTCTTACTGAAGAAGGTGTTCTACACCACTCCCAACTTGTCATCGAAGAAGACAAGCTTGCCCCTCCCCAGAGATTTTGTCAGAATATCTGCAACCTGCTCATCAATGAAAATGTACTATAAGGTCACTGCTCCTCTCTGAACATAATCTTGGATGAAATGATACATGATCTCAATATGCTTTGACCAGTCATGAAATACTGAATTCTCAGAGAGCTAGATGCAACTTTGAATGTCACAGTAGATCACTGTAGGCCTCAACTCCTGACCAAATAAATTCACCAGAAACTTGCGAAGCCACAACGCCTCGCAACCAGCCTGACTGGCTGCCATATACTCAACCTCTGCAAAACTCAAAGCAACAGATTTTTGCTTCCGACTGAACCACGACACTGTTGTCGAGACCAAACTGAAACAACATTCGGATATGCTCTTCTCGTCTGCCACACTGCCTGCCCAATCTAAATCAATGAATCCAATCAACCTGATCCCATCCGACCTCTTGTAGTCCAGACCATACTCCACTGTCTCTGAAAGGTAACGCAATACATGTTTTGCGGCTACCCTATGCACTCTCCTAGGCTCAACCATGAACTAACTAAGAGTGTTCACCGCAAAACACAAATCTGGCCGAGTTGACCACATACACCAAAGAACCAATGAGTTGACAGTATAGTGTAGGATCCACCAACTCTCCCTCAAAAGCATGAAGCTTCTTCCAGTTGGTGACCATCGATGTAGACATCGGCCTGCTATCCTTTAGCCTAAATCTCCTCAGAATATCAACAGCATACTTTCCTTGTCCCACGAAAATATGTTCAAGCTCCTGCCAAACCTCCAATCCCAGAAAATAGTGAATCAACCCAATGTCGGTCATCTCATACTCTAAAGCAAGATCTTTCTTGCAAGCTGCAATGGGTCTCTCTCCTCCTGTGATAAATAAATCATCCACGTATAACAGAAGAATGAGCGGATCATCTCCAACCATGATGAAATAGAGATTCGAATTTGCCTCACTCTTCTGAAACCCGATCTGTTGCAAGTAAGAATCGATCCTGGAGTACCAAGCTCTAGGAGCTTGCTTCAGCCCATACAAGGCTTTCTTAAGCCTGCAAACATGAGACTCTCTCTCATGAATCTCAAAGCCCTAAGGCAGCTCAACATAAAACTCCTCCTAAAAGGATCCATTGAGAAATGTGATCTTCACATCCATCAAATGGATCTTCCAACCCATTTCCGCAGTAATGGAAATCAAAGCCTTGATCGAAGTATACCGAGAAACCGATGCAAAGGTCTCATCATAATCCACTCCCTCAACCTATGAAAACCCCTGCGCTACAAACCTGGCCTTGTACTTCTCCACACTACCATCAGTAGCATGTTTTAGCTTGTAAAGCGACTGAGAAGTCACCACTGCCTTCCCCTCGGGTCTTGGAACTATCTCCCAAACATCGTTCTTCATGATGGAATGGTGCTCATCCATCATGTCATCTCGCCAAACATGGTGTTGGGAGGCCTCCTCAAAAGTAGAAGGCTCTGAATCACGTAGCCTAGCCACTAATGCCATACCCAATCTGTTTGGCATCTGGATAGACCTCACTGCCTCACTGGGAGTTCCAAACTACTTTGCTTCCTTCAAGGTGTCACGAAGCCACTTAGGTGTCTTCTTCCTTGGAGGTTGCTCCCACACTGGTCTGTCCGCATATGAAGAACTACCGGAGGTAGAAACCCCAGTAACCTGTGAACCAGAAGCCGGTGTACCAACAACTAGTGAACTCTATGATCCTGATCCTCTGTACGGTGAACCTGTAATCTGAGACCCCAAACCTGTCCTCGAAGATCCTATTGGCTGAACCATTGAAATTGGTGAACTTGTGGCTACATTGTGTGGTCCAGTAACCCCAGAAACCTGTGATCCTGTCTGTTGTACTGATGGTACCTGTGTAACTTCCTGAGGTGCAGAAACCTGCTACTCTCCTTGCTCTGACTCTCTCGACTTCCTAAAGGCCCGCTCCTCCTCAAACTTCACATCCCTCCTCACAACAACTTTCCTTTGAGAAAGAAGGTAAATACGGAAGGCCTTCGAAGTCTCATCATAGCCCACAGAGATGCCCTTCTTTGCGGTGGGCTCCAACTTTGTCCTCTTCTTAGAAGGGACACTAGAGTAAGTCAAACTACCAAATATGCAAAAATGGCTAACCTCAGGCTTCTTGCCTGAAAAACACTCCTTTGGTGTCATGTTCCCCATGGCACAATGGGGACTCTTGTTCTGAAGATAAACAACTGTACTGCATGCCTCTGCCCAAAGGAAGAAATGAAGGGACTAGCCATCTAACATAGCTCTAGCTGCTCCAACAATAGATCTGTTCTTCCTTTTTGTCACTCCATTATGCTCTGAAGTGTATGGAACAGTCAATTGCCTCATGATGCCCTCCTGCCTGCCATATCCATCACTCCTTGGAGGTATACTCACCCCTGTTATCCTTGCTAACCTACTATCACTACTCGTGAAAGCAGTGTTGGTGTACTTTCCCAAAGCACACCCCTTGTAAACATCACTTTGCTCTGTGTTGAACTCTGACGAACCTGTAACCATATATCTCAACAACCTCAAAGCTACATGATGCAAGTGAGCCATCCTCCTATGCCAAAGCTCACTGTCGCCGCTATGTGCCAAGGCATGTTGAGGCTGAAATAAGAGCCTGTACAGTTTCCCACATCTAACTCCAATCTCAAATGAAGGAGATGGTCTTGCGATCTTTGGAAACACACGCACATGTCCATCTAGAAAGGATACACCAAGACCCCGATCCTCGATCATGGAAACTGAAACCAAGTTCTTTTTCAGCCCAGGTACAGTACATCTCTCAAAACCATGGGACTCATGGACTCCCTCTAAAAGGTAATGGTCCCACTCCCAACTGCTCTGACAGCTGAGTCATCTCCCAACACCATCTCCACATCAGTCTCTATCTGTGAAAGCTCGAAGAACATCTCTCGAGCACCTGTCATGTGGCTCAAGCTCCACTATCTATATAACAAGTGCTGGAAATGAATGCATTGTAGGAATGGTCTGTCAACAAGGAAAACTCCCTCTCTCTATCAGCATCTACACGGGTGATAATAGATGCTCTCTCTCTATCAATATGCCTAGTGCACAGAGAAAACTCTCTGAAATCTAGCTGCAAAATCCTCAACCTCCGCCAAAGCCGATGTCTGTTGCTGCTGCTTCTTCTTGTTCGAACACTACCTAGCATAGTGTCCCATCTTTTGACATGCAAAGCACTTTATAGTGCTCAAATCCTTCTTCTGCCCATCATGCTGCTTGGCCCCACCCTTCATGGGACCTTTCTTGTTCTTCTTCTTCCCTTTTTGTTGTCAAAGCCACATCCCCCTCATCCTCCTTACTAGTAGAAGCACCGCCCTGCACAAGACCCCTCCGAGTCTCCTCCTGGACAAAGTCATCACACATCCCGTCCCATGATGGTAAGTTCTCCCTAGCAACCAAAGCCTCCACAAATACAGCCTAAGGCTTTGTCACCCCATTTATAGCTGTCCGCACTAGCTCTGGACCAGCAACAATCTCCCCAACTACTGCAAGCTCATCTTTTACCTGTGACATCCTAGTAAGGTAAGTCAACATAACCTCCCCTTTGACCATCCTGATAATCTTCAGCTTCTCCCTTAAAACCATCTTCTTATTCTCGTTTGAGCTCTGAAACAATCCGATCAAAGCATCTCACATCTTATAAGCTCGGTCTTTACTCAAGATGTGAGGGATGACATGGTCTGTAACTGCATCAAGAATTATCCTTCTGGCCTTAAACTCCTTCTTATTGAAGGCAACTAGCGCAACTAGATCTGTGGTAACATTGGGAATGACAATGGGGTGAGCAGTACCTCATCCCATAGCTCCTCCTCCAATACAAGCAATATCTTGGCCTTCCATGGGACAAAATTCCCAGCCCCATCAAGCCTATCCTCCATTCTCAGTCCAGTTGAAGTTGTATTTTTCAAAGAACAAGTTTCAACAAAATGCTGCTACTGTCCAAAGATATTTTCAAAATTCTGGAAATTACTTTTATGTCTGCAAAAATTAATTTTCTGCCCCAATCAGCTCTGATACCATGTAAGTTTTTCTCAGTTTCAGCCATTGGTTTAAATGTCAAAAATATGTCGGTTTAATGCCCAACCTAGAAATGCACAAGGCTGGAAATAACATAAATTTTTAGACTGAAATAAACATTGTTGTAACTCAACTTTTAATGACAGAAAATGAAATAAATGCACACCATAAAATTTTCAGACACAGTAAAGTTTTGGCAACATGCCCAGGAAAAACCGACAAGGGGAAAACCTGTGAGGAGAGAGTATTTTTATTTCTTTCAGTAAATGAAACAACAAGTACAACAAAAGTACAACTTATCTCTATTATATTAAATGCACCCAAACTTTCCCGACTTCTGTGCCAAACTGCCTCCACAATTTTTGTGCCAAACTGAGCCTCGAAAACTGTGCCAAAAATGTCCCTCAATTTTCGTGCCCAACACCTCGAAATCTGTGCAAAAATATGTCCTCGATTTATGTGCAAAAGGGATAGTTTGTACAAACTTCAAAATCTGTGCAGTGTGTGACATGTGTACAGCCTCGAAAATTGTGTAGAGTACGGTCTCAATAAATGAGCCAAACTTCTCGGTAAATGTGCCCTATCTGTCCTCGAAAACTGTGCCCTCAAAACTATACTGTACAGTCACCTTGGAATGCGTGTTGTACCAAAATCTTTCACATCGATTTTCGTGCTGCCTGGAAACTCAACTGCCTCAAAATTCGTGCCTCCTCTCTCTTCTCTCCTCTCCTCACTTCAATCTGAAAAAGTGAGGCAAAATGCCTTTTTCCTTGCTTTTTGTCTAAAACCCTAGGTAGGTGAGAAGCCATCTAATCCAATGGATGAGATTAAATGCTCTCATTTAAGTCTCATAAATATTAAATTCACTCACCCACTTAAATTTATCAAAATTTGACTTTAATCTCTAGAGTCACATTAAATGCTCATGTCAAATCATTTAATGCAAGGGTCGCTTTAATTTCCCCTTTTAAGTGACTAATGCTAAAGTCACCTAGGGGAACACTTTCTTAGGTAAAAAATCAACATCAATCTATCGAACAAATACTCGAACATAACTGTCACCCCTAGTTGATTGGACGTAGTTCAATGAATATGTAATGTATTATATTTCTACTTTTATATCTTGTGTGTTAGTATACTTTTGAACTTTATTTTCTACTTTGGGTAACTTGGTCCAGTCAAAGTTAACGAAACAAGAATTGGAACTAGTCAAGGGTCAAACCAACATACAACCATAACCAATTTATGAACTAGTCTATTAAGAAATACGTAAAATATACAAAATTTTATATACTAAAAAGAGAAATACATATGTATCCTATGTAAATCCAAACCATTATCCACCAAACATGTAAGGTTTACTCATTTTAGGGTTTTGAGGGAGAAAGAGGTTCTTTTATTTTTCCCCTTGTACGACCCCACCCACACAAAACCATTGATGGTCCCACTAGTATGAATCAATTGTGAATTGGTCATGTTATCAACTATTTTGTACCATAATTGGAACTCATGTTGAACCGTTGTTCGATGAACATGGTCAATGTTCATGTTCAGTGTAGCAGAAGTTCAAAATGTTTTGCCTAGCGAATTTTGGCTGGTTATTTTTATTTTTATGTTGAAATGACCATGCCCCATGGGGTTTTTGTAATAAAGTGTGCTAGTAAGGGTTTTGAGTGGCTCAGTCCCTGACGTAAAATTTCAACTAAGGTATTGTAGGGAGTTTTTTCCCTTGTCAATTACGCTTTGCCTATAGCCGAGTATAATCGATGAGGTTTTCTCCCGCTTCCTCCAAAGTTGGAATGCTCGATTTTAAATTGTGGTCCTTGGGGGGTTATTAGAGTCCAACTAGTAATATGAACCTACTAGTCACTATTGGTATGTTCTATGGTCATTTCCTAAGCCCCGAGATACATTAAAACAAAAAACATTTATTTAGCCCCTAGACACTTAACCTAAGTTTCGGACTATTATTTGGCCTTATAATTAATATTTTCTCAAAAAACCCAAAAATGAGAAATATTAATTAAAAAATAAAAAATAAAAAATTGAAGAAAATCAAAATATCTCAAAAAACAACGAAATTGAATAAAATAAAGAGCTAATTAGCTCGGCACGAAGCATTTATGATGATTCCAATCAACATCGGTCAGTTACAGATCAAGTATCGGAGTGTAGCGGTTGAACTATCAATCAAAAATTTGCCCTCTTTGGTCAAATTCGTTTTTGGATCAAGTGTGGGTTATCTATTGGCTGGGTGATCATTACGAGGGAGGATGAGCCACCTCACCCCCCGTCATTATGGATCCAGCACTCAGTTATAGCTCAATTACAACTCGGTTCAACTCCGAATCAATTGCCAAAGCTTCATTCAATCAAGGAAATCATCATAGTTTGCTCCGGTGTTACTCTTAGTCTGGATTTAGGGCTTTGAGCCTTATCTTTCATTGATTTTTGTATATATAGAGGTGCTTTGCTCTCTCTTATTCATGGAGAATTTGTGCAAGTACACTCTGGAGAAATTTGTAAGATCTTTGGAATTTGAATAAAGCAAGAAAACTTTGGAGGTCCATGTGAGAGTTCTTTGTATGCTATGCTTCATCTTGTTTAAGGTGATACCGTTCTTAGCTCATCTCTTTTGATTCTTAAGTATATGATCTTGTGATTAAAAGACTAACAATCTAGCACAATATTATTTGATCTATGCTTTTCTCTTGAGTTTTGTGGCTTTCAGGTGTTATCCCAGGTGCAAGAGCTCTTGCTTGGTTTATGCATTCATCCTACAAGTTCCTAAAGGAGGCTTCTATTTTAAGAAATCGAGAAACGAAGGGCTTCCTTGCTTCATCCATCAAACTACAAACTTAAAAAAATCTCTTGGTTATATTGGTTACTATAAAGCGGATCTACATTTTCACAGGTTTTATCCTATTGATTTGCTTTTCAAGTAGTGCAAGAATTCTCAATTTATTCACATTTCTAGATCTTGCATTATGACTGGCTAAGTAGATCAAAGATTCATATTTTGATATACTTGCATGGGTTTAGATCTACTATTTTCAATCTTAAATTTTTACTAGATCTAAGATCCTAGCTTCATTACAAACTTGTAAATCCATCATTCTTTTTGCGAAACTTTTGTCTTCAGAAGTACCTTGGGATTTGTTCCCAATTGCCACATTGTTTGCGTGCCACTTCTCTTTCCCCACTGTTTTTTTGCGTATTTCCAACTAGCTGGAAATTTCATGAACAGTGTTAAAAAGTCAATTTTTTGGCCTGGAAAACGTGCACAAATTTTCTCGAAAAACATGCAAATTTTTCACTTTTAGGCTTGTTGGTTTTTCTGTGTTTTTTCATTTATTTTCAATTCTGGAAATTCATTTTTAAATAAGAAAATTTTCCAAATAATTATTTTTTCAAGTTTTGTATTTTTTCTCAAAAAACGTGCAAATTTAAGCTTGCTGTATTTTCCTGATTTTTTGACATTTTTCTGCTATTTTTCAATTCTGGAAATTAGCCTAAAAATTAGAACAAATTTCAGAAAAAACTATCTTTTAATTTTTCAACATTTTCTCGAAAAACGTGCCATTTCAAGCTTGCTGACTTTTTACTGAACTTTTGCCATTTTCTGCTATTTTTCCAATTCTGAAAATTAGCCTAAAATATTTAAAAAAGCTTTCAAATTTTATCTCTAAAAAATTTCAAGTCATTTCACTAAAAAACGCACATTTTGCGTCATAGAAGGCATTTTTTTCCTCTCATTTCCAAGGTCTGATTTTGTCTTGTTTTCCTCTTTTGGGCTTTTATTTATCTCATTATACACTTATCATCTCATTCATTTTCATCTTTCTGAGTCATAACTTAAAATTTGGTTTCCTAACACTCTTACTAGCTGTTGTTTAGAGCTTCTTACTTACAGGTGAACGAAAAGCAAAGTCAAGCAAAGCTAGATCCAAAAGATTTAGAGCTAAAACGAAGAAACATACCAAGAAGAGGATCCAAACTGAAAAAATCATTCTCCTTTGTACAAGTCATAATTAAGCTTCAAGTTCTCTTGATTAGTCACTTTCTTCATTTTCAAATGGCTAAATTCCCTCATCTTGTAAAGTATTAATGAAATAAGGCTAAGTGGGATACGGCCTCCCATTTTTGTGTTTCTTCCCCATTTGGAAAAAAGTTTTGTCTTGGTTAGCTTAGATCTTTGTCATATCTGTTGAGTAGATTAGATTAATTTTTCCATCTTTTGCATTTAGAAATATTCTGCTAGTTTAGTTTCATTTTGCTTTAAAATAGTAATTGCTAAATTAAATTTACTTTCCACTAATTGCTAGTTTCAGTCTTACATTGTTATTTGTTGAGTTATCACTTGTGTTCCTTATTTGTAATTTGCATCTCATATAGTGTAAATAAGTCTCTTGAACCTATCGCCAGACGAGTCAAGAGCACTCTCTGTCGGAGAGCATTTTATCTATTGCATTGCATTGCATGCAGGGTAGATAAGTCTCTTGAATCAAGCCATAAGGCAGGATCAAGAGCACTCTCTATCAAAGAGCATTCCTGTGTGTTCTAATTAAAATTCGCAACTCATCACTACCTTTTAATAAAATTCGAATTTATCTCGTTGTTTCCTTGCCAGAGTATGCTCTGATCAACCTAAAAATCAGATTAACCAGAAACGGCATTGGACTATTAATCTTACAAGATTCAACATAATAAAAGTTTCAACCACATAACCAACGCATCGGCATTTTCTCGATAAATACTCATGTAGTGGGCAAATTCCAAGTGTGGGCGTCGGGCAACCCAATCTGGACACTCGCTGGTTAAAATCTCTGAACACCTAGCTTGTGATTCCATACAGGTCCATCATGTTGTCGAACGGAGCCATTGAGAGTATTTCCGGTTAGGTTTCCTAGACACCTAAAGCAAGATTACATAAAATTTACAATAAAATAAACCAAGAACAATTGCAAAACAATCTCACAAACGTTACCACTTTGAACTCTTATATCAAGCAACCTAAGCACTTAAGACTATCTTTGACTCTATAAGGCACTAGTCCTTGCCATCATTTTTCATTTGCTTTTTATCTATCTGGAGCATTTATATTATCGTGGTTGTCTCGCTTTAAATTATCAAGTGGTTGTTTCCTCAATCTTATGATCTTGCATTTATCTTGTGATTATTTTATTTCATCATTATAAAGTTGTAATCATTCAAAAACTCCATAAAAATATCGATCTGCATCACAACACCAAAAACACTTAAAAAACATAGAGCCATAGAAAACCCTTTGTTAGGGACTACCCCCCTTGGCTCCGTTAGGAGTTAGCCTAAACGGAGGAGCTGGGATTCAAGTGATAGTACCTGGCTCATTGCTTGCCCCCAAGGCTACACCTTCCCCACTTCTAGTGAGGGAACAGCTTTCAAAAGATTTATGCTGCTGGTGTGCATCTCGGCGGACCGCAGGTCAATTTTGTTCTTCAATCCAATTTAGCTATCAGTTAAGGGCTCGAAGAGTCTTGCTCATTTTATGGTTTGGTAGGGGGTCAAGGGGTTCTTTCGTTATTTCCCTTGTACATACCCCCCCCCCCACCTACAAAACCACCAATGGTCCCACCAATCTGAATCAATTGTGAACCAACCAGTTCAATTCTCCAATCCATTTTAGCTACCAATTAAAGGGCTGAAGAGTCTTGACGAGTTTGAACCATTGAGTATGCTCCAAACTGATTGCTCACCCACTTTATTTATTGGAGACTTCGTCAACTTTAATCACTCTCCCCCTAGTTTCGTACCCTATATATAGTTAATACAAATGAGGGTGCAACATGTGTACATTGTGGCAATCTCCTTTCCACTTAGATGCTTGCACTACCTATCAACTTTTCTACTCTTGTGAGTATTTGCATTATTGTTGTGTCCATATCAACTGGTGTCGACGCCTTAAGATTAGTGTCTCTTTACAATTTTGCAAATTTGATCTCCTAACCCAAAATTCTCCTTGAGCTCCTAATACCAACTAGTTTGAGTGATCTGCAAGCACATCAACACCCTCCTTTCCTGATTCCAGGCCATCAATATTAAGATCTACACTTTACAATCCTATAGTTGCACTTTCTCGCATCAAATATGCACCTTTGATCTGAGATCTACAATTTTGGGTCTCAAAGCTGCACTTTACAGCCTCAAATCTAAACTTTCTAGCATCAGACAAGCACCTTCCAACCTCAGATCTGCACCTTCCGACCTTAGATCTGCACCTTCTGACCTCAGATCTGCAACTTTCGGCCTCAAATTTGTAGTTTATGCCCTAAGATCTGCACTTTCTAGCATCGAATATGCACCTTTTGGCCTCAAATATGCACCTTTCAATCTCAGATCTGCTCCTTCCGATCTCAATTCTGATCTCAGAACCAGGTCTCAAATTTGCACTTTATGGCCTTATATCTGCAGTTTACAACCACAAATCTGCACTTTATATCCTCATATCTGCACCTTTTCAGCCTTAGATATATACTTTCTGACAGATCTGCACTCTGACACCATATCTAGAATTTCCAATGCCACCTCTGCATAAATTTTGTTTTGGTGTTACATCATGGTTCTATGTGATTTTTCCAAAGACTTTGTCAGCTCCTAGGTTCCCAACATTGCTCAAATCTTGGCAGATCAGAAATAATAATAGAACCAGTTCTTCATGGAAACCATCACACAAACAACACTTTCAGACTAAAATGATGGTTCACATGATGTTCAGTACCTTCGAAACATGTTTGAACTCAAAAGGTTCTCCCTCCTGTGGCATTTTCTACCACTCCTCTTGTAGTGATGTCCACACTTTTGTACCGATACATGCTGATCATCATACCCCAATATCGTCTATCCAATCTAACTCTCCTCTTGCAAACATTGGTGTGCATGAAAACACTCAAGAGCCAAGGTAACCTCCGTTACATGCCACTCTTATGCCTACCATCTTCCAAGAACATACTTCACTACCATTTTTTCAAGTTGCCCACACCATTAAAATGCAAGAGACTATTCGAACTCTACTTCATTGTGAACCTATGGTGGCGAAGAACCATCCATGTATATAAGCATGCTAGGCATCAGTATTGAGTCGTATGGACAAGTGCAAGCTTGCTCGAGCTTTGGGATACCAAATGGGGTTTGTTGCATTCAAATAAGTTTCAAATCTAATAAAAACTCACCATTAATAAAATCAATCCCTTGAAAACAAACAGAAATCCGGTGTACTCGAAATTTGTCATTTGTGGGCAAATTCTTCGAAGAAGGTGGGAACAACTAGAAAGTGATCGTGGGGCCCCGTCGGGCTACACCCTTGTTTGGTGTAGTGTTGGACACACCCCTATGACTCCATCTAGCCCACATCTTGCGAGGAGCTACTTCTGTCAAAATATGGACACATTCCTTGTACGTCACGATACATCGAGAATCACTTTTTCCCCCTAATCCACTCATCTTTTAATAATTAAAACTGACCAAGTACATTTGCAAAACACTAGTCATAACAACACTCCTTTTTTAGACTCCATTTGGCACTCGTATACATCATACAATCATTTTGTTTAAAGTGGATCTGATGTGGATGCATTAATTTGTATTTCAGGTTGTTGAGTTTATTTTCTTTTGCAAAGTCTTGTTTCAGTATTTCCATTCAAACTCCTAAACTAATTTCATCTTTTGTTTCTTAGCTTAAAAGCCTTAGATTCTTTTATAGATACCACACCCCTTGGCTTCGCTAGGACTTGGCCTAGACAGAGGATTTGAGTGTTGAGGGACAGTATCTCAACTCGAGACTTGCCCCCAAGGATGCACCCAGTGGCTTGAATATTTCTCCCACGCCAACTAACCCCGCGAGATGTGTGTAAGGCGGAAACAATTCATGCACTCCATTTTTTGCAAGAAAATATCATCCTACCAAGACCCCAACTATCACCCACATAAAAAAGTTGAACTTTGTTGGAAGGGGTGCACCCCCAAACCTCAACAAAACTTAAGTTGTACTTTTTTACTTAGTCCAAATTGATCACCAACCCACTTTATTGTGTTTTATTAGAAACTTACCATCAACTCTGATCGCTCTCCTTCCAATTTTCTACTCTGTTTATGGTTAATACAAATGAGTGTACAACATATATGTCTGCTAGAACAATCTCCTTTATGCTTACACTCCATCTTGGGTTCTACATTCTTGTATGCAAGAATCTGCATTATTGCTTTGTGCTGAAATCACAATCATTACAAACTCCTAACAAATATAAGCTTGACTACGACTCTAAAACATAATCAACTCATACATAAAACACACTTAGAAGGTTTCTCTAAGACCACTTTGCAATATCATTAATACAACTAGAGGCATTTCTAGAGGGGTTCTATCAAGATTTGGATAAGTTTTCCCTTGGGAATATTTTTGTTTCTTCTATCTAGCATCCTCAAGGAGGAACTTGACCTATTTCATCTCCCTTAATGGTTTGGTCATTTCTACCTTCCTCCTTTCCACAAGCTTAACTTTAATGGTGCCTACAAGGGTAACCTGAGTAATGTAAAGATTAGAGGTTGTCTTGTGGGATTGAGCAGGGTAGCTATTTGCATGTTTTATTAAAAATATCGAGATGTTTATCAATAATATGGACAAAATTATGGTTTGCCTACAAGAGCTCAAACTTGCCCATGACCTCAAGGTTTAACAGTTGGTGATAAAGGGAAATTCCTCACTATTCAATATCTTCAACAAACTCATCAAGGAAAAGGGGAATTGAGTTGAAAATTAACTAGAGATGACTCGTGCCTCTTCAACCTATCAAGGCTCTACTACAAAACTTCCAATGTGTCCAAACCAACCACATTCAACAAGCTAACAACATTTTTTACAAATAGTTTAGGTAAAAGAGTTGTGGATTTGTTGCAAGGGCAATAAAAGCTCTAGGTTACAAGGCAATCTCAGCTTTCCCCTAGTTTGTGCAAATTAGGGGGTGCATGAGCATAATAATCAACACTTGTATCCATGACACCGATGTTCTAACATCTATGGATCTCATTTTGGCCTCCTATCACAAAATATGTCTATGGGCCAAATCATTAGAACATCATCTTTACTTTTTCCAAGATGGGGAAAATTTTACTATTCATCATTGTAGGAGGGAAGGGAAGAGAAAAGTTTAAGACAAACAATCATAATCCAACATGTGTAATTCCCTCTTATAATCGCACCAAACATTAAATGCCCATTCTATCTTAGCACTTTGGTTTATGACACATACAATGGTGGTGATATTTGAAGGTAAGGTTTTGCCTATATTGCAACCTTGAAAAGCCGACAAAGTTTGAACAAGCACACTTGGTCATTCATCAAGGATCAGAAGTCCACCAGGACTTTTCCAGAAGATTTTTCGAAAAAAATTCTAACACATGTTCATACCCCCTTGGGGAATTTGTAAAACATGTGCTAGCATGGTCAATTTTATAAAAGGCTTGGCTCCCTAGACTTAGACATCAAGCCAACTAGCCCAGAGTGTTTTTTCACTTGGTAATTATTGTTTGTTTAACAAACGCCTAATAATTTCCGAGTTTTTCACTCACACCTCCAAAGTTGGGGTAGTCTTCTTCATAGTTTTAAAACTCGGATACACCGATTTCGGAACCAGCCGATTCATCGGTTCGGTACCAAACCAGGTCAAACTGACAGGTAAACCGAATCGGTGACCGGTTAGTTACCGAACCGGCCGGTTGGTAACCAAACCGGTCTAGTTTGGTAACTAACCAGTCTAACCGGCCTATTTCGAAGCTGACCGGTCCGGTTTGCAATTTCCAGGTTCTTTTTTTTTTTTTTTTAAGTTCAACTTTGTTTTTTATTTTTTTATGTTTTATATTTTTTTACTAACCTATCCACAGTTCCGTAACCTAACCTATCCCATTCCCTAACCTAACTACCCAACACAACTACAAATAAGCAACTACCGGTCCACATCATAAGTTCATTTATTTTTTTTTGAACTTTGGAGTCTTGAGACTTGGACCCGGTTTGAGGCTTGAGCTTTGGAGTGGACTGTCACCTGTGCAGTGTGCAGCTACACTTGCTAACAGCGGTGAGTGAATCGGGACAGAGCTGAGAGGAGTTGAAACTTGACAGTGGCTAAGCAAAGCGAGATGGAGGAAGAAGTAGGAAAGAAGAGGAGGCTTGCTGAAATGATGGGTGGGACCTATGCTCCGGGTTCAATTGAAGGCTCTTCATCCATCCCTTCTACCGATCTTAGGGATCCTTTTGGGTATGTTGCACCCTCCGATACTACACAAGAGAAGGGTAAATCAAAAAAGAAGGGTGGCATTCAAAGCTATTTTATATCCTCTGCTAGTGCCAATGCTTCTCATATGCCTCCAACACATGTTCAACCCACCTTAGATAACCATTGGAAAAAGAAATACAAAAAAGCTATAGATGAGTACATAGCTAGATGGTGGTATGATGTTGATCTCCCCTTCAATGTTGCATGCTCTTCTTATTACCAACATATGTGGGATGTTGTTATAGCTACTAGTAAGGGCTTCAAAGGCCCTAGTATACATGACATGAGGGGATCTCTTTTGCAAAAAGAGATAGTGTCCATAGAAGAATCCTTGAAGGATTTCAAACAGTCATGGGTCAGAACAAGATGCACTATCATGTCAGATGGATGGACCGATCAGAAGGGTCGTACTCTCGTAAACTTTCTTGTCTCTTGCCCACGAGGAACCATGTTTTTGAGATCAAGTGATGCATCTGATCAGGTGAAAGATGCAAATCTATTATTTCGTCTTTTAGATGACGTTGTTGGGGAGGTGGGGGCAAGTAATGTTGTACAAATCATCACAGATAATTCCTCTAACTATGTTCTTGCTGATAAGATGTTAGAGGAAAAACATAAAACCATATTATGGACTCCATGTGCGGCACATTGCATAGACCTCATGCTTGAGGACATATGCAAACAGGATTGCATAAAGGACACTATAGAGCCTGCCAAAAGCATCACCAAATACATCTACAACCACGGTTGGGTATTGAGCTTGATGAGGAGACACACACAGGGCAGGGAGCTTGTTAGGCCTGCAGTTACTAGATTTGCAACTCGCTTCCTTACATTGCAATCTCTCCTTTCCCAAGCACAGAACTTGGAGAAAATGTTTTCAGGTGATGAATGGAATTCATCCCAATGGGCCCTCAAACAAGATGGAAAAGACACCAAGAAAAGAATTAAACGCTCTTCATTTTGGAAAAGAGCAGCAGAGGTTGTGGCAAATACTGAGACACTTGTTAAGGTGTTGCGATTGGTTGATGGAGAAAAATTGGCCATGGGCTACATTTATGAAGCTATGGATCAAGCAAAGGAGCAAATAAAGGCAGCATACAAAGATAGAATGCCCAGGTATGGGCCTATTTGGGAGATCATTGATAGGAGATGGAACAATCAACTCCATCGCCCTATACATGCAGCTGGATATTTTCTTAACCCAAGGTATCAGTATAGAGTGCATATTGATCTAGATCTGACTGGGGAGGTAGCAGATGGATTGTATTCTTGCCTTGAGCGCATGGTCCCAAATGAGGCGAACCAATTGGAGATACATCGACAGATCAACTCTTTCATCGTCGCCACAGGTACCTTTGCCAATAATGTTGCTAAGATTTCAAGAGAGGATGACCAACCAGGTAAACATTTCCATTGTTTGATTAACTCATGTTTTTAAAGTTTAAAGTTTAAACTGCAATTCTTAAATTGTAAATAGTAAATACTAAATACTGCAATTCTTAGCCAAATTTACAATCGAAATTGTTGAATTAAGTTATTAACTACCTTGACTCTTCATATTTGCAGCACAATGGTGGCAAGCATTTGGTAACCAAACTAAACTATTGCAAAGGTTTGCAATTCGGATCCTAAGTCAAACATGCAGCTCTTCTGGGTGTGAGCGCAATTGGTCTTTGTTTGAGCAGATTCACACAAAGAAGGGAAATCGTTTAGAGCAAAAACGGTTAAACGATCTAGTCTTTGTGCAGTACAACCTCCAACTCAGGCACAACCAATTGATGAGCAAAAGACCTAATACGAATCCCATTGTGTTGGATGATATAGATCCAAACTCAGATTGGGTAGTGGAGTCCCAACCGCCAAAGTTTGGTGATGACATAAATGTTGAGCTGGAGGACTTGCTGGATGTTCTGTTGAATGCAAATCCTTTACTGCCAATGCCATCAGTTCATACAGGTGTAGATGCTGAGAGAGCAATGACAGGCATGGCGAGCACTAGCCGATCAGGACCTCGTACTTAATAGTCGTCGACGACGTCGACATTCAGCCAGTACTACTACTTCATTAGCAGATGACTTTGATCCTGAGGAGCCCGAGACTGAGCCAGATCATGATGCATTTGCTAGTTCTTCTGGTTCTTCTTCTAGTTCTAGTTGTAGCAGTGGTGCTGAGTTTGATTATGATCATTGATGATGTATTATGTAGTTGATTATGTAGCATGTTTTTTGGACTCTCCAGGCCATATAGCCTTTACTATATAGAGCCTAGCCGCCTGGGCCTCATGGATTATGTATTTTGTTCTAGTATACTAGATATGTTACATGTATTATCATTTATGTATTGCACAAAGTACAGTCACTGACTCCATATTACAGTACACTTTGTGCCATTTTGATATATTGACTCTTATATGGTATATACATGAGCAGATTTTGGTTATTTTGTCTTCAATGCCTTGGAATCGTGGATTATAATCTTGAAAATGTTGTTTTTCTTTAAAATTTAAATATTTGATGTATTTTTTAGCAAACCGATTCATTAAATTCAAATCGGCCGATTTATGACCGATTCCGATTCCAATTCCAATTCCAAGTTGACCCTCGACCGATTTCGAGTCAGATTCTGATTTTTAAAACTATGGTCTTCTTGGTGGTTAGGCCTTAAGAGGTTATTAGGGCCTCTGTGTTAGTGTTTATAAACATGCTAGGCATTCAAATTGAATCGTATGGACATGTGCTAAGTCCCCCTAAGTTCTTGTTCAATTCCGAGAAAATTATTTTTTGCCGCAAAATCAGGCCATTTTTAATGGTTTAATTAAAAAATATGTAGAGGGCATAAAAGATGGGTTTCAAGTTCATTTTGGCGTGGGGAAGCTTGTTTTCACGCTCGGAGTGCGCTCTTTACGCCAGAGGCCACTTTTCATATGTTTTGGGCGGCTAAAACATCCTGGAAGGCATTATTTCTCTAATGGTGCGTCAAAATAGCATTTCAATGCTAAGTTGCAACAATTTGGCACTAAAGTCAAAAATTAAGCCAAAATTAAGGTGGTTTTATTCCAAATAGTGAAAGGAAGACTTGAATTATGGATAAAATAATGAGTTTATTATCATTTGGAGACCCCACCACACATTCGTAAGTCATCTTCACGTGAGAAAATTCGCCCCCTCCTTTGAGATTCGCATGACCTGTGTGACATGGCAAATGGGCCCCCCAAAATTTGTGATTTCATTCATTTGATTAAAGATTCAAACTTTGGATAAAGTTTTGATGGAGAATTATGAAGTTGGTGGAGGGATCGCCATGACTTGTGCATGGTAGATGATGGCAACATGGGAGATAGTGTCGTTGCTCCAGACCAGCGTGCGTGTGTCAAAGCCCAAAAGTAGGCACACCGGCCCAATGGAAACTGCGGAAAGAGCAACAATTGTCACCACACTCCTCTCTTCCTCACTTCAGGTTGGCTCTTCTTCAACTCAAGGGGGGGATTCCCTAATATTTAAGATCACTAAGGCAGGAACAACAACAAACAAGGAGAATTGAAGATGTTGCCTTAGAGAAATGGTTGTAGTATAGGTATAAATTGAATGAGTGATGGGAAAGAGGGAAAGATCAAGCCTCACAAATAGACCAGTGCCAGTACATCAAAGGAAGAAATGGAGTCAACAGGAAAACTCACGAGGGCCTTGTGTCATATGTGACTAAGGGGGAGAGCTCACATGATTGAGCAAACCCGGATTAGTAAATGGTGTGGCTACTAGATTTACTTCCTTTTAATTGAAGGAGATGCATTGTGCATGCAAAGGATCAATATTACACAATCAAGCTAGATTAAACGCAAAGATCAATGACCGTGTATGAACGCTTACAAAGGGAAAAGGTTAGCAGCTGCTAAGGATTTCCACCTTCCAATAAGATGATAACATCCTTTTATGGTCTCCAACGCAAATATAAAAAAGAAAATTTAACATCTAATAACAATCACCCATTCATTAAGCCTCCACAAGTTCACGGCACACACTAGATGAGTGCTCAATTACACATCCATAAAACCCGAAATGATATTTTTCTATTAAAATATGGGGAAAGAATCATCCCAACTTTTTTCCATCCTAACAAAAGAGAATGCCTCCTTTATAGGCGAAAATTATAAATAAAAAAGAAAAATTAATAAAATAACAGAGGAAAAGTAAGATCCTAGATCGACTTTTTCCTCACCATTGAATACATTACCAACTCTATTAAAGTAAGATCCTAGATCCACTTTTTCCTCACCATTGAATACATTACCAAATCTATTAAAGTAACTCACTCTTAATCTACTCGTGTTCTCAACCCTTATGTAAAAACTTACGCCCATCAAACTTAGAAGGTCGATTTGGCCAAGGATGCCATCAGCAACCAAAGCAAGGTATGAGGATCAAATCCAAACTTCACGACCTGGCTGTCAAACAGAATGTGGGTCTTAAACCACGTGGAGGAGTGTGGGGATGCCATATTAGCTACACTCGCGAGCTACGAATGGAAATAAAATGCGGGTCCAAAAACGTGAACCTCTCTACGATTTGTCACCTCAATAAACTCCAAGCACTGAAGTTGAGTTTTAGTTTTGGCATGAGTGATGCAAAGGATCTCGTATATATCTGGCCGCCATTTGGATTTTAAGCAGGTAACTACCAGATTAACTCAAAGTCGCCTTGCCACCAATTAACTAAGACTTTTAACCAAAGTCGATTTTACCCAGTGTTGAAAACTAGACACGAAACTTTGAGCATTTAGTTGAGTCATGAATCATGTCCCAACGGTGGTATGTTGTCGTGACGTCTAGGAGCAGATCCAACATATCGCGTGGCAGGTGAAACACTCTAAGCTCAATCACCAAAATATATACGCTTGACTGCTCCACGTAGCAATGGAGATTGTTTGTAGTGATGCTCACAACAACCCACATGGTTGTGCAACCACCTCCACTCGACTATCAAAACGAAATTGATATGCTACTCTGGCTACCAACAAATTTAAATCACCGACCAAATTTGGAAGGCCAAGTGGGATCGTAAAGCTTAACCCAATAGGTGACGTGCCCAACAATATTTGAATATTTTGAGCTGAGAACACTTGCCATATCAAGACTTCGATGCTCCAAAATTAAAATCCCAGTGATCGGTGTTTAGGCCAATCTTAACAGGTGGTGACTCGTGGTCCCCTGATTTAGCAACATATCAAGGCGATTCTATCAAAATGGCGATTTTCCATTTGCATTCGACTATCAAGGAAAAGCCTAAATTTCTCCACGTGAAAATATTTCGGGCAGCTAGCAATAACGGAAGTGAAATTGACCTCGAAACAATTTGATTCCTCTTTAGACTTTCCAGGCAGACAACTTCATAATTCATGGCCCCATTCATACAGAGGTTACAGCAACGAGAAGCCAAGGCTACACATTTGTCTCGGTTCATAGATGTTACTATTTGGCCTTCGTTCATGGAATTGCTTCTCAAAGTATCTAAAAAAACTTAGTAAAAAATCTGCATTATGCACATGATAGAGATGGTTGCCACGATGAAATAGTGCCCTCCACAGAGAACTCGATCTCTGCCATCAAATCGTCAGTTTGATTTATTGCTTTCCGATGCTACATTTCTCAAAGACGCCTTCAAGTCAACTCATCCAGAGATGGAAATATGAGCAAGTAGCTCGAGCCCCTATAGCGTGAAATTCCCTACTGCAAGTCAAATGCATGATAAAATCCACGCCCTTTGATCAAGCCTTACAATCCACGCCAATAGAATTTAGTCTCAAGTTGATTTGGAAAGCCAAGTGTGATTTCAAATATAACTCAATTATCGGGCTTTATGATGGAACTCACTCTCTCGCAATTACTTGGAGCGTTATCATTTGTGAGTGGAAAATTTTAATAACCCACAGTCCACAGGAACTATGGACATGGGCTATGACAAGTCCCTCTCTGTTTTGTGACAGTGTTCAAATCCAAATAACACCTAACCTTCGGTTCAGTAGAAGTATCCCTTGGAGAGGTTGCCAAACTGTAGTTTGCCCGTTTTATTCCTAATCATTTCGAATGGTAATGGTAATTCCTATTGGACAAATCTGTATCATGAATGCTAGTTCCAAAATGCATAACTCTTTGCTGCTGACTTTAAAATGCTGATTATTTTGTTGTGTTTGCAAGTTGTGGAGGACTGTATTTTTGTTGAAGATAAACCCTGAGCAGCAACTGATGCGCAAAAAGACATAATCTTCCCTGCTGCTCGTGGCCACCCCTGTCAAAGTAGGGTGGTAACAAATATCAAGTAGTTTGGTTTGGTGGTTTGTGTGTTTATGATGTCACTTCACTCAAACCCAAAGCTTATGCCTCATTTCCCTCATCTAACTCAAGCTCACGCTAGTTAATGGATGTGCCTCTCTCTCTTGCCTCACACTTGGATGAAGTGGCAACCAATGAATGGGTTGGTGAGATTTGGTAGGAGAGGTGGCATTTGCCTCACCAGTTCCACTCCCCTCTAAATCAATCAACTCGACTCCCTCTTCTAGTGTTAGATGCACCCACTCCCTCCTCTTCGACTATTAATAAAGCATGCACCCTCTCATTCAAGCTAGTAAGAGTTGCTTGAGAAGAGCTTGCTATTGTTGTAATATTGTTTTGATCATTCATTATTGGAATAAAGAGGCTTTGGAGGCTAAATTGTGTAGTGCTTTCATGTGTGGAGTACCATTGTCATGTTGTTATTGAGATAATCTGCTTTATTTCAGTTCTTGCTCTCAGTTTTGTCTGGCCTTGAATGATTCTTTGAATCGTAGGAATAGATAATTATAAGTAAGATTACTTACTTCTATTATGTTATAATATGCTTAGAGAGTTCACATCTACATGTTAAATAAGATTATTTTCCATGTTATGTTATCTCTTTGCATGTGTATAAGATTACTTCTATTTTGTTATATATGCTTAGAGAGTTAAGATTTACATGTTAAATAAGATTATTTTCCATGTTATGTTATCTCTTTGCATGTACATATCCAGATCTCAGAAGGTTGCGTCCAAGATTATGATTTAGCTTTCGGGTTCGCAAGATTGGAAGAGTGGTGGATCTAGCTAGACTCCATTTCATTTCCAACAAAATTCTGAAGACATTGTCTCTCTGCACTCCACTAACAAGTTTCCTTGGCAAATCTTTCCAGAAACAAGCTTTCTCTATCCTCTTCCTCTTCCAAAATTAAAATTTTTAAATCTGTCACTTTGTACTATCTTATTATTTAGATCTATTTCTTGTCAAAGCAAATTTATTCATAAATCTAATTAATAGGATCATTTAGCTCAAATCTTACTTATTGCATAAAGATCGAGATCTAGCTTAGATTACCTTTTTTTTTACAAGTTTCAGCAAGGAAAATATTTAAATTCTTGAGAGTAGTCTTGGTTCGAGGATTAAAAAGCTAAATTTGGAATCTAAGTGCACATCGTATTGGTTTCCCAAAAGGCAAGCCAAGATCCCAAGGAAAGCTTGATTTCCTTTCTTTTGCTTTCCTTGATCATTTCTTTTGCATTTTTTTATCAATTTTTAACTTGGGATTTTTTTTTAGAAATTTTCTAGGATGTTGAATGACACTCTTAAAATGTTTTTGAGCATCTTTTGGATTTAATAACTAGCTGGTTTTTAGCAGATCCATCAAAAAAGAGAAAAAGGTGTTGCCCGATTTTTGAGAGATTTTGGGAGATTTCCCGAAACTCCTCTCTCCAATATTGGTTAAATTTTTACTTGTATTAAGCCTTTGGATCCCAGATAACAAGTACCAAAGAGCATTCCTCTTCAAGCATTTTGTAAACCACTTAAGTTTCCAAGCAGGCTCTTCAAAGCCCACTCCCCATCCCCCGACGGAAGATTTGTGTCGATGCCACTTTTCACGTGTTTTTCTAGTTTTGTTTAGATTATTTTTTTTCTTACAAATTTGTATACTTTGATCAGCATTCTTTTTTTATATATCTTTTGTGATTCAAAGTAAACAAATACTGACCCACTACTTTTGTAGTGTAGTAATTAGACAACTTCATTTTTCAAGTATCCTTTTTTCTATGGTAAAATAAACCCCCTTGCTTTCCTGAGTACGGTTCATGGACAAGGGCCTGCCCGAGTACTGAATTTGGAAAGGGACTCTTGGGTTTTATCTTTCTAATCAAATAACCTTGCAATAAAATCCTTAAAACTTTACTAAGGCTCCATTGTGTATGCTCTACACTACTACAGTTTGACCGACCAGTTGGATGCATCAAAGCAACATAGGTGACTAGTTTAATTAGTCTCACATTTAAATTAACCTCCCAAGGCGAAAATCCAACACCTCGATTTGATTTGTTGTAGGGAAACTTCACAAAGGAAGCGGGAACAACTGGATAGTGACCTCGAGATACCATCAGGCTACACTCTTGTTGGTGTAGTGTTGGACACATCCCAGAGACTCCAATCCAACCCACATATCCTTCGTGTGGAACCGCATCAAATAAGGGTTTTGGACATACTCCTTGTACCTTCGGGTATATTTGGAGTTCCCTTCCCCCTAATCTAATTCACTCATCTTCCACAATAATTTAAACTAATTAAGAGCATTCGCAACACATTTCTCAGCACTACAACAGCATTACCTTATTGGCACTAGTATTACATTTGTTACCATGCAATCATTTGCTTTAAGATCATTTACTTATCATGTATTGAGATAATTTACGTGTTGTCGCACTTACATATATTGTTGCAATATCTTGTTCCAGTATTTTCATCAAACTCCTAAATAACTTATTCAATCATAAATCGTCACAGTAAGCCTTAACAGCCTTAGAAACTAATAGGGTCTTCCCCCCTTGGCTTCAATTAGGGGTTGGCCTAAACGAATTAGTCAAGAACAAGGTGACAACCTTGACTCGAGACTTACCCCCAAGGATACACCGAGTGGCTTGAAGATTTCGAGCAATAAAGTTTTATTCAGTTAACGGATTTGTCATCTCCAGCTAAACTCCCGAATTTGATGAGATGAAGAGCACTCATTGGTTTGATGATTTGATCGAGGCGGCACTGACTCTTGCACTTATGATCTATTGGCAGTTGGCTTCTCCATACCTAGTTGAGGATGCTCCAGACCTAGCTCACGCCTCCACCTACATCCTCACACTCCTCTCTTCATGCTCATGCCCCTCTCTCCTCACAGGGGCGTCATCACACGTGTGGGCTCCATTTTGGCTTAGTTTGCAGTGTTAGGGTTGGAGTGGGGGCCCTTGCCTAGGTGGAAGCCTCCCCTCACTCCCAGCTCTTCTTTTTAGGTTTTGGATCTCAAGTTATGTGACCAAGCCGGTCAGGTTATGTGATTTGGTTTTAGGGTTTTAGCACTCTCTCATTGTATAAATAGAGGCTCTTTCGGCTCTATTGGGATGGACTTTGTAGCAGAGTTACTCTGAGAAAATTATATCAAACATTTGCTTTGAATTGCTAATAAAGATTCGACTTTGGAGGTCTATGAGCTCTTGCATGTGGTAGCTTTCTAATTGGTTGAGGTGATATTGTCTCTAACCCCTATTTCTTTAATACATGTATGAGATCAATTGTTTTGTTAGCTCAAGAAGGCCATTGTTGGCACGGTAGAATAATCATTTGTAGTTTCAATTTGATTGTTTATGCGAAGTAGATTAGTATCTTGATGGACATGAGTAATCAGTACATACATAATGTTGATCATGATTAAATTTTCTTAGCATACTAGCATGTTATTTTGATCTCACGTTTGTATTGAGTTGTGGTGTGTTATCAGGCTTCACAAGTTGAAGAAGGGTGTGAGCTCAGCTGCTTCTATCCCAGGTTTTTAGCAACCATTTGAATCTAACATTTTAATTGCAAGACCTACAGGGATTGTCTTCTTTAAAATACAAAAAGAAAGTTGGGAGTCTAACTCTCTCTCTTTGGTTCCATCTTCATAAGTTAATGTTCTTTGGTTACCCGTCACTTCGGAAGCCCTAGTCCACTTTTTTCAACCTTTAGGCTTCCTCCCCATTGCCTTGTTTGGCTTGCCTTTACTTCTTCTTCCTCGCTGCCCTCTTTTTACTTTAGTTTGCAGCCCATTTTCTTCTTTTTGGACAGCCATCTTTTGCCCTAGTTTTGGACCCTTTTTGCCCTAGTTTTTTGACCCTAGCTTTCTCCTTTTTGGGCAGCCCTCTTTTGATTGTTCGCTGCCCTCTTTTTTACTGTTTTGCAGCCTTCTTTTTGCTTTTTGGACAGCCCCTTTCCTTCATTTAGGACAGTCCTCTTTCCCACATTTTCTCTCTCCTCTTCTTTGGTTTTTTTTCTCTCTTTTTCCTCTTTTTTCATTGTTGGTTTTTGTTCTCTTTTAGAGATTTTAACTTGTAGTTTGTCTTTAAAGTCTTAACTAATGCATAACGTGTAAATTGTTTTAAGCTCTTATTTGCAGGAGAAACCGAGAAAATCCCAAAGGCTAAAAGCAAGCAAGAAGTGCAAAAAGAACAAAAAGACTTTTCCCCTCTTCTTCTATCCCTTTCTTTCCCTTTTATTCCAAGAAAAAGCAAAAAACATGTCATCAAAAAATTGTAAATTAATAAAAAACGAGTGGGATTACGGCTCCCACACCCTTCTTCCCCCATATGGGGGAAGCCTGTATCGTCTCCTTTTCATGTTTTCCATTTTTACTGCTAATGGTAGAATAGTGTAGTTTAATCATTTAATCTTAGTCAAGTAGTGCATATTCAATTAGTCTATTGTTCATAAAAAGATTGTTAAAAAGTATTGTTTTGATTATTCAAATCGAATGTGACATCTTTCTTTAGTATACTTACCCCCTTGCTTTCTCAATTAGGGCCCTAAGAAACCTGAAAGAGACTCTTGGGTAGATCTTTGTTATTTTTCCATTACGTGCTTAATCAATTAATCAATAAGTAAGACTCTTGAACTTGCAAAAACACAAGTCGAGCACTCTCTATCGGAGAGCATCCTTAGTCTTGCATAATCCCTGCATTAGGCATTCAAATCAGATAAGACTCTTGAACCTTTGTCATAAGACAAGGTCAAGAGCACTCTCTGTCGGAGAGTTTAATCAATTAACTTAATAAAACTTTCAACGCACACTCCCTTTAATTAATTAACTTCTTCCCCTCCTTGCAGAAGTATGCTCTGAACGATCTCAGATCGGAGCACCCAGAAACAGCACTGGACCTCTAAACCCTGGATGCTCAGAGTATGCTCTTTCGCTACCATAGAAGCCTTCAAGGCTGCGTTCCTCGGAAAATTTCGCAGCAAAAAGAAGCCTAGACATCTAGTGGCAGCCTTGACTAGTATGAAGAAATCTGATATGGAAACCATGGATGAATTCAACGATAGGTTCACAGAGTTATCAAATTCCATCCCTGCTACTTATGCTTCTCCTGCAGCTTCCACTTTGGATTATTACATAGAAGCATTAAGTGGCAAGATCCATTACCAGATTAGAGACAAGGAGCCGACCACATTACTGCAAGCTCAGAATTTGGCCATAAAAATTGATAAGAATATGCAGTCTTCAGGAGAGTCAAACATCCAGGGTTACTCTAGATCATCAACTCCTCTGAAAACTGTGGAACCTAAAGGAAAAGAGCCATCAAACGAGGCATATGAAAAGAAGCTCATGGACTTAACAGAAAAAATGCAAGACATGGAAAGGAAGTACTTAGCACAGATTAAAGAGGTTCAAAATCGAGTCATAACTGTTGAAAGAACTCAACCTCCACCACCTCCTAGAACCTTCCCTGCAAAACCAACATGGCAAAGAAGAAATCCCAGCCATGAACAGAGGCCTCCTCATCAGTTAGAGGCTGCTAACATGGTTGAAACTTACAAACCATTTTGTAGGGCATGTGAAGACCTTCATGAAGAATCTTCTTGCTATTATGCATGCTATGTTCAGGAACATGGTTTTCCAGAGGGTTGTGGTCCTAAAGCATCATCAAGCGAGCCTGAGTACATAAACTATGTAGGTGACATGCATGATATTTCTGGAGGAAGTTGGAGAGAGGCAAAACAGCATTCAAGAGAGCCTGAGTACATTAACGCAGTTGGACATCTGCATCCTGTCACCACAGAAACCCGGTGTCAAGTCGAAAATTATAATCAACAATTGGATAACCTCACTAAAAACTTTGGTACTAATCCTACAAATGAGCATAATGATGATAGTTTGGAAGGTTTACTACCTTGTGACTTTTTTCTGAAGAAGATGACTATGATCATGAGGAGGGATATAGCCAAAGATGTGATACAAGTGAGGAAGAATCCCTTACATCTGAGATGGATGATAACTACGAGACTTTAATGGAAAATCAAATCTTAGAGGTTTCATGTGATGAAAGTCCTCCATGCTCCCTACCGGATGACAAATATTTGGAAAGTTGGGTCCCATGTGATATCCTTGAAACCCAGCTTTTCAAAGAAGATTGTTTTGAGCAGAATGAGGAGTGTAGCCAGGGACTTGATACCAATGATGAGGCATCTCTCATATCCAACATAGATGGCAATGATGATTATTGGACTTTTATTGAAAATCCAACCTATGATATTTTTGAAAATATTTTTGAGAATCTCATCTATGATGTGTCCAGCGAGGGGAGTGTTTATTCTGAGACTTATGAAGGTTGTAAAAAAGAACAGTCAGAGTTTTCATATGATCAGTTAGAATTGTATCCGAGTATCGGTAATAAAGATTTGAAAAAGCAGTGCAGTGAAGAATCAAATGAGATACAACTAGTTGAAGTTTTTTCTCAACCATCGTCTTCACATATAGATGTTCCTTATGTTTTGGAGCAGCTTGGGGCTTATACAACGAGTTATTATTTGATAAGCCTTGATGATCAGCATGATGGAGTAGTCGACCTGCCGCATCATGCCGATTTGTATATCCGCACTATCCAGTCATGGATAGAAGCAGCCTACGCGAGCATCTACCAGTTTGGGAAGAAGTTTGACGACATTATTCATGCCTATGATTCCCCATCTAGCCCGCCCATTCTAGATCATCACGCAGGTTTGCATTTTCTGGAAATTGTGTCCTTACTTTGGCTGGTAACCAAAGACAAGGCAAAACTTTTCTATATTAATAAAATGCTTAGGTGGCTACATTAGATTTATGATTACACCTAACATTTTTTGTATGATGCTTAGAGTAGGAAAATAGGCTCCTCAAAGTGAGTGTTTACTTTAGCATTTTTCTTTATGTACTTAGAAATAAATAAATTTTTCAATGAAGTTTTTTCTTTGAATAAAGCAACTTTTGGATCATTGGCTCTTTTTTTAAACTTGTGCTACTAAGGTTTTCTTGTCAAGTTGAGATGTTTTTACAGGATATGGAAACTGGAGATTTTGGGGTTCTCGTATGCTCTCCTTCCATAAGAGACTAGATCAAGCACACGTCCCGCAGTTGGAGCCAGATGTTATCCACTTAGTTGTACCATAATTGGCTTACTTGAGGAGCCGCCAGTTGACAGACTTGTTCAAAGTCTGATTCCAGTGTATCAGTCGATCCGTCTTCATGTCTAGCCAATATTGGCTAGCCAATTTTTTATTTGAATAATTTTGACCATGGCCCCGCGGGGTTTGTAATAAAATGTGCTAGTATGGTATTTTTGAGTTGTTTGGTTTCCTGAGACGTAGAATCTCAAATAAGGTATTCCAAGGAGTTTTTTGCCCTTGACAATTATGCTTTGCCTATAACCGAGTATAATTGACGAGGTTTTCTCCCACTTCCTCCAAAGCTGGAATGCCCGATTTTGAATTCTGGGCCTTGGGGGATTATTAGAGCCCAACTAAGTGTTTATAAACCTACTAGGCATTGTTAGAATAGAGCATGGTCATGTCCTAAGTCAATAGGACCTTTAAAAAAATTTCGAAAAAAATTTACCGGATAGTTAAAAAATTATTTTTTAATTTTTTAATTATTTCCATGAAAGCTTTTTTATTAATTTTTCCATAAATTAATTGGAAAAATCTCGTTTGTAATAACTCAGTCATCCAAACCCCGAATTCAGTGATTGAAGGCTCTAACCTTAAGCCAAAAATCATTCTTGATCGACCAGCCAGTCAGATCCAACTTTCAGATCATCAATCGAACACATAACGCTCATTTTCTCAAAAGAGTCATTTTCGAGGAAAAAAATGATTATTTATTAAAAAATGAATATTTTGGAAAAAATAAAAAACTCTCCAAAATTAACCAAATTGAATAAAATATAAGGCTAAATGACATGGCACGGAGCATTATGATGATTCCAATCAATATCGGTCAGTTTCAGATCAAGTATCGAAGTGTAGCAGTTGAACTATCAGTCAGAAATTTGCCCTCTTTGGTCAAATCCATTTTTTGTTGAAGTGTGGGTTAGTGTGGGTTATCTATTGGTTGGGTGATCATTACGAGGGAGGATGAGTCACCTCACCCCCCCTCATTACTCCAGCACTCAGTTACAACTCAGTTGTAACTCAGTTCAACTCCAAATGATCATGCCGAGCTCATTCAATTACTCAAGTGTTACTCTTAGTTTGGTTTTAGGGTTTTAGCCTTCTCTCTTTGTATAAATAGAGGCTCTTTGAGCTCTATTAGGATGGACTTTTGTAGCAGAGTTACTCTGAGAAAATTGTATCAAGCATTTGCTTTAATTTGTTAATAAAGATCAGACTTTGGAGGTCCATGAGCTCTTGGATGTGGTAGTTTTTTGCAATTGGTTGAGGTGATATTGTCTCTAACCCGTATTTTCTTTAATGCTTATGTGAGATTAAATTGTTTATTTGTTAGCTCAAGAGGGCCATTGTTGGCACAGTAGAACAATCACTTGTAGTTCAACTTGATTGTTTATGCGAAGTAGATTAGTATTTTGATGGACATGAGTAATCAGTATATACGTAATGTTGATCATGATTCAATTTTCTTAGCATACTAGTATGTATTTTGATCTCACGTTTTGTGTTGAGTTGTAGTGTGTTTTTAGGCTTCACAGGTTGAAGAAGGGTGTGAGCTCAGCTGCTTCTATCCCAGGCTTCAAGCAACCTTTTTAATCTCATTAGAAGAAATTTGGGGTCTAAAATGGGCCTTTAAGAAAACACGCCAACGATCAATTTTGTGAGTTGGAATTCAAGAACCAATAGAATTTCAATAAAATGAGTCAACCATAATGATTGAATTGACATATTTGTCATAAAAGAAAACTACTTTTTTGTTCGTATTTTGGACATATCTCCCTGTGTTTTTACTCAAATTCTAAGCGGGAGAGCTCGTTGGATGCGGAATTCCAACGAGCTCTCCCGCTCAGAATTTGAGTAAAAACACAAGGAGATATGTTGAAAATACAAACACAAAAAGTAGTTTTTTTCATTCTTCCTCCAAAATTAATAACTATTATTTTATTATTCTAACTACTATTTTATTATTTTAACTATTATTTTATTATTTTCCTTAAGAGGCCCATTTTAGACCTCAAATTTTTTCTAATGAACACTTTCATTGCAAGACCTACAAAGATCTTCTTCTTCAAAATACAAAAAGAAAGCTGGGATTCTAGCTCTCTCACTTGGGTTCCATCCATAATTTCAAATATTTTCTTGGTTACCGAACTTCCCTTTTCTAGTTCTCTCTTTGTTCCTTTGATCCCCTTGTTTTTCTTGCTTGCTAGCCTTTTCCTCCTTGCTTGGTTTTGCCCTTTCTTATCTTTCCTTCATCACTACCTCGTTTTATTCTTTTTACCACTCATTTTCTTGTTTTTGGATAGCCCTAATGTGCCCTAGTTTATGCCCATTTTTTGCCTCTTTTTGCCCTAGTTTTTGGGCCTTCTTCCATCTTGATTTTGGCCTTTTCTTCCCCTTTTTTTCGCTATCATGTTTTTTTATTTTTATGACAACCATCTTCCTTCTTCATCGTTGCCCCGTTTTCATCATTTTTTATACTCCTTTGGCCTCATAGTTGGCTGCCCTATTCTTCCATTTTCTTGTCTTTGACCTTCTCTTTGTTTTCCTTCCTTCTTCCTATCATTTTCTTCTTATTTTCAGCCTTCTTTGCTGTACTCTTTTTTTCTCATTCAAACTTCTTCTTTTCCCTTTTTGCAAAGTTTGAGAAAAGTTTCAAGTAACAGTAAATCACTCTCCTTTTTTACACAAATTTTAATGATAGTAGAGTTGTATGCTTTTATTTGAAAAGCTCTTTCAAGGATTAAATTTCTAAAAGCAAATTGTAATAATTTCAATAAAGTACTTTTGTTTGAGTGGGGTTTTGAAGTCCCCACTCTCATCCTCGCCCATTTGGGGAGGCTTGTGTTGTGTTTACTTGTGTATGTTTAGGTTAGATTTGTTTGTCTTCATCATTATTTGCATCTTATTCTTAGAATACTAATTGTTAATCCATTACATCTAATTCATTAATTAAGTTGATTACTCTATTTTTAAATTGTTTATCTTTCTAGGTAAATCAACTGTTTAAATCTCTTGAATCACACCATAAGGTGGATCAAGAGTGCTCTTTGTCGAAGAGTTTAATAAATCATCTTTGCTTTTTGTTCACATTGTTTAAACAATTAACTCTTAAGTAAGACTCTTGAACTTGCAGAAACACAAGTCAAGAGCACTCTCTATCAGAGAGCATCCTTAGTTTGCACAATCCTTGCATTAGTCTCATCTAGATTAGATAAGACTCTTGAACCTCTGTCATAAGACAAGGTCAAGAGCGCCCTCTGTCGGAGAGTCTAATTAGTTAACTTAATAAAACCTTCAACACACGCACCCCTTTTTAATTAATTAACTTGGTTGGTCATCCTTCACCTAGTATGCTCTGCTGACTTTCGGGTTGGGCTCGTACTCAGAACGGTGAACGGACTTGCTAAAGTTCGCACAAGAGTAACTTAATTAAAACTTTTACCCCATAACCAACGCACCGACGTTGTTTCGTTTAAATACCGAGGCATGTGGGCAAATTCCAAGTGTGGGCGTTGGGCAACCCAATCTGGGCACAGGTAGTTCAGTTATTGAACACTTAGTTGTGATCCAAGACAGGTATGTCATGTCTTCGAATGGAGCCACTGAAGGTATTTCCGGTTAGGATATCCAGCTACCTTAAGCAAGACCACTATTAAAAACTTTTAAAACCTACCAAGAGCACTCGCAAAATCTAATACTCACTAGCTTAATTCCTAGACTTTTATTCACGCAGTTATTTGACTCCATAAGGCACTAGTCCTTTGTTATATCTGAATAATTTTCTATCTTGATCAACTGTCTATGGTTCATTTCAATTCTTATATCTGAATGCTTAGTCTGGAATATTTGCTTATCTATGTAATCTCTTGTTAGTAACGTGGATTGCTTCTAATTAATCATCATTCTCTTAATAAACAAACACTTCTAATTACATTAAACTCCTAAACAACACCCATCCGCATCTGCAACCTAAAAACACTTTAACAACCTTAAGAGCCTTAGTAAACTCTTTTGTAGGAACTACCCCCCTTGGCTTCGTTAGGAGTTACCCTAAACGGAGGAGCTAAGAGTAGGTGACAGTACCTGGCTCTGTGCTTGCCCCCAAGGTCACACCTCTCCCACTTTCTCAAGTGAAGAAACAGCGTTCAACTGATTTCTGCTGCTGGTGTGCAATCAGCGGACAACAAGGAGACAGCTTTCATTAGATTTCTGCTGTTGCTGTGCAAGCGGCGGACAACAAACCTCGTGGTATTGAATTGCATATCATGTAAAAAAAAAATTGATGATGGTGTGGAGCCCAAGGCAAAGGCCCCACCATAGATTTAGTGTCTTATGTATCGACGATTAAAATTAACGCTGATGGTTTATGTGCTAGCCAGGCACGCTATGCTTGAGACATCATGTAAAATGCAAATTAATAAAAATATCACAACTAGCTATGCACCGCAACGTTAAAGAGATGGGGGCATGATTTCACTAGGAATAGGGAGGGGGGGAATAATCAAACCCTTAGGCCATGGGGAAAAGCCAAATGTCTAAGGGGGTAAAACCCATAAAATGGTCAACTAAACTTTTTGTCGTTATGCCTACTCATCTAATGTTGGTAAAGGAAGTTATTGCCTTGGGATGGGAAAGGTATGGAGGTCAAATTCGAATTTGGGAAGTCACCCCTTTTTGGAAAAGTGTGTTTTTGACTTGTGGGGCAAGTAAAAGCTTGGGAAGGCATGCCCAAGCCATTATGCACCCATGACTTTCATTTTCACCCATCCTCATGGAGTTTTGGGCTCTCTCACACAGCAAGAAGGTGACTGAGCTCTCTCCCTCACGATTTGATGTTGTTAAATTTTCTTTTTTATGTTTGCGTTGGAGACTATAAATGGATGCTATCATCTTATTGGAATGTGGAAATCCTTAGCAGCTACTAACCTTTTCCCTTTGTAAGCGTGCATACACGAGCATTGATCTTTGCATTTAATCTAGCTTGATTGTGTAATATTGATCCTTTACATGCACAAAGCATCTCCTTCAATTAAAAGGAAGTAAATCTAGTAGCCACACAATTTACTAATCCGGGTTTGCTCAATCATGTGAGCTCTCCCCCTTAGTCACATATGACACAAGGCCCTCGTGAGTTTTCTTGTTGACTCCATTTCTCCCTTTGATGTACTGGCACTGGTCTATTTGTGAGGCTTGATATTTCCCTCTTTCCCATCACTCATTCAATTTATACCTATACTACAACCATTTCTCTAGGGCAACATCTTCAATTCACCTTGTCTGTCGTTGTTCCTACCTTAGTGATCTGAAACCTTAGGGAATCCCCCCCTTGACTTGAAGAAGAGCCAACATGAAGCGAGGAAGAGAGGAGTGTGGTGACAGTTGCTGCTCTTTTCGCAGTTTCCATTGGGTTAGTGTGCCTACTTTTAGGCTTTGACACACGCACGCCGGTCAGGAGCAACAACACTATCTCCCATGTTGTCGTCATCTCCCATGCACAAGTCATGGCGATCCCTCCACCAACTTCATAATTCTCCATCAAAACTTTATCCAAAGTTTGAATCTTTAATCAAATGAATGAAATCACGAATTTTGGGGGGCCCATTTGCCAAGTCACATGGGTCATGCAAATCTCAAAGGAGGGTGCGAATTTTCTCACGTGAAGGTGACTTAGGAATGTGTGGTGGGGTCTCCAAATAATAATAAACTCATTATTTTATCCATAATTCAAGTCTCCTTTGACTATTTGGAATAAAACCACCTTAATTTTGGCTTAATTTTTTACTTTACTGCCAAATCGTTGCACCTTAGCATTGAAATGTTGCTTTGACGCACCATTAGAGAAACAATGCCTTCCAGGATGTTTTAGCCGCCCAAAACATATGAAAAGTGGCCTCTGCGTAAAGAGCGCACTCCGAGTGCGAAAACGAGCATCCCCACACCAAAATGACTTCATACCCATCTTTTATGTCCTCTACAAATTTTTTAATTAAACCATTAAAAAATGGCCTGATTTTGCGGCAAAAAATAATTTTCTCGAAATTGAACAAAAACCTAGGGGGACTTAGCACATGTCCATAGGACTCAATTTGAATGCCTAGCATGTTTATAAACACTAACACAGAGGCTCTAATAACCTCCTAAGGCCTAACCACCAAGAAGACCATAGTTTTAAAAATCGGAATTAGACTCTGAATCGGTCGAGGGTCAACTTGGAATCGGAATCGGAATCGGTAATGAAACAGCCATAAATCGACCGATTTGAATTTAATGAATAGGTTTGCTAAAAAATACGTCAAATATTTAAATTTTAGAGAAAAACAACATTTTCAATATTATAATCCATGATTCCAAGGCATTGAAGACATAACCAAAATATGCTCATGTATACACCATATAAGAGTCAATATATCAAAATGGCACAAAGTGTACTGTAATCTGGGGTCTGTGACTGTACTCTGTGCAATACATAAATGCTAATACATGTAACATATCTAGGATACATGGCTATATGGCCTGAAGAGTCCAAAAAAAATGCTACATAATCAACTACATAATACATCATCAATGATCATCATCAAACTCAGCACCACTGCTAGAACTAGAACTAGAAGAAGAACCAGAAGAACTAGCAAATGCATCATGATCTGGCTCAGTCTCGAGCTCCTCAAGATCAAAGTCATCTGCTAATGAAGTAGTAGTACTGGCTGAATGTCGACATCGTCGACAACTATAAGTCCGAGGTCCTGATCGGCTAGTGTCCGCCGTGCCTGGCACTGCTCTCTCAACATCTACACCTGTATGAACTGATGGCATCAGCAGTAAAGGATCTGCATCCAACGAAACATCCAGCAAGTCCTCTAGCTCAACATCTATGTCATCATCAAACTCTGGCGGTTGGGTCTCCACTACCCAATCTGAGTTTGGATCTATATCATCCAACACAATGGGATCCGTATCAGGTCTTTTGCTCATCAATTGGTTGCGCCTGAGTCGAAGGTTGCACTGCACAAAGACTAGATCGTTTAATCGTTTTTGCTCTAAACGGTTTCTCTTCTTTGTGTGAATCTGCTCAAACAAAGACCAATTGCGCTCACACCCAAAAGAGCTGCAGGTTTGACTCAGGACCCGAATTGCAAACCTTTGCAATAGTTTAGTATGGTTACCAAATGCTTGCCACCATTGTGCTGCAAATGTGAAGAGTCAAGGTAGTTAATAACTTAATTCAACAATTTTGATTGTAAATTTGGCTAAGAATTGCAGTATTTACTATTTACTATTTACAATTTAAGAATTGTAGTTTAAACTTTAAACTTTAGAAACATAAGTTAATCAAACAATGGAAATGTTTACCTGGTTGGTCATTCTCTCTTGAAATCTTAGCAACATTATTGGCAAAGGTACCTGTGGTGACGGTGAAACAGTTGATCTGTCGATGTATCTCCAATTGGTCCGCCTCATTTGGGACCATGCGCTCAAGGCAAGAGTACAATCCATCTTCTACCTCCCCAGTCGGATCTGGATCAATATGCGCTCTATACTGATACCTTGGGTTAAGAAAATACCCAGCTGCATGTATAGGGCAATGGAGTTGATTGTTCCATCTCCTATCAATGATCTCCCAAATAGACCCATACTTAGCCACTCTATCTTTGTATGTTGCATTTATCTGCTCCTTTACTTGATCCATAGCTTCATAAATGTAGCCCATGGCCAATTTTTCCCCATCAACCAACCGCAACACCTTAACAAGTGGCTCAGTAATTGCCACAACCTCTGCTGCTCTTTTCCAAAATGAAGAGCTTTTAATTCTTTTCTTGGTGTCTTTCCCATCTTGTTTGAGGGCCCATTGGGATGAATTCCATTCATCACTTGAAAACACTTTCTCCAAGTTCTGTGCTTGGGAAAGGAGAGATTGGAACGTGAGGAAGTGAGTTGCAAATCTAGTAACTGCAGGCCTAACAAGCTCCCTGCCTTGTGTGTGTCTCCTCATCAAGCTCAATACCCAACCGTGGTTGTAAATGTATTTGGTGATGCTTTTGGCATGCTCTATAGTGTCCTTGATCCAATCCTATTTGCATATGTCCTCAAGCATGAGGTCTATGTAATGTGCCGCACATGGAGTCCAGAATATGGTTTTATGTTTTTCCTCTAACATCTTACCAGCAAGAACATAGTTAGAGGCATTATCTATGATGATTTGTACAACATTACTTGCCCCCACCTCCTCAACAACGTCATCCAAAAGACGAAATAATAGATTTGCATCTTTCACCTGATCAGATCCATCACTTGATCTCAAAAACATGGTTCCTCGTGGGCAAGAGACAAGAAAGTTTATGAGAGTACGACCCTTCTGATCGGTCCATCCATCTGACATGATAGTGCATCTTGTTCTGACCAGTGACTGCTTGAAATCCTTCAAGCATTCTTCTATGGACACTATCTCTTTTTGCAAAAGAGATCCCCTCAAGTCATGCATACTAAGGCCTTTGAAGCCCTTACCAACAGCTATAACAGCATCCCACCTAGGTTGGTAATAAGAAGAGCGTGCAGCATCAAAGGGGAGATCAACATCATACCACCATCTAGCTATGTACTCATAGGCAGCTCTTTGTATTTCTTTCTCCAATGGTCATCTAAGGTGGGTTGAACATGTGTTGGAGGCATATGAGAAGCATTGGCACTAGCAGAGGATGTAAAATAGCTTTGAATGCCACCCTTCTTTTTTTTTTTACCCTTCTCTTGTGTAGTATCGGAGGGTGCAACATACCCAAAAGGATCCCTAAGATCGGTAGAAGGGATAGATGAAGAGCATTCAATTGAACGCGGAGCATAAGTCCCACCCATCATTTCAGCAAGCCTCCTCTTCTTTCCTACTTCTTCCTCTATCTCTCTTTGCCTAGCCTTAGTCTCTTCAAACTTCTTAAAATAGTCTTGCATATCAGCTCTAATTTGTCCAATGACATCTAGTGGAGCTTCACATGCCTTCACTTGCCCTTTGATGGCAGCCAAGTGTTGTTTAAGCCTGTAAATTCAACCACCTTTAATCAACTTCTTGCAATACTTGCAATACATAACCCCATCAACAACATCTGCATGGGCCCATGCCGGATCTTTTGCTTTTGGGGCCATTTCAGATAGGCTGAAAGTTGAAACAAGAAGCAAAATTATAAAATTATAAAAAATATAGGTGATCTTGATTCTTCATCTCTTTTACTGTTTAAAATTATAAAAATTTTGCAAAAGAGATCTCTATTTAATAATTAATACAAAATTACATAAATAGAAATTTTAATTTTTTTATAAAACGTGTCATAAGCTTCAATAAATTTGTTACTTACCTCTGAAATTTGAATCTCTGATATTGATTATTGAACAATGAAAACTGTCCACTTCTTGAATACTGTCCTCTAAGGCTCCAAAGCCCACCCAACTTAGCACTTTCCAGTTCCACAATCCATTGCCACAGTGCCACTGTCAAGTTTCAACTCCTCTCAGCTCTGTCCCGATTCACTCACCGATGTTAGCAATTGCAACTCCACACTGCACAGGTGACAGTCCACTCCAAAGCTCAAGCCTCACACCGCGTCCAAGTCTCAAGACTCCAAAATTCAAACAAAAAAAATAAAATGAACTTATGATGTGGACTGGTAGTTGCTTATTTGTAGTTGTGTTGGGTAGTTACGTTAGGGAATGGGATCGGTTAGGTTAGGGAACCGTAGATAGGTTAGTAAAAAAATATAAAACAAAGTTAAACTTTAAAAAAAACCAAAAAAATAAAAAATAAAAAAACTAGAAATTGCAAACCGGACTGGTCAATTTCTAAATCAGCCGGTTAAACCAGTTAGTTACCGAACCAAACCGGTTTGGTTACCAACCGGCCGGTTCGGTAACTAACCGGTCACCGATCCGGTTTACCTGCCAGTTTGACCCAGTTTGGTACCAAACTGGTGAACCAACAGGTTCCAAAATCGGTCTATCTGATTTTTAAAACTATGGTTTCAACTCCTACAATGCCCAGAAACATTTTGTGAAAACGTATTTTTTCTCACAGGGTGTTTTTCCCCAATTTACCGGGTCGTTTTTGGTTACAAATCCGTTTTTGGCAATACCCAGCGAATGGGAGAGTAGATCCACGATCTGAGGGTTTGAGGAGGTCGTTTTTACCTCTGTGAAGCCCATGAACGTTTCCTGAAAACGTATTTGCTCATGCAGGGTTGTTTTCCCCTCAATCGTTTCGTTTTGGTTGCCCATAAACGTTTTGTTCATACCCAGCAGTTGTCCAAGCCTGTGTTTGATTAATTGGTTAACTGTGTGTTTGATGCAAAGTGTGGCTTCGCTGAGCAAGTCCAAGGAACCCATGTGTTGTTGGTTAGTTGCCTTAGCAGCCTGTAAAACCCAATTTTGTATTGGCTTGGTTGGACAGTCTATGAAACCCAACGGTGTGTTGGCTTGACTGTGGATGTATGGTTTTGGCTATGTGTGAGCCTGTTATTCCCTAGTGCCTTGTGGAATCATGCCCAGCTCCAGGGTGGCAGTGATGCTGAGAGATTGAGGAGCACACTGGCCTATGGTTGGGTGGAATGTTGCAGCGACGTAGCTAGTTGCAGGTCAGCTTCTTTTCAAGATAAGTATTTTCTTGTGTTTAACTTCTGCAATGCATTTGTTTTATAAATTATTATGAACACGAAGAATACTTGAGTGAATGTATTGTTTCTGCTGTGCATTAATGCATATGCGTATATTCTTATGTTCAATACATGGAATGCTTGTAGGGATGATTTGCTTGCGCTGTATAATTGCAATTGTTATGCATCTATGTATGTTTTTAACCCAATGCATTTTTATGTTTATGTTCATGGGGCTAGATTGCCCATTTGACAGCAGCAGCAGCCTAGTCGCGTCCTCTCCATCGTCGGTATGCGGGGTGGGGACGTGACAATTGCTACTGCTATTTGCAAGGAAACAAAATGTAAAACATCTACAGATTTTTGGGGATTCAAAGACTATAATAAACTGGTCCAGAAAAATGCAGAAGCGTCACAATTTATCTTTACTTTCAATACTTAAAGAAGTTTACAGAATATTGGACACCTTTAATTTTTACTCTATTCAACATGTATACAGGGAACGAAACTCGTAGGCCGATATGCTTTCTAAGTAAGGCATTCAGCTGGGTCATGGGCAGTGGATGATTTCAGAGACCAGTGAAGGAGAACATTTTGAATTTTATCACAGGCCTTTCATTGAAGAAATTCCAGTTCCTGAGCTCCAATAATGAAAGTCTAAAATATGATGGTCAAATTCCCAGCTATAATATATGTAAACAGTCCACATGTCCTTTCTTTTGTTGACAGCATATTCCTGGAACAATCTATGTGCAGACAATCGACACTGTGGTTCTGTTGGTACTTGTTCTGGTTTGAACATCTTTTTTTAAAGTCTGGCCTTCACTTTGGGCCGTGAAATACATGGAAACATGTATTCTACAGAATGCAAATTTCTTTTTTCTTCAGATGAAATAAAAATTTTGCTTTTTTACAAAGAAAAATATAACATTACAATATGCTTTATAACATAACAAACGGGGCATTACAAATATTCCAATGACAGGAAACTATGGTAATAATCTTGAAATTTTGAAGCATCCATATAAAAAATTAATCCCTAGTAAAACCAGGGACCAGCAAGGAGTGAGAGACACAAAAATCCCAACATGATCCAACCACCAAACTCTGGCTTAACTAATAAACACAGACAAAAACTAAAAATAGAGGCATATAAGAAAACCAAAGATGAATTAATAACATCGTGATTACTAATTGAACCACCAAAAAAGACTATTAGTAAGGAAAAATGAAGGCATATGCAACTAATCCCATGTGAAACTCTACACGTTGAATCAAAATTTCTTTGGAAGACACGATATTGGAAAAATCTACTATAAAAAATAGGTTTACAAATGCCACGAAAAAGTAAAAGGAAGAAACAAGCACTGCACAAAATCGTCTTTTTGGAAATTCACAACAATAAGAAGAGCACACAAGCCCAGTAAAAGACCGGCATAATGATACTTTCTTGGAGGAAAAGCAATAGAATTTTATATTTATAAGATATTCTAGAAAAATTCTCTATTGCCATGTAACAAGCCTGACACAAAGAATTGTTCTTTAGAAACAGAAGAAGAAACATTGGCCTAAGTTCTAGAACCCTTGTAAAAAAGGAACAAAAATAAAATGCCCTGCAGGATAAAAACAACTGCACAGAAAGTATATACCGTATGGAGAAGATATGTTGTGTGCAGATTGTTTTCTTTATACACAAATAGCATTAATAATAATGACAAGCTTTTTTTCAAACAGTATAGGAATAAAAGCACCAAGAGGAAGAGCAAGCCTGATGCAAAGAACATTTGAGTTTTTATAGAACAAACAGAACACCAAGATGGAAACTCAGGGAACACAATAAGCAGCCTATGCTGGCTGCAAATCCAACAGTGCACAAAATGGCAACCTAGTTGGAGACAGTATCATCCATAGGTTAGGCATTCATAGCAGGCCTGGGTAATTTACTATAAAACTCGAAAGACAGGAAATTTAAAAAATTTAAAAAAATAAAAAAGGAAAATTTTCAGAAAAGATGATGAACAAAAGCTGCCAGAACATATCTGCCAAAACAATTATAAGCTCATTAAAAGCAGTTTGTATGACGACATTTTTCAATTTTGAGCTGACAAAGATTAGGGCTGGAACACAACTAGAAGCTTGCTAGAGATACACATTCTAACAAAGCTTTGGGAGGCGACACTTTGCCACGTTGTTGCAACATTGTTCTAAACAGAACAGTCCATTCGAGTAACAATTTCTGAAAGTAAGGCATGAGATACTCTAGCGAATAGGTAATTAGAAGAACAAAAAAACTCCACATAATGAAGCCTGGAACTCAGATGGGAAAAAAGATAAGGAAGAAAGGTGGAAACTTCTTGGAAAACAAAAAAAAAATTAATTCCGAGATCACCAAAAAGAGAAAACCTGAAACTGAAAACAGATAACTAAGTTTTCATTTAGAACAACGAATAAAAAAACATGTTGACACGCATGAACCCCAAGTGAAGGACGAATTCGATCATTCTCTCGAGTCCAAAATAATGATGTCTAATGATGTCTTCACCAATGAGTCATTGATTCACTGGTATTCACCGGGGTTCCAAACTTGCTGAGTTCCGTCGCATCCAAAAGGCATGACATTCAACAAAGTCTTTGAGCCATTTTGATGAAAGAATTTAACCTCAACCTCAGACATCGTGCCTAGCTGAAGGAAGTCCACTGTAGGCGGTGCAGCCGGCGTTCTGTTGTGTTTCTCAAAGCACTTCGAAAATGATAATAAATAAATAAGTGATGCAAGATGCGAAAATGCAAAGTAATTATGTGAAATGATTTTTTTCGAAATCCGAGCAAATTAAGAAGAAAAAAAATTTTGAAAAAAAAATACTAAATGTGATGCAAGAGATGCAAAATAATTCTGTTATATGACTTTTCCGAAATCCAAACGAAATATAATTCCATTTATTTCCATAGAAATTCAAATACATGTAGTATCAGCTAAAATTACGAAGAAAGGAAAGGCGAAACGAGCAAAAAACCTGGCACTTGGAACTCTTCTGGGGATCTCGAGCTCAAACTCGACCGGCAACCCCAGGAAGCCATTGAAACGGTCGAAGGTCACATGTGCAACATGCCTTACATTCGTCGGCCAGCTTATCTCCATGTTCGAAGGCTCTTCTCGGTTTGCACGGCATGCAACCAAAGAGCGCCTGAATGTCGTTATCAGAACCGCTAGAACAGATAGCTGTTCATTATTACTGTTATTGCTGTCATTATTGTGATCAGGTTTGCAAATATTCATGGCGACGGCTTCGTTCCTCTGAGATATGCTGTTTCTGCGTTTCTTGACGGAAACCTTGCCGTCATCGCTCGGATTCGCCATCTGTGAGGCGTCCGACGCTGGGGTTTCTTCATCAAAAGAAGAATCTCCGGCGGTCATGAAATCACTTGTCAAGAAAACGGAATTTCCTGCAGCGGCAATCTCATCTTCTAAATCTGCAGGTGCTATGGACTCGTCTGGGCGATAATGGACCGGCGAGGATGACAGGACCTCGGCCATGGGCGTCCCTGTTGTTTTTCTGTTGTCGAGCTTCAGCGGATTCGGACCAGGGACGACACGAGGCCAAGCTCACTCCATTGTTCGCGTGCCGGCGGCAGTTTAAGCTTGAGCTGCTCCCTGATGCGTTCTTGCCGGTGAATCCAGTGGGGTGCCGTCGGTGAAACGGGAATATCGTCCTAAGTGTTACACTCGCGGAGGGGAGTAACAGAGTAATAAAAGCTGTTTTTCAAATAATTCCGGCGTTGCAGGCGTTTTTGCTCAGTTTTCGATGCATCTCCGTCAAAAGTACTGACGTGGAAGTTTGCCGTCTTCTGACGTTGTCGGGACGGGCGTGTCGTTTAAACGAGCCCCGGCGGGAAGTCGTGAGAGGCCGTCATGTGACCTGCCGCTGATCCGACATTCTTCTAGAAGTCGTCGGGGGGTTTATCATTTGAATCTCAGAATTTCCATGTGACTAAGATTCTGAGTTAGTAATCACGAGCAAACCACTACGGAGTTTCACACGGTTTCTTTGATTTTTGAAATGTACGCATGGTTGGATAATATTAATATAGTCGGTGGGCCAATCAGCCTATGAGAGCGTGTGCACATCCAAATTTGGATAAAATAGCGGCAAATATAGTTTTCAGCTAGATTCCTGCTAACTTAGTTATTAATACTCTCTCTGAGCTGAGTAATTAATATGTCACAAACGGGAAAGAGAGATGTAGAAGATCCTCTTGATCCCAAAGTTTTAGTGTCAGTTATTCTGTCTTAATTTATATATATCCATACGGATTTTGGTATTTATTAGATATTAATTCATAAAAGTGAATCATTGAATTTTTACAGTAAAAATATGTTTATAAACTAAAAGTGTATTTAATCTTCCCATAAAAGGAAAAAAAATTTAAACTATTTTTCAATAAAACAATGATTTTGTTTTCACACACAAAATTGACAGTTTTATATTTATAAAATTGTGTCTTTAAAAAAGGCATTGCTTACATATAGAGGTTATAGTATCATCTCAGCGTAAATAGCCGTATCCATCACCACGGTTCACAAAATAGTTGTTGGTTGAAGAACCATACCTAAAGCCCAAGACAAAAGGCAACAAGAAAATGTGCAATATGCTCAAATGCATTTCGAATAGAGCAAAAAACAAGTAAAAAAAACTTGAGATCCATATGAAAAGAAATGGTACAACACTGTAAAAAACCTCAGCATGTGTAGGACCGTTGACAAAGAAGGAGGGATTGCTACCATCAGCAGCTGTGACCTCCACAATCCACACATGAGGTATAGCCCGGGAGGGCCTCCAAAAGTAGAGGGGCAACCACAAACCATGTCGTCCGCCGTCGGCGCCGTGGGGAAATCTCACACCTCCAGCATAAAGGAATGCCCAAGCGAGTATCTACACCTCAGAGAATAATCGTCGCCACGAAAAACCCATCGTCGAAAGGGAGAGAGAACCACCACGAAATAACCACCACTCCACCAAAGAGCGATGTGCACTGTGGATATAGTTCCTCCACCATGCAGCAATATGGTTCATCGAAACCCCGAATAAGTCGTCGTCGTCGCCACTACAAGCAATGGGTTGTTGCACAAAGGATCTACACCACACTGAAGAGAGCCTAGTGTTTAGACTCTCAGACAATCCCAAGCACGAAGCTCCATTGTAAATGGGTGTGGCTAGGGATGAAACCCTAGCCACGAAAAGCATAAGACATGGTTGACTCTCAAAACCCTCGTTCGCAGCTACTATCCCAGGCGTTTTTTACTCTAAACATCTACTATAAAACATGTATTATAAAAGTAAACAAGAGTAAATTTCATAATTTTATACATGTGTATGAATAATAATAATTTAATTTTAAGTACAAAGGACTCTTTGGATAGGAATTTAACTTATAAAGTTTATAAAGTGTTCATGTCTTATCTTTTAGATTTGGATTTATAAATTTTTAAGGAGGAAAACATGTTCTTCGCCATTATAATTCAATATTAATTTATTAAATTTATTTTAGAAATTTATTTTAATTTATATTTTGGAAGTGGATTTTTGTGCATAACTATATTGAGCCTATGACACTCTTGGATTGAATGTGAAAGCAACATAAGAGTATCTAAAATGTATCCAATTAGTGGAAAGTTATGACCCTTGCCTTCCATGTTATGGGAGCATATTTCGCTTGGAAAGTTGTGGATGGCTCGAAGGTTCATGTAGGGGCAGATGTAATTATGAGGTGTAGCAGAAGTATATTTCTTCCTATTGTGAGATAATAAATCATTTGCGTGCGTCAAGCAAAGCTATGCTCTTTCAGGTGGCTAGCCCACACATTATAACTCTCTGGAGATAAGGGTGGATGTTCAGCTAATGCTCATGGGTTTGAGCCTCATTAGGCCCCAGCTTGGAATTCTTTCTCAGAGAATTACACAAATCTTGTACTCAATTGTCTAACAATGAGAACTCTCTAATTTGGTCTTAGAATTGATCAGTAGGCATTGCTCAGTAAAGTTGGGTTATCTCTCTCTTCTTCCCTTGACTTATGATTATGTATGGTGGTGGAATAAGCTTTGTCAAGTAAAAGCTCCTACCAAGTCAAAGATATTTACGTGGCTTGCACTTTCTAGCAAAGTATTGACTTGGGATCAATTGGAGAAAAGAGGTAAGATTGGGTTGGGTGTCTATATGTATGTAAAGATGTGATGGAAGAGAATAATATGCATCTTTTTATGCATTGCTCCTATAATATTTGGGTTTGGTCTTTTTTGAAATTTTTTGTTAATATCAATTCTCTCTAGTGAAGTAACTCTTTGGTCTCTTGTTTCTGAATCTGCTTTGATAAGAGAGATTTTAAAAAATGGTGAGCACTCCCTTACTTAACTCTCNGTCTACTCAAGAAAAGGGTCCTCGAATTCTTAAGGAGCCTCATATTAATACATTGATTGCTTGTGCCTATTTTAATGGTGCTTGCCAAGGGTTTGGTTAAGTGATAAGTTTGGGGTTTGTGCTTCATCTATCTTCTTGTGACCATTTCATATCAAAGTCAACAAGGGCAAGGGCACAAAGAATTCACATGAACTCCTTGTATTGTTTTATCTCTTGAAGTCTGCCCTCGACTTAAATATAGGTCATACTCATATATTTGAGGATTCTCTACTCACGATCAATTGGATGAGGGATTATTCTCAATTTCATAATCTTGATCTATCCTCTTTGGCTCTGTAGTTGAATTGGGTGGCCACTCAATTTTAATCAATTATCTTTGAGCACATTTACAGGGAACAAAATTGTGTTGTTGATTTGATATCAAAGGAAGGTCTTACATTGCTTGAGTTAACTTTTACTTTAGAGACTTATCATGATAATATTTTGGTGAACAGAAAGTCTTATGCTCCATCTAATTTATAAATACTCCTAATTCCTTGGATGAGATGATTGTATAACAGTCTTAACTAGTTTATTAAGGTTATGGGCACTGAACGGGCATATTTTTGGAATGTGGATGTTAATGTTGTTTTGATAGTGCTTCTCATGACATTGCGAGACAATTTTTTTCTTGTATTTGGGACTCTGTGGAGTTGTACATTTTTTCTATCCATCTTAATATTTTTGGTTATGACCGAATAAGAAATATGTGTCGAGGAAAATTTTCATTTTTTTCATTTTAACTATTTTATTTAGTGAAGTTATTGTGTATATCATTCCTACAATAGTATTATGTCTATGTATATAAACAAATTAAAAGTGTAAATGAGATAAATACACACACGTAGAGTTTAAGAATTACATAATTACATGATACAACAAAATTTGTATTTTGTGTGTAAATTTCTAAGAGCACGAATCAAAGGATTACAATTGATGGAGTTAATGGTGTAATGGCAAGACTTAAATCATGGACTTAATTTACTCAATTGAATATGTTCCCCTTCATTGTATATTAAGTGTTTGCTACCCCATTCACTTTACTTTCAACAATTAGGGTTTTGTTTGCTTACATTCTTAGCTAAAAGTTTTGTACCTCTCACTTTACCTCCCTTCAATTAATGATTCTCCTTTTTGTACCTCTTACTTTACCCCCTAAAATAGTGATTCAATTTTTTGTACCTCCCACTTTAACTCCCTAAATTATTTATTCTCGTCTCTAGTATGCAACTTTAATCTCTCCCTAATTTGCAAGTATGCATTGCAATGTAGGGAAAGTGTTGCTCAATTGTTATCTCCTCATGAAATATTCATCATAACTTTTCCTCCCACAAATACGTGGACTATACCCAACTTATAGTTTCACACCTCACCTTATGTTAGTTGGTTTTTTTTTGTGATGTTACATATTTTCCATGCCATGGGATGTTAAGCCTCAAATAGTTTTGCACTTTAATCTCCTCATCTCAATGGAAGTTCTCTATGTAGTATTGTTGTTTTCTTTTGACATGTTTTCTAAAATTTCTTTATGTGTATCATTCTTGTATATGACTTTGCACCACATTTTGTTAGTTGGGCATTTGCTTATTTTATATATCATTCTTCAAACTATTTTATGAATAGTTGATTCCAAGTTTTCTTCCTCCTTCTTAGCTCCATGGGCGATTTGAACTAGATCATTGTTGTCCATGGTTGTCATTCTCTATTAATACTCGTTCCTCCAATTCTATCATATATAATCATAGTTCAACTAAAAATATTAAAAAAATGTTGTTTTTAACTCTTAAACAACTTGTTATCATAATTTGTCTTCTCGCTTTATTCAATTATACATGTTTCCAAATATATAGTCCTCCAATATAAAGATAATTTGTCTTCTCACTTTATTCAATTATACATGTTTCCAAATATATAGTCCTCCACTTTATATCTATATAATATAATAAATTAAGATTATGAAAATATGAAAAAGGGAACACAACATTTATCAATTTGAAGTATTTATCATACATCTATTTTTGTAACACGAAGAATTTATATAATTTTTTTATCAATTTAAAATATTTATCATACATTTATCAATAGGATTATATAATTTTTAAATGTTATTTTACAACAAGATATTTATGATAATTTTTAGTATGTAACATATGCAAATGAAATTGCAAAAACTTGTATAGTTCATGAGGCTGTAGCTTTAAAATAATGATTAATATGTGATTCAGATAGCTAGTCTCCAAAAGCAATGTCCAACGGTTATGAAATGACATTGATGTGATGTAATTGATATGACAACTCATAACACCCATGAAGAGACCCGACACCAACAACATCCATACATAATAGTAGGCATTTTTTTTCACTTTTATTTATTCAAAAGTATGAAAGGTTGTTGCCACAAAGATTTAGGAGAAGATTTCAAGATTCAACAGAAGCATGGCTGGCCTTCCACTCATGATTTGGAGTTGGACTACAAATTAATTGGTCGATGTTGATTATATCGACCTTGAAAAGAGACATGGGCCCTCCCATACCACATATTGTTTTTTTCTTTAATTTTATTGTTGTTGTTGGATGTAATGGGTGTAGGTTGACATTGTTCACCTAGTGCGCTTATCAATTAATTATTCTTAGTTTAAAAAATATTTGAGGAGACGTGGTATTCTTACAATTGAATTTGTCATGGTTCAGCTACCAACTTTGGATTTATTACTAATCTCAAACCTAAACTTGAGGGCCTCCATGAAGGGGAAAGTTGGGATTTGTGTTAAATTCTCATATTTTCTTAATTGTAAATAGGAAAGTTGGGATTTGTGTTCATTTCTCATATTTTCTTAATTGTAAATAGGTGAGAGTTTTATGGTAGCAAGTTTTTGTTTTTGTTTTCAATGGAGATTTGAAAATAAGTATTTACTATAAAATAATGTTATACCATTTTAAGAAGAGTCATAGTATGGGTGTAAGAGATTTCCAGAAATGATGCCATGGCTGACATTGAGGTGCCTTCGAAATTGGTGATCTTTAGCAACAATATTCAGAGCTTGATTTGCGGGCTGGTTGGCCTCTTATTTTTGGTACTGAATGAATTTGGAATACCATGTTTTCATCTCTGGATGGTCTGGAATTGACCTTTTTTAGCAGCTGTTTTTTTATCAGCATTTTGACTTTTCTGAGACTTTTTCAGCATGCTAGTTCTGCTCTGATATTTTTGCTACTGATCACATTTTTGATCTGACCTGATTTATCAGGAGTGATGATATAAGTCTGCTATGATCAGACTTAGTTTATTTCATGAACTATTGTTTCTATCTGTTGGAAAGGAATTAGTGAACTTTATGATATGATGATCTATGAACATTAGATTTGGATTGTGGATTTGTGCTTTTTGAGGCAAATATTGTAACTGACAACATTTTTGTTGTAATTTGTATAATGGACTATGAGGGCCATCTACTAAAAGTGAATAAAGTTATTTACGATTTTTTTCTTTGGAAAAAAAAAAAATGGGTGTAAGAGCTATGTGAAGATTAATATCTCATTTAGTTTCATACATAGTTGTGAAGCTTATTTGAAGTTTATGTCTATAGCAAGCTTTATTGCGATTTGTTATTTTTTGTAATATACAAATCATTGATATTACAAAACAAAATCAAGTATGCTTTCTCTAGGTATTTATAAACCTTCTCAAACTTGTATTCGTAAGGCTAAGACATATTGTACTTAGGTTTGTAATCGTTTGCCTCAAAGCTATTTTTGATGTAGTATTCATTAATGGACTTGAGATTTGCCTTGGGCTTAAGTTGCTTCAAAGATGATAAAGAAATTACAAATTCATCCACATCGATGTACATCATCCCTTAGCACTTGTCTTTAGTCGTGAATCTAGTAGCATATGCATTGGAAACACACTAACAAGCAAGTGGTGGTATGGTGTTACATGAATATGAAATAGAAAGCATATGGTATATGAAGCTATGGCTTGTCGATACCAGTCCCACTTTATGGGTTCCATATACTGTAGCAGTTAATTCTACAAATTCCACTACTGTCTGAGGTAGAGGTGATTCGGATTTATGCAGGAACGCAACAGAATACACAAATAACCGTAGAAACAAATATGCAGCGGAAATAACACTTCATTTCATTAATCAAAGAATTGAAACTTGTTTACATACATAATGGAAATAAACTAGCTAGAGTGCTGGTAGCTTATCTGTGAGAAGAGATGTGGTGGCTACATGCCTCTGAACCCCTGTTACAATGAGGCTCGAAGGCCTATATATTATTGAGAAACAATGGAAACCCTACACATCCAAAAACCTAACCCTAGGAGGTGAAACGCCAAAATATGGGCCCCGCTGGGTAACTTTGTACATCAATTTCCTGGGGTCGTAACTTTGGCATACTACCTCTGTTTGACGGGCATGATACATCGTTAGAAAGATCTCTTCAAGGACTACATCCATAAACAACAAATATTGAGTCCAGAACGAACTCATATTTGCTCGACCATTTGATGCCGAAAAAATGTCTTTTAGGGCCTCAAAACGACTACGAAAGTTTAGGACCCGAAAACTGCCAAAAATAGTAAATTGTGCTACAATTAAGGAAACTGGAAAACTAAAAGAAACAATGGTGGGGGTCCAAGTGGAATAGGTGGGTGGCCACCAATATACTCCTAGATCATTCCTTCCCCCTTAGGAAACAATGGTCCCCATTGTGTTGAGTTCCTCCATGAGATGAGGAAACTTTTGTTAAACTTGGTCTCTGGTGAGCCACTTTCCCTGGTGAAGGAGTTGGCCTGCTTTGACAACTCGATATAGCTGGATCTTCTGCTGGCGAATGTTCTTGATCTGTGTGTCCATAATCCGATCAGTTCTGGCTTGTTCCATGCAATCGGGGTTTAACTCTGTTGGTGTGAGTTGTTTTGCCACATCTGATGTGTCCAGTAGAGGTGGAAAGTAGGGCCGAAGGCAGCCCACATTAAACACTGGGTGCAGACCAAGGAATGGTGGAATACTGAGCTCGAAGGCATTGTCCCCAACAGCCTTGGTGATGGTGTATGGCCCATATCAAAGAGGTCGAAGCTTGCGGTGGGGTCTAGCGAGGCGCTCCTTCTACAAATGTAGCCACACTTTGTCGCCCACTTGGAAGTTGTGTTGCACCTGATGCTGATCATGCCGCTGCTTGTACTTAGCATTGGATCTGTCCAATATGTCATGAACATGTTGGAGAATGTGTTGAATGCGCTCAATGAAGTTGTTCGCCTTAGAAACTTCACACTGGACATGAGCTGAATTAGCCTGAGTAGCTGCAAATGGGATGGCTACGTCAATGGGACATAGTGGCTGGAATCCCAAGCCCACTTAAAAGGGGTTGTGGTCAGTGGAGCTATGGAGGGTCCAGTTATAGCTATGTTGTACATAGGGGAGGCTCTCATCCCATGTGCGTGGATGATTTGAGTTGTACATGTGCAAAATGTGTACAATCATCCGGTTGACGACCTATGTCTGGCCATCAATCTGGGGATGGAAAGCTGTTGACTTTGTGAGCTTGGTGTCTAGCATTGACCATAGGCTATACCATAATGTACTAAGGAACCTGCTGTCCCGATCTGATATTATAGACTATGGGATCCCAAAGTGTACCCACACTTGTTCAAAGAAGAGTTTAGCAGTGGATTCTACTGTGATATTCTTCTTGTAGGCCGCCATTATGGCCATCTTTGAGAATCTGTTGACAACCACGAACACACAGTCATTGCCGTGCTTAGTAGAAGGAAGGCCCAACATGTAATCCATGGAGATGGATTCCCAAGGTCGACTAGGGGTAGGCAACGGAGTATAGAGGCCTTGCTTCTTGATGGACGGTTTGGCAATGGCGCGGGCAGTGTACGATCGGATGTACTTCCCGACGTCCTATCGAAGGTTCAGCCAATAGAAATACTTCTGCAGTATTACCACTATTTTCTTGACCCCGAAATGCCCAGCGACCCGACTGTAGTGCGCTTCCCAAATCATCTTGGCACGCTCGCTTGAAGGAACACAAAGGTGTCCCATGTGACATAGTAGTGCATCATGGAGGTGAAAATTTGGAACCTGGTTTCCCTCCAAGAGTGTCTTGTATGTGTGGTTGAATTCTGGATTGCTCTTGTAGAGAAGCAGCCAATCAGAGGTCTCGTTCCCATAAGAGTTGAGCACGGTGGTTATCGCCACCATCGGTGGTCGGCTGAGGCAATCTGCGACATTATTAGTGCTTCCCTTCTTGTACTTGATATTCAAATGAAACTACTATAGATATGTGGACCACTTCTAATGGCGATCGTTCTGTAACTTCCCTTGTGTCTGTATGAACTGCAGGGGTCGATGGTCTGTGTGGATGATCGTTTCCTTCACCAAAATGTAATGCTTCCATTGTCGGCAAGCCTATATGATGGAATACATCTCTTTGTCATAAGTGGGATATTTACGGACTGTGTCAGACAGTGTATCACTGTGATATGCCATTGGATGCCCTTGTTGAGTAAGGACTGCCCCAATAGCATAGTCAGAGGCGTATGTTTCGATCTCAAATGGTTGTTGCAAGTCTAGTAATGTGAGCACTGGGGCACAACAAAGGCATTGTTTCAATTCTGCAAACACCTTCTGTTGAGTTTCTAACCAGAAGAATTTTGCTTTTGCTCCTCCCTTGGTGACTTGACTCAAGGGCCAAGTGATATGAGAGAATCCCAACACGAACCTGCGATAGAAATTAGTAAGACCCAAAAAGCTGCAAAGCTCTGTTAGAGTAGTTGGGGCTAGCCAATCCTGAATGACTTGGATCCTGGTTGGATCCACATGTACCCCATACTCATCAATAATGTATCCCAGATACTGAACCTGGGTCATGCCAAAAGTGCACTTGTCCAAATTAGCACACAACTTGTGTTGCCACAGGGTTTGGAGGACATGTCGAATGTGGTGGAGGTGCTCTTCCCAAGTTTGGTTGAATATCAGGATGTTATCCAAGTACACTACTACAAATGAGTTGGTGAATGGCCACAAGATGTCGTCCATCAGTCTCATGAAGGTTGCGGGAGCATTTGTCAGCACGAAAGGCATAACCAACCATTCGAAAAGGCCCTCCTTGGCTTTGAAGGCAGTCTTCCACACATCGATCGGTTCAATTGGTACTTAGTGATACCCAGACTTTAAGTCAATCTTGCCAAAATATTTCTCCCCTTTAACCTGGTCCAGGAGGTCATCAATCCGTGGGATCGGGTACCTATTCTGGACAGTGATCTTGTTCAGCGCCCGATAGTCAATACAGAGTCTCCAAGTCCCATCCTTCTTCTGTACCAACATGATCGGGCTCCCACAGGGTGATGAACTTGGACGGATGTGACCCTTCTGCAACATCTCCTGAATTTGCCTCTTGATTTCATCCTTCTCCATAACAGAGCGTCGATAGATCGGTCCATTGGGCAGCAGTGCACCTGGGGTCATATTAATGGGGTGCTTGACCTAACAGTGCAGAGGAACCCCTGTGGGTGAGGTGAATATGTCTCGGTACTCCTCCATGACCTTGTCCATTTGTTGTTGCCGTGCGGATGGGCCCTGTTTGGAGGTCGTGGCCATGATCTTCTTCTTGCCCTGAGGGTGGATCATCAAGAAAACAAATTTCTCGGTTTTGGAAATGAGCTTACTGCATTGTTTTGTAGTAACCAAAGAGATAGCGACAAGAGGTGGTACCTCTGGTATCCTGTACAACTTATTTCCCAATGTAATAATAATAGCACGAGGCTGAGACTCGTACACAGCATGTCGCTTCCATAAGTATGGTTAACCCAATAACACATCACAAACATCAAGAGGAGCAATATCACATAATACCTCATCGGTGAAGGGCTTGATGTTGTAGGGAAGGCGGCACTGCTGGTTGACGCAGAGATCCCGTCCTTGGTGAAGCCACCCGATGGTGTACGGTTGCGGGTGTGCTGTGGTCGGCAAGCCCAACCGCTTCACAACCTCTGCTGAAATGAGGTTCTTTTGGCTCCCACTGTTGACAATGAACTATAGTGGGGAACCCTTTACCCACATCTGGGAGTGGAAAAGGTGCTCCTCCTCCTCTGAATCTTCTGGTTCTTCCTTTTGGATCTTTGTGGTGGAAACGGTAGCGTTGGGCTCTGCATCGATAATCTTCTTCCCTCTGTCACTCCCCTTCTCGGGTTCTGATTCAGTGTCAGAGTATGCATCTAATTCGGAAGCCTTTATCTCAACCACTAGTGACTGCTTGGGCCGACACTCACTGGTGTTGTGACTAGGGCTCTTATGGAACTCGCACCACTTTCCCACTTCCTTATTCGGTTTCACAGTGTTGTTCTTTGCTTGCGACTTTGGCAAGTTTTCTTGAGTCGCCATGTCTTGGCTGTGTCCTTGGTTCTGCGGTTTGGGAGCACCTTTCGCTTGCATCTGATTCGCAGATCCAAAGTCTTGCTTTTTCTGTTTGAATTTTTGCTCAATTTTGGCAGCATACCAATATGTTGTACCAAGCGAGGAGATGTCAAGGAACTCCATTTCCTCGTGAATGTATCTGTGCAGACAACTGTGGTACTTTAGCACCAAATGTTTCTTTGAATCTTTGATACCCAACTTGGTGCCCAGGGTATGGAACAGATTTGTCATCTCATGCACATCTTGATCTCTTTGCTACCGCAGCGTAGTCCATTGTATGTACTTGTCCTCAGAGCTTCCCACGGGATAATATTGTCCCTTTATGGCATCTTGGAATGAATTCCAAGTGGGTACGACTGAGAATAGAGAGGGCTCCTCCTCATCCTTTCTCTCACAGTAGGTTTCCCACCAGTCCTTGACATGGGGGGCGGCTCTGAGTAGTGAAAAAGTAATATTTTCCTGGTCGAAAAAGTCCTGAACCAAGAAATATCCTTCTAATAGATTCAACCATCTATCTACGACGTCTGCATCTATTCGGCCATCAAATATGGGAATGTTGAAGTTTACTTGTACCTTAAAAGGGGTTGCGCTTCCAGAGTGGCTGCTAGATGCAGATGCGTCGCCAGTGGGAAGTCGTTAAAGGATATGGGCGAAGTTATCCATCATCGCGTTCCTTTGTTTTGCAAGGGCCTCCTCGAGCAACATTTTGATAGGATCTTCTGTGCCCTTGTCTTTCTTTTCGTCCCCCATGGGAGACAGTTAGGATTTGCGAGGTTGATCTTGCAAAGGTTCAACCAGAATGAGGCCTAACTCTTTATACCCCGCCCTCACTGGGGACATGCAAAGAAGGATCGAGAAAGAGCAGAAAGTTCTGATACCATTGATCCGGATTTATGCAGGAACGCAACAAAATACACAAATGACCATAGAAACAAATATGCAGCGAAAATAACACTTCATTTCATTAATCAAAGAACTGAAACTTGTTTACATACATAATGGAAATAAACTAACTAGAGTGCTGGTAGCTTATCTCTGAGAAGAGATGTGGCGACTACATGCCTCTGAACCCCTGTTACAATGAGGCTTAAAGGCCTATATATTATTGAGAAAGAATGGAAACCCTACACATCCAAAAACCTAACCCTAGGATGTGAAACACCAGAATGTGGGCCCCGTTGGGTAACTTGGTACATCAATTTCCGGGGGTCATAACTTTGGCATACTACCTCCGTTTGACACGCATGATACATCGTTAGAAAGATCTCTTCAAGGACTACATCCATAAATGAAAAATATTTAGTTCAAAACAGACTCATATTTTCCCGACCATTTGATGCCGAAAAAACATCGTTTAGGGCCTCAAAATGGCTAAGAAAGTTTAGGACTCGAAAACTGCCAAAAATAGTAAATTGTGCTACAATTAAGGAAACTGGAAAACTGAAAGAAACAATGGTGGGGGTCCAAGTGGAATAGGTGGGTGGCCACCAATATCGTCATGGATCAAGAGGAAATATAATTTAGATGATGGTTATAAATTAAAATCATGCCAAATTTACCTCTTTGTATCAGATAATATATGATGTATTATTTTATTTTATTTTATGTCATGTCATGTCAGCCATTTCTATGGTAGTGTTGTTAAGGTATAAACTTTTCCAAAATACCAAAGCCTCTCATTGTGGTATTGTTGACAACTTCTTGAGTTGCGCATAGTTTCAGTCTCAAAATCTGCAGCGAAAAATGATCTAGCTAGGGATTTCAATACCTAGTTACTAACAATATTAAGTTATTGCATTTTGGCACTAAACTCCTATCTGGTTTACATTTGTTGGATAGGTTATTGGGAATGAACGTTTCCCACCCGTAGTTGTGGGTTAACAAGGGAAGATGAATATGTACTTGGAATTGGAAATGAAAGAGGAGAGTACAAAATGACGTATGGAGCTAAGATCTAGAGATTTAGATGGGAACTATGTGCTTCATGGGTTATTTGTGCCTGGTAACTTAAAGAAGTTGGATAACTCATTGATTTTGATAATGAAATGCTCAACCGCCATTCATGGTAGTGATTCATATAACTTGACTTGCTAGCTTTGACCAAGGCTTGGGATGACAAGAGTAAGTGGGTATAGCTTTAAATTCATTCCATTTCTAAACTCAAGCATGGGTATCTCCACTCATCTAACACTTATCAGATTGCCACCATACTAAGGTTAAGTACCCAACACCAAAATGGCAATGTATAATGGTATCACTATTAGGGTTACAGGTATTGCATGGCTTGCAATTGTACAATGCCTTGGATTGAGTTATTTTTGCAATCTAAAAAGAAAATGACATGGATATGCTTCAATACCCTAGGGTATTTATCTTGTTGACATGTGAAGGGGAGGAGGAGAAAGGCTTTGTTGTTATTGAGTGCAAAATACTTCCACCAAATTTAAAAAGCACCCAAAACCCATGGAAAAGAATTAGTTAGTGATGGCAAGAATTTAAAAAGAAAATGGCATTTTTTCTTAATAAGAGTTTAGTTTTGTTTCCCCTTGAATCTAAAAATATTTCAAGCCTCTGAAACCATTTTAGATTGTTTTACCTAGGTTGCATTAGAAGATATTGCTATTTTCATGTACTCGCCCCCTCTTTACAATTTTGAGGTGACTATCACGTCCCCACCCATCAATTTGACCAACAGAGGGGACATGAACGATTTATGGGGTTCTAAATTTTCCCCATTGGCATAATACCAAATTCATAAACATTTACATGCATGTATAGATGTATAAATATAAACACAACGGAAATAACTCCAGACACACACACACACACACATCATGCATATACATCATATTCAAATACAAAGAGAATGCTTATCTTTAACTATATTTGTCTAATCGAATGGCTATGGAAGAGCAATGTTCCACCCGATCGTAGGTACTCTATCCAACACTTTATCTCTCTGCTAAGAGGACACCCCCGAGATGGGCTATGTATCCTTCTTACTCACAACCACGCATAGTCAATTCTCAGGCTAAGCCAGCATAATGGTTGGGTCTATCAAGCGTGCAGAGAGATGAAGAAGAACGTTAATCCAATGAGTGCTACCATAGATCTATATACATCTCAATTGGTATCATCTAGCATTGGCACCCACATCACCTACCACACCCAACACAAGGAAGGTCTCGTTCTTTTCTACACAGTCCCTTTGGTGCCCCCTTACATTCAGTGCTATTCATGGTGGGCATAGAAAGGTACAGGCTACCAAACCTTTAGAGATTTCTTTCCTTCACTAGGTTTATCAAGCAATTCAAACTACTAGTGTCTTTCTCTACCCTCAATTTTCTCTTGATTTCTATGATTTATGGCCACATTGATTTTAGCCGCAAAATTCAATTTTCAGGCTCCCAGATTTAGGTCTTCCCACATATTTTTAGCCTTTAACACTCTCATTTTTTCCCTAGGGTTGATATCTATGGATCCCCCACTAGATTTCAAATTCCACATGAATTTATGGGCATTTTTTACATTCTAAAACATAGTTTTTCCTCTAGTTACGATTTTTGTTCTTTTCGCTATTGGGAATGCATAGCTTGCTGAAAATTCCGAGTTTTATTGCCCAACCATGGAATGTGAATTAAGGGAAACAAATCCCCATGAGTGAAATTGAATTATGGGTACAGAATATTGAGTCCATACTCAACCATATGAATTTATAGGTTCATCCCATGCTCCATTAAACTCATGAGTTGATTTCTCAGCAGTCTTTTTACGACATAATTAAAGATCAACAAGGAAGTCCACTTGGGTGGTTGCTTACCATTCATGGCACATGGGTTCTCAAGATGACGCTTGGAAGTAGAGGGTTTAATCCCAAAAACCCCTTTCCTCTCGCTAGTGGGTAGCATAGCCCCTCATTTTTGTTGCTTCCATAGCCAACAGTAGAATTTTGTTTGCATTATAAATATTAAATTGCATTGACATTTTCCCATGGCTTACTAGCACATGATATACAAAATATAAAATACTTTCATTTATAATATTAGGCATTCACTAGCAGGGCCTGACCTTGAGCTCCACATTAGGAATCTTACATTACACTTTTACATCATTTACATTATCAAGCCAATATGTTCTAGGTTTCAAAATGGGGGTATCACATGGCAAAGTACCCTATTTACCACCATTAATGGAATTTTTACTACTCTAATGTCCACATTGAGTAAGAAGCTACATGTATATTTTATTCTATAGTGGAAGCATATTTCAGTAGCTTGAACTAATTGATTTTAATGTTATTCATGAATGTAACCATAATGCGTAGAGCCATAAGTATGTCAATTTTATCATTATCACACATGAATGCCAACCTATGAATAATGCAAATTGCAACATAAACATATAAATACACAACATAATTATTATTCATGGCATACAAGCACGATTTTCACTTATATTTATGGTAAATGTCATCCAACTAGCTACAAGTGAAGGACGTTCCTCTTAGTTGTAGGAAGTTAGTCAAGCCTTCTCTTTCTTTGATAGAGGCCACCCCTGAGTTGGGGCTATCACTCCACAAGGGGTGAAACCCAATTATTTTACTCAAGCATCGTCACACAATCCTCTGGTTAGAATCCCCCTCCACAGTTGTCCCCATCCACTAATGCTTATCCCCCATCATCTTGCACAACACGAGGAATGGGACCCCTCCTTTGCATGCAATCCCTTGGTATGTCCCCATTCCCTTCAAGTGCTTCGGCATAGGCTGACCAACAAGTCTCTGTGTTAGGGCCCCAAGGACTGAGCTATAGGCCAGGTTTCTCTTATATGGGCCCCAATCCCACTAGCACTAGCTTCCCAGGGTAATTAGTGTGAGAGAATATGAAACATAGGTTTCCCTTCTTTGTAACAATTAGAGATCAAATGAATTCTTGGAGTGGATCTAGACTGAATGAATTATTATTGAATGAGCTTCTAAAATGATATATGCATTATTTGGTATTGATAAGTGGCTTCCTCAAAAGAGGTCACTTTTCCCCTCTTAATCCCCTATTAAGATAATTAATCCCATGATTAATTAAAGTGACCTCATGAACCATAGTTAAATGACTTAGGGTTAAAAAGGTCAATGAAGGCTAAGGACATCAGCTAATGTCTACTAGGGTCATCATCCCCTAGCCCCCTCTCATTTCTCCCACTTGTGGAATCATAAACTGCCATCTCTTCTTCGTCCTTCTTCACTTGAAACTATTAGGGATTTTTATATTAAAATTTATTTTACAATATTCATGGTCTCCTAGACCATATATGTCTAGCATCTAGCCTCTCCAATAGTACACGCATATTCACATCTAAGGGTGAAAATGGGGTGTTACAGTTATTACTTGTCACTGAGTAGAGAGAAGTAGATGTATCTCAAAGCTTGGTAGAGTTATCTTAGCATGATCGTCCTCCAATAGTGCTTCAAAACTAATAAGCCACAACACGTTGGAGACTCTTCAACAACACCAGATCCTTAAGTATGTAAATACCATATAATTTGCACTCGATCCTCAAATCTTGCAATTCATTGTTGAGCATGTCAAATTTGACCTATAGTTTTAGTGTTATTGTTTGGCTATTAAGAATAGCTTAGGGTTTACCATCTCCTCAATATTATTAAGAATCGTGTGCTAATCCATCCATCTCCCATATGGCTTACATTGATTCTAGAGAATGTAAAGTTATTGTGCATACACCTAAAAAATCCATTGCAAACCATCCAATGGGTAAATTGAATTGGGCGATGTACTTCAATGAAGCCAATTCTAGTTATAAGTAACTAATAATATAATGGCCTTTTACACTTACTATTTTTTTCTTTGTATAGATGCCCATGTGCTTGTCACAATTTTTCATTAAAAATCCAATCCAATGTGAAAAACCCAGCACAAGAAGCTATGGGGAGCATACTTTGTAATAAGCAACATCAACATCAACTACAGTCTTAAATCATTGTGATTCTTAAATATGAGCTTGAAGCAATATTGGTTATTAATTCAATCTTATATAACTTGAGGATGAGCCAACTTTTAATCTCTTTAATGTGAATGCATTTCAAATCTAGTTGGATGTCACTATAAACCCTAGGTTAGTTCCATCAACCCACAAGCCAATACCTAACAAAAAACACATCAAGAATGGGGTTCCACTCAAGAGGGGCGACTACCCTTCAAGCCTTAAGGGGAATCCTTAATTGGTTGGGATTACCTAGGTGAGACCTGGGTTCAAATCTAGCTGGATGTCAATATAAACCCTAGTTTAGTGCCAACAACCCACAAGCCAACACCTAACAAGAAACACTCTCAAGATGGGGGTTCCACTCAAGAGGGGCGACTACCCTTCTAGCCTTATCACAACAAGTTAATGTCTCATAGGGATTTTCTTCTATTAACATAGTCAAACCTTTTAATGTTAGGTCAATCTCTTGCGATACCTGCCATAACAATGCCAATAAAAAATTAGTCACAATTTCTATCTTAAGTTGAAACATTAAAGAGGCCTTTGAAATGAAAAGTCACCTCGATATGAGACCAAATACAATGGTATTTTTTTCCATTAATGATTTAGTCATCTGCTTAATGGTTTAATTAGGTGCTTGTTTGCTTGTATGAAGGCATCCATCCATTAACTTAAAGAGAACCATTCATGCTAATCCCCATGGGGTGCTCCCCAATAGTAAGCTAAGAAGTTAGTTTACCAAAGTTTAGTGGATATAATTATATAATTTATTTTAAACTTTGAATATATGATTTACACCATATCGATTTCTTTGCAATTTGATATAAAAGATGACAAGTCTTTTTTTTTCAGGAAGAAAAAATCTTGTCCTTGTTATTCTTATTAAGAATCAAAGGGCATCAATCCAGCCATCCCAGTAGTGGGTTACATTTCAAAAGTATACAGCTCATATGGTCATTTATCTCCTCGAGACGTTGCCAGGGGGAAAGGCAATACAAATGTGTTAAGGATCCCATTAGAAGTACTGTCTCATCATGTATGGAGTCAGTCCCTTCAACCTCATCTACCGAGAACCAAAGGGATTGATCAGCAGTCTAAAAGAGGCCACTCAATGAGCAGCATGTCAACAATCAATAAGAGGAGTAAGCTCCCCTATCCAAGCTCAAAAGAGCTGAATCATGAGAGATCAAATGATCCTCCATAAATTCAGATAAACAACCATAACCTTGAGAAAATGTGAGAGCAGTTTTAGAGAGACGATCAGCAATCCGATTGTGTTCTCGGTAGATGTGGATGAACGACAGATCCTGAAAGCTAGAAAAAATATTTTGTGTTTCCCGACACCAGTGAAAGAGTTCTAGTGGGGAGAGATCAGTCGATCCCTTTGCCCAATTAATGATGACTTGTGAGTCACCGAATATGTGGGATAAGGGGATCCCCATCATATGGGAAGATAGCAGAAGAGCCCAAAGGCCAAGTAATTTTGTTTTTGTATTGGAGCCATATCCAACCCCCATCGCGAACTTGTAATGGTGAGACTCATTCAAATATAGGCTGTAACCAACACCTGCTGTCTTGTTGGCAGATGCACCATCAAAAAATCCACACGGGAAATACATACAGGGAGGATTCCCTATTTTCTTGAATTTTTTAACTTTAACAAGCAGAGAAGAATAGGTCTGTACATGATATGTAATTTGATGTACAATGCTGTGAACATTCCTTTTCTTGCCTTCAAAAATGACCAGATTACGAGCTTTCCATATGATCCACAACATATTGAATGGAATAGACCAAAGAGTCGAATTCTTCATGTAATTTTCGACCCAATTCCTAACAAATGAGGAGGGAGAATCCATGCGAGGAGGACAAGGGATCTGATACTGATCACAGATGAGGCCGAGAACTATTTTCTAGACTATGCAGTTGGAAAATAAATGTGCAACATTCTCCTCATCGGAATTGCATAGTACACAGATGCCTGGGCCTGACCGTCCCCTTTTTTGGAGATTATCCCAGGTGAGGATTTTGTTTCTAAAAACCAGCCAAGCAAAACAACCTATTTTTTGTGGGAGAGCACTGTTCCATATAAATGAGTCAAAGTGGTTGCCAGCCAGTGAAGAGTAAGAACTTATAATACATTCATAATCTTGTTTTGCTATAATGGAGCCGTCTTTTTTGTTGAAGTCCCATACAAGGGAATCATCTTGTGATGTGAGATGTATTCCGCCCTGTGCCAGACCTGCTGTGTATGCTTTCCATGCAACTTTCCAGTCCCTGTCAATACCCAATTCATCTGTCGTATACCAGTAGTTCTGAGAGTCAGGTAATATGTTGTGTGCCTGAGAGAGAGTGCAGATGTACAGGTCCTTTAGGAAACATCTTAGCTCCTCTGGAAAGATGAAAGAGGAAGGAGCTCCAATAATCGGGTCAACACCAATCAGAATATCTTTGCCATTACCTACTTGCCAAGCCAAGTGACTGCCCAGCCAAGGAAGGGTCTGTAAAAAACCCCTCCAGATGATGGAAACCCGCCGAGTACTAAATCTCTTATCTCTGAGCCAAGCAACCACCGTAATATTTTTCAAGTATTTAGCGGTGATGACACGATGCCATAGACCTTCTTTCATCAGAGCCATCCAGAGATTTTTTAGACGCAAAGATATGCTAAACCAATGCAAATTTTTAATCCCCCATCCTTGGTGTTCCTTTGGCCATGAGAAACTTTGCCAGTTGATTAAATGATATCTTCGATGAATCTCTGAAGATCCCCATAAGAAGGAAAACATAATGCTCCTAAGCTTGTTCAAGATGGATGTTGGAATAGGTGCTAATCCCAGCCAATACACCGGTAGGCTGAAGAGCACTGATTGAACAAGAATCAACCTGCCTCTAAGGGAAAGTAGCTTGTGGGTCCAATTACAGATTCTCTTTTCAAATTTCTAAACCAACCATAACCAATCGCAGACTCTGTATCCGAGAGGCTTGAGGTAGAAACCGAGGTACTTAAACCCTGTGAGAATTGGCTCCTTCTGATAAGGTAGAACCCTAGCTATATTCATTAGAATGTCATCATCAATATTATTATAAAGGAAGCAAGCTTTTTCCAGACTGATACTCATTCCAAAATCCTTACAGAAGGTCTCCAGTATAACATCGAAAGCAGCCCATTCCTGAAGGGTTCCAGTTCCCATAAGGATCACATCATCCACAAATAGGAGGTGGGTTAGAGCAAGGGAGGATGAGATCTGAATGCCTCGAATGAGTCCATTGTTCCTGGCATCCGTGATAAGGAGGCTGAGACCTTCAATGACAAGGATGAAGAGAAGAGGAGACAAGGGGAATCCTTGACGAATGCCACGAGAAGATGGAAAAAACTTTGAGGGGGTCCCATTAATCAGAACAACAAAATTAGCAGAGGTGAGACAGCCGATAATCCAATTGACAGAGAGTAGTGGAACCCCAATTTGTATCAATACGAGATGGATAAAGGTCTAGTTCACACGATCAAATGCCTTGATGAGATCCAATTTGAGTATGAAGGCATAGATGTTTTTTGTTTTGACAAAGTGGAGAATCTCTTGAACAATTCCTATGGGCTCAGTGATCTGTCGGTTTTTTAGGAAGCCAAATTGTTCCTGTGAGATACCCGAGTTCAAAAAGGGTTTGATTATGACTGCAATGACCTTTGCTATCAGCTTGTATAGAAGGTTACATAAAGAAATGGGTCTGTAATCAGCAAAGGTCCGAGGCTTATCCAATTTTGGGACGAGAGCAAGGAAGGTCAAGTTCAGAGAAGGAGGGATGAATCCCATGACCCTAGTCGAGTCCACAGTTGACAATAACTCATGACCTAGGAGTTCAAAGAAGTGTAGATAGAATTCTATTGGCCACCCATCAGGGCCAGGGCTTCGATCTTTTTTAAAGGATTTCATGGCATATTCAATCTCCCCAAGAGTGACAGGGTAGGTAAGGTTCGAAGCATGCTCGTCTGTAATCATCTTAGGAAAAAGCATGACAACCTTGAGTTGTTGTACCAAACATGTACCACCATCATCCTTATAAATGCAAGCAAAATGAGACTTACCCATATCTTTAAGGGCAACCTCGTCTTCAAAACAATTACCTTGAGCATCGGCCAATGACCAAATCGAATTTTGATTCCGCCTGCCGGAGGCAAGAGTATGGAAATATTTGGTATTAGAGTCACCCTATAGGGCCCATTTTGTCCTACTTTTTAATTTCCAAGTGAGCAGGAAATGGTCCAGGATCTTCTGCTTTTCGGATCTGAGCTGAGCTAACTGAGCCATATCGTCCATGGATAGGATGCCATTGGATGGGCTTGAGAGGAGTGTTTCAATAGCATGGTCAAGTGAATTTGACACCAAATCCATACATTCCAGCTTGTTCTTAATCCATGCCTTGGCTTCATTCTTAAGGATGCACAACTTATGGATGGTAGAATCAATACAAATGGAGCTGTCACTATGGGAAAGAAAATACCATCGTCCCTTAAACCAGTTAGTGAATGCAGGATCATTAAGCCATGAACGGTTAAATTTGAATGGGTAGTTATAGGAGCCCCTTTTCTTGTCCCATTCAAAGAAAATAGGGTAGTGGTTGAATATGTCTGCACAATGAGTCCAAACCCTATGAACTCCCAAAGAGGGGATCAAGGAAGCAGAAATTAAAAATCAATCAAGTCTCTTACAAATACCATTTTCCCCAACTCGGCCATTACGCCAGGTAGGCCCAATGTACTGTGGTGCCAAGTCCATAAGTCCCACAGAGTCAAAGAGGGATAAAAAATGATGTGAGAGGGGATCAGGAGAGGCCTTATTCCCCCATATCTCAGAGGAGTACAGGGGAAGATTGAGGTCCCTGCCTAGGACAAGATTCGGTATGCTAAGTAATCCCCCCCGGAGAGCTTTATCCCAAAAAAGTTCGTGGTCTTTATAAGGACCATAAACATTGAGGATGGAGATAGGAACAGGCATTCCATGCACTGAAGCCTGAACCAAAAGGCTGTCACAGGTCTGAAAGGCCTTACACTTAATCTTTAGAGGATTCCAGGCAGTGAGGAGGCCTTCAGAAAGGCCCGAAGCACTGATAGAACAATATTCCCATGAGGGGAGGATCTTAGAGATGGTAAGTAAAGCAGGAGAGGAACTACACATAGTTTCCCGAAGAAGGATCATATTCGGACAAAGAGACTTAAGGAGAGAGCGGAGGTGATGGTTTTTGGTCTTACCTCCAAGACCCTAGATATTGAAGGAAAGGAGCTTCATCACGGAGTGTCTTGATGGGGAGACGATGCTCTAAGTCCCCTGTTGGAGATGCCATGGGCCGCATATTTGATGCAAATAGAGAGAGGGATACAGGGAGGAGAAGCAGAGGATAGGTTGACCTTTGTATTGTCCCTTTTTCCTTTAGATTTTTTTCCGGATAGTCACATTGGCAAAGCAGATGGAGTTGAGGTGAAGGGTAGAAGGAGAGGAAGGGGTTGTTGTAGTAAATATAGATAAGGATTTTTTAAGAGAGGGATCTGAGAATGAGGGAGAGGTAAGGTTCGGTGGGGATCGAGGGTGTGGTAGAGGTGGAAAATCCACCAACGAAGACAGAGATGGAGGAGCCAGTACTTTATTGTTCTCCGAAGATGGTGAATGAGAGGAATGTGGATGGTCTGGTGTGATGAGAGGTGCGGAGTCCACAGGTGCTAAAGGAGACTCGAGCATCGAGCAAGACTGAACTGCTGGAGGCAAGGAATCACATGGAAGAGACTGGTCCTGTAACGATTCTAGCTGTGAAGACAATGAATCAGAATGGGGATTGGAGGTCAAGGTGGGCTTAGGAACATGAGGTTTGTTATGTGACAATATCAGATCATTGATTGCATCCAGAAAGGAATCTGAGATAATTTCAGAAGGAGAGAGTGTATCAGAAGGAGTACCTGGAGCCCGATGCATGAGAACAGAGGAGACAACAGGTGTGGAGCCCTTCGGGGAGACATCCAAGCCCATGACATCACATCCAAGTCGTAAGTCAAGACAAGCTCGCCTCAGGTGACCGACCTCGTGGCAGCTGCTACAGCGGAATGACACATGGAGGTAGTCGAGCCTCTGGACCAGGAGGCGCTCGTTGCATAGGATTTCCACCTTCGCCGGTAAACCCAGGGATGCATCCATCTCCACGAGAACCGTGGCGACCCTCTTATCATAATCAAGATGGAAATCTGCCTCAACAGCGACAAACTGACTGATAGTATTTCCAATGCCTTCAAGGACCTGTCTGTTCCATAGAGGGAACGGTAGATGAGGCATCAGAACCCAAAGATGTCGCTTCGTAATTCTTTCCCGGAGAGGGTCGAAACGTGAGTGCCAGTGCTCGAGAACTAGAGATCCCTTCCCTATATGCCAAATACCATCCTGAATGTGAGAACAGTGTTCCTCTTCCAGGGAGACAAATACTATCCATCCATTAGACAACATGCTGATAGTAGGAATATAATCGAAGAGGGGCTTCCAATGCTCCGTAGCCCACTCCACCTAGGCCGCTTTGTCCATCCTACAGTATTCCAGTCTCCCAACAAGTGCACGTGAGCAAAGAGAAGAGACATGATCCATGAAGATATCATGGCCTAGAATACATTTGGTACACCTCTTACGACGGAAGCGAGGAGGAGCAGTCGACTCAGCCATGTGAAAAAGTCCCACAAGGTCAACTCAGAAGGTTCTAGAGTGGTGATGAAACTACAAACCATAGATCTAAGGTCAGATAATCATAACCCTTCAGACAGAATCATTGATAATCTGGAAGTGATGCCAAAGAGAGAGGTCTGGCCAGGACAGAAAGGAAAACCGATATAATCGGGGACCAACCCCCCAGAACCACCACAAAGGGAACTAAGTCAACCAAATGAGTGTAACCCTTTAACAGAGCCCAAGAGACCATAGGCACAGGAGTAAGAATCCCAAGAGAAACCCCAAGAAAAAGACCCCAGGTTCCCGACATCAACGATGGAGGACCCAAGTCAACCCATGGAGTACAGTATATGAAATGGGTAAAACCCCAACCCAACCAGAAGGGTTAGGGTTAGACAAGAATAACCCAACAAGATGTCAGGAGGAGAGTAACCCTCATAGCTAATAGAAAGAGCAGAGTCACAATATAGAACCATGCAAGAGGGATCCAGAAACAGGTGAGTCAAAAGGGAAAAAATAGTAGAAGAAACCCAAGCCCCAAACACGTCAGAACTTACCCAAGTCAACCCAGTACATGCCGCGGGAGACAGATGACAAAATACCAAACCCAATGACGGTAAAATCCCATGCAGGCGGTGGCGAAGCATATAACCCCCAGAACAGCCAAGAAAAAGCAATAATCATCCCACTTATTTTTAGACTTGGTTGGTACTAGTCCCCCAGTGAAGGGGAGGGACTCCAAGTGGGGCTGCCAATTGGGGATGACCACCCTGCAAGTCCAAACCCTAGCCAAAAACCCGCAACAAAAAGAACCCTCCTCGCAAGACGACATTATGGAGAGCAAATACAAGGCCCCGTGTACCTTGCAGAAGCTCACGAGGGTGGGGCTGCCAATTGGGGATGACCACCCTGCAAGTCTAGACTCTTTCCAAAAAACCCACAACAGAAACTAGTAAAGAAAAGAGCGCTTCTCATAGGACGACGTGAAGGAGTGCAGAAACAAGGCCCCGAGAACCCTGTAGAGGCTCACTGGTGGAGGAGAGAGGGCCGCCATGGGAGGACCAGGGCACCCACATAGCGCTCGATCCAAAAAAGATGACAAGTCTATTCCTACAATCGTTCAAACTAATAAGGAGGAAAATGTTTTTAAAATAACACGGACTTTGATCTCGGTGATCTGGTTGGCATGATTGATGACCTTTTATGTGCACAACTCAATCTTTGACTAGAACAAATTCAACGATACTATGGTTTGTTTATAAAATGCTTTTCATTTTGCTTATTTTAATTATTTATAAAAAATAGTTATTAATTAAGCATTTGACTTTCTTGTGGTATTATTATTTTATTGTTTATTTTAATTATTATTAAAATATCTATTTTTAAAATTAGAATGTTTTTATTATTATTTTAAATTTAATTTTTTATTATCAATTTATAGTTAAAAGTTGGTTCTCATGAATATAATAAAACAATCTAGATTAACTACCACAAACTTCATAATCAATATATATGTAAACTAGTAATTATCCTATGAGGGGCAAAAGGAACACTTAGTGGAAAAGAGTATATGGAAAGAAAACACTTCGGAAGGTTCTAAATCTTTCCAACAAAGTAAACTTTAATGAGTGGATCACTTCAACATCCAATATTTACTACTATGCATCCAATGGGCTTTAAAGAATTGAGACAAAGTTTATGATTTTCATTGATTTCTCATGGATGAAGCTTCGATTTTGTATGTATTGCTTGATCATCAATGGTGCCAGCAACAACCACACCGATCAATTGTGCCAAGAACATCCCACAAAAACAAAAACAACCATTGTGCCCATTCAAAAAAATATGACAATAGCTAGTTGTATTAACATAGCAGAAAATACAAGTACATTCAAAACTTAGTGAAATGCAACTATCCTATAATTGCAACAAGGTTCTAAGTATTAGTTAATTGAGTCGAATTTCACATTTACGCTTGGATTTTTTACCAAGACGCCCATAAATATCAAAAAAACAACTGGCATTTTAATTAGCCAAGAGTCCTATAAAGGTCCAATTTCAAATTAAAACTACACTCAACCAGCATGGATTATGTGAATTGATATTTTGTATATTGCTTTGACATGGAAAAGCATAATGATTCCCTTAGGTTCTCAAAGGCAACCTTATTTCTTGTTATGTTTAGTTTCTTTCCATAGTGACCTATGTGAAGCAGTCAATTTCTTCTCTTGTTAAACATGAAAAGTATGTTTCGCATAAAACTTTTAAAGAAAATAAAATATCTTTTATGTTGAAAATTGAAATATGTTGATTCATGATAAAAACATGAGCAATACGCTCTATGGATAAAATTAGGGATAAAATTGGTGTGTAGTATGGATTGTTATTTACTTGGCATGACTATTTCTTTTAACAGGAAAGGAAATTATTCAATGCAGTTCTAAATAAGTTTTCAATGCTAAAATCTGAATGTAATCATTGGAAAAAGACATTTACATGGATCAATTTCTAAATGATGCCTTGCAAGATAAAAAGGTTTTTGTTATTGTTGGTATAATGTAAGGATTATTCTTTGCTTTTGTTGCAACAAAGTAATGCACACTCTAGTTAAATGTATTGATGAAATTATAGCCTTGCCCCATTCCTCATTTGATTTTGTGGGTTTGCACCTTCCACCAAATCATGATAATACATGGCTTTACAATGGAGAAGAGGACCTAAATGCTGCCATGCTAGAGAGACATAAGGAAATAAATTCATATGAGAGAGACTGACTTAAGCGGAAAAAACCGAAGAATCCTATAGGGAATTACTCTATCTCAAGGGAGATCATGAATGGTTTTAATCCTAAATATGTAGCAAAGAGTATGCAGGCATTTGTGGATAATATGTCGAGTTATGAAGGGGCCAAAGTTTTCAAAAATGGGTGAGTGCTATTTATCTTTGCTTCCGATTAGTTGTCCTATTGCTAAAATCCACTCAATGTAAGTAGAAACATGCATAAAGCAGTAATCCTACCTATCTCTATTAATTTCAACACAGTCTTATGGCACTTATGTCTTCTACCCAAGGATGCCATATATTGGTAGTCAGTTTTCTTATGCAGGAATAACATTTGCCTATCCTTACCAAAGAAATCGTGTACAATACATGCCTTTATGCACATTGGTCCGCATATGTTATCACGAATCTAAACCTGTTGTGAGGATGGTGTAGAAGAATTTACATTTGCTTGGCAAAAAGTAGAGCATTCTTTTTTACCTTGGATTCATCTCTTTTACAACTGTTAGAGATTGGTGATGCAGCGCTACTTTAGTTGATGTTTTCATCATATCATGGCTTTTGCATCTCTACCATTTTTCCACATGGGTTAGATATAAATAAATTAATGTAACAATACGAAGGTGCTCATAAAAAATAGGGTGATATGAAGGGGACCATGGACATATTTAGCTTCATAAGGTATCAAGCATTAGACTTAGACTTCCTTGTTAGTGTTATGGGGTTCCAACATGGAATAACACTATGGAACATATTGACAATATTTGTTGAACATAACTACCAACTAATTTCTAGTAACTTGGGAAAGAAAAATACAACTACTACTCTTTGACAAATCTTTGACTCTAGCTTTGGATCCCAACCCTGGATATGGCACTCAGTTTTGACTCTATTTTTTGGCTTCAGTTGTTGCCATGAATACAAAAAACTCCTCATGGATATGGTTGTTTATATTATCCCCAACATCTTCTCTGGGTTCATCAACAAATAACTTTGTATGTGGTCAACAAAACACGACCTTCCTTCCTATGATGTGAATGGCCAACATCAATTCATTCTTACTTGCTAGGTATTGAGGTTATCACCAACAAAACCAGGTGTAAACGAGTGGCTTGTTTCATGTGATTATCCAATATACCATAGGTGTGAGAATGAATAGTTGTGGGTGTTTACCAGTAGCACAACTACCATGAGAATGACTCAACAACTCATTGACATCGTAATTACTTTTTATCATTGGAATCTAATATAATGAATTGGATATCTAGAAACCATTAGGACTTCCATACATACACTATAGTTCAATTGATGTTGGACAACAATGAATTAGTTGACAACATGTAGCAAAACCATTCTTACCGGTTCTAATTTGTTTTACAACAACATTCACCTTGACAAGGAAACCCTCTTCCAACTGAGTTTAATCTCTTTACCAATTCAATTGACTGGCAATTCAATTTCTTTCTCAATGGTAGTCAATTCCACTCTAGGAAAATCGATTTCTTTCTCAATGGAAATGTAAATCCATTCCAAGCAAATCGATTTCTTCATTAGCAAAATCAATTACCCTTTGCTCCCACAAACATGGAGAATTTTACTATACATAGTACCACTTGATATGGACATGATATGGAGATCTTCCTCATAGAGATCTCTCCTACCCTATCTTGTAAGAGTTAAGTTTGGATTTTTAGAAAATAAAAAGAGGAAGCCTAAAAACGAAGACATAATGCTAACATGTGATGGTTGGAAATGCATGTTCTTGCTTGAGCATGATAAAATACATACAAACAAGCTCACAAAAGTGAGTTTATTATGAACATGTGATTGTGAAAAAATTAACCTTCTTCATTTTTGTTAAGAGGGCTAAAAAGTGTCTTTTTTAACCTTCCATGTAAGTGCTCGATAAGTATTTTTCATGCTAAAAGAGAGGGATAACAATGTTGATCTCATGTTCTATATAATACTACATCTTCAAAAAGCTCACAGTCAGTGACTTGAATGGTTTTAAAAAACAAAGTTTAACAAACCAATTGATGTTTCCTTGTGATCGACTCTCCCCTAGGATTAAAGTATTATAAATTGAATGCAACAATGCTTAATTGAAGGTTACCTCCAAACGCCACCAGACATGTCTGATACAAATAGAGTGTTAAACAAATTGATGAAGATACTTGAGATTATGTTGTCCTTGAACCCTCTTTGATTGTATCAATACAATATCCTTCACTCTTTCCTCATTCACTTGGGATTTTTAATTAAAGTTATTTTCAAAAATTACTTAACATATTTGTTTGAGTTGACCTAATGAGATGCTCTAAAACAAGGTGCTATATTAAACTTTACTTTAAGCAAGAATCACATTGCATGAGAAAAAAATGTTACATGGGATTTAAGCCCCCTGCTGCCACTAACATTTACATCCTTATTGTACCTGCTCTAGATAAATATCCATTGGTCAAAATACAATTCTAAAAGAAAGATGCAAGTTAAGAAACAATATTCATCTCAAAAGTTGAGTTACATAAAAATGTAGCAGGTACCAAAGACTGATATGCTCAATCTTGTCAAACATACATTTACTAATCGTTTCACAAGAGCAAAGAATTGACATTCTTAATTCGATAAATATAATACAATGAAAGTGTTGGCTCTAGGCAAGTACCAAAGATTCATGTTCTAGTCTTGTGAAGCCCATAGTCATCACAAGGCATATCCCAAGATGCATGGATTTGAAATGGAAATTAAAGCAAATACAATGTTTAAAAGCTTACAACAACAACTAAACATTCTTGTACTCATCGCATGCTTGTATCTTCATGCACGAACATTCAACCACAAATACAAACTTGCCATGAGAGGATTCTCAAGTTCCATTTCTCCCTTGAGATTAGTTTATAAGATATTTAATCTCATTTGCCTCTATTTTATTTGATTTAAGGAAGTCTATCAAAAGGGAAATACCTACAGAAGTTTTGAAAAGGGAGACATAAGAAAAAAATTATTCATTTATATCAACAAATATTTGCCTTCAATTTTCCAACAAATGTTACAAAAATAGAAAGAAAGCATCTTGTTTGCTCTAGAAGAAAAACAATTTGCTTCTTCATATTTTTTTTGGACTGTGCAAACAACACCTCCTCATAAGAAAATCTAATGGGATCTCATTTCGACTTCTAGTTTAATCATTATAACTTATTTTCTACTCCTTTGACGTATATTCCAATTAAGCTTATGTTGTACTTTGTCCACTCATATATCTACTATGATGTTTTGCAATTTGCAAATGTACAGTAGAAATAGTGTGAGAACATGAAGAAATATTTGTTATTGTGTTTTTATATTTGAGAGAATTAGTGTATTTGAGAGAAGTAATGCTTTAACATGTTCATTGTGTATCACAGTTTAACAACACATTGCCTTTGAGGAATGAGTAAATGGACACCATGCCACCCATTTTCATATCGCCTTTTGCTAGTCGAGAGTAGTTCATCCACACAAAATTTATATATCAACACCACTAGTTACTATTTACAAATAGAAATTACCATTAGTATTTACAAATAACATTGGCATACAAGGACACAGTTTGATCAACTCATACCTCCCCGAGCCCTTTCAACTTGTTCTTGTGGGATATAAGAAAGGGACACACAATCATGACCAAAATATTCAATAACATTATAATTTATTGCAATAAATTAGTCTTTGAGAAACTTTCGCTAAAGCCTTAACTCCATTCATGCAAATATTTCCTCTTCCAAATGTGTCTTCTTCGAGTAAAAAGGAATGCTAAAGCATCCTTGTTACCACATTCCCCATAACTGAATTATAATGCTAAAATGATCAACATGATTCATGGGAGAAGGATAAATATTGTTACAACTTAGGATGGCATGGTATATTATTGAAAAGGACAGAGACTATTAGGATTCCATGGTGTAATATTGAAAAGGACAGAGACTGTTACAACTTAGGATGACACAGTAAAATACTGAAGATAGAAAAACATCGTAGATAGAACAAAGGGGCCTTAACTGCTACCAATGGGGTTGTGGTTTAGAGGTGAATACAATGGCATGCCAGGCTACCCACCATGGTTCAATTCCCCAATGGTATGAATAAGTGGTTGGAACTTGGGACAAAATGCAAGTCCTAGGTGGTTTTGACGGAAGGGTACTAAGTTGCCACAATAGTTTTCTACTTGAGGGCCATCTCCACCACACAAGTGAGTCACTTATGGTTTCCAACCTATTTGGGCAATTTTAATGCTTCCCTTCGATTAAGAACTTTCAAAACAAAACAAGACCCAAAAAAATGGCCTCGATTGTTATCACAAACAAATAACTTCAACTGCTACGACAAACAAGCATAAGGCTGAACTAAATTGGGGATGTGATGAAGGGATTTTGAACTAGCCAAAGAGGCATTATTTCTAGAGGAAGGCAAACTAACAACACCCCAAAAAAACCTCTCAAATTAAAGGGATATTTTATGTTATCTAAAATAGAGCCTTCAACCTCATGACAACCTCACCAACACCACCGTTTTCTAGCTTACCTATGCAACCAACTCACATTCAACCATGCTAAAAACTTTGCATTTTGGCTCTCTGATTAAAAAAAAAAATCTCTCTTTTATACCCTACTTCGGGACATATTCCACCATAACTATGTGCAAATGTAAAATGGATTAGCAAAACTATTTGACCGATCCTAATCCAAAGTGGATATTAGCAATCTGACCAGCCTTGATATGTTCATAGCATACGATAATTCATTCAATGGGATGATACTGCAAAATCTTGGATTGAATTCCAACCTGTAAGTGCTAAATCTCCATTCAAATAATTTTGTAGGAAGCGTTCTCGAGAGATTTTTTGCATCTAGGAAACTTCAAGTTCTTATTTTGACTATGGATAGTTTCGACGACATCCTTCCCTGGTTTGTAAGAAAATGCAAAGGTTTGTCCAATCTTCGCATAAGAAGCAATAAGCTTACAGGAAGCATACATCTAGAGATTGGCAATGTTAGAATTCTCACATATTTTGAAGCCAATGAGAATTCTGTCTCTGGAAATCTTGTTCCAGAGTTCGACCACTGCAGTAATCTCACTCTTCTTAGTTTGGCCTTGAACCTCTAAGCTTAGTTCATCGTTGAATTTGCAAGAATTAATTATCTGGTAATAGTTTGAGTGGAGGCATTCCAAAGGTGCTCCTAAGTGTAAAAATATTAGTAAGATTGACCTTTGTTGTAACAAATTTAAGGGTGGTGCATTGAAGAATTGAACAAAGCGTGTAACTGCCGGAGAGCGTAGTTGTCGCGATCCAGACCAGACACGTGGCAGGGTGGCATGGCACAAACCCATTGGACGTTGCATAAGCGAGGAATTTTGGAACACTTGTACGCGAGATGATCTTGTAGAATGAATGCCTATGACATAACTATGTAACATGGAGTTCCAATTAAAATAAAGTTTCATTATTTTCTTATTCAATTTCGTATAAAATATATAATAAATATGATCTCTATTTTTACATTTTCATTATAAACATTTTAAATGTGTTACCATTTGATATTGTACATAATATTTTTTTATAATATATATCTATTTTATTTATTTTATTTTTTTTACATTTTTTAATTTTTTTCTCAACTTTATATAAATAGTAATTGCCTTAGAAGGTGCAAAGGAACACTGAAAGGAAAAAAATGAGAGGTAAAGGAGATGCAGTGAAGTGAAAAAGAGAGTAGTAAAACAAATTTCACGAAGAGATTGCTGTGTGGTTTTTATTGAGTAGTATAAGGGTGGTTCAATTAAAGTTTTCCTTAAGTATGATGTTAACTCATTTGCAATCTCTTGGTTTTTTTCTGAAAATTTTCTTTCAAAAGAAGATAGTTTCCTTTAAGTAGTATAAGGGTGGTTCAATTAAAGTTTTTCTTAAGTATGATGCTAACTCATCCAAGAAAATCACAATGAAAAAAAGAATAATTTTTTTTTCATGGTTATATGTCTAGGGGGGTTTGGTTTACGATCATCATCTTATTCGCTTTAGTCTCTTGAAACATGGGCACTATTTTTGTAAAATGGTTGACTCTCCTCTTTATTTCTATCATTTTGCTAAAGTCATCCTCACAATGTGCCAACAAATTCAATATACACCATTCCCACCTTGTGTTCTAGCCACCCTTTTAGGTGATAAGCTTCTTTTCTCTACCATGTTCCAAGGATTATGGCCCCAAAATAGGATACAAATTATCATATCTAACTTGTCAATGGAGTTCATTCATAAAGTTTAAATGATTGAGCTTAATTAAACTCAATTTTGTCACTCACTTTATTATTAGGGTGGGCCTTGTGTAATCTACGAAAGAAGTCCCCAACTTATCTAACAACCCTATCTCACTAATAACATCAATCTCATCTAGGTTGCGACCAACATAAACATGATGAAGTGCACACAATTTATGAATATTGTAACCAACACAACTATTGGTTGTGATTTAATTATCATTGCCCCACCTTATTCAATTATAAATTCCCACATTTATCCTTAACATATCTAAGACAAAGAAATCATGCCACAAAATGTCACATAGGACATCAATCCACATAACAATGATTTATCTGATAACAATGGCGAGGTTAGTACCATGTTATTCATTGCACCAAATATTTTTTTTATGTGTGTGTTAATATGTCAATTTTGATAGTGTGTGCCTTAATTTTATGGCTCTTAAATTTTGGACCTTTATGTTAACTCACTCTTATTGGTACTTATGGTTGTCAAGTACCAACATCAGTTTTCTAATGCCCACTAAATTTTGATATCAATGTGCACCTTTAGCCTTTGCTTTACACCAATTCAATTTGATGAATCAAGAACTCTTCTTCAACTACTATTTGAAAAACGGATCCTTATATAAATTAACTCCTATATTCCAACAAGGCAAGAGTACCTCAAAAGGCACACTCTTCCTAGTATGTTACATTTCAAAGATATTTTTATTCTCCAACAAGTGCAAGATGCAATGTTGTGCATTATTTAATCAATTAGTCATTTCTGAAAAGCATAGGTTGTATCACCCCCTTTTAATATCATTTACTTATTGAAAGGAATCCCTTTAAAGCGCATGAATGCTTTTCATTTTACTTAAATACAACAAGAGTTGACTTTTGTAGTGGCCTCCAAATTTTATAAGTTGATAATCTTTATTCCTTTAGGAATTGATGTTCTTTTTTGGAACACATGTTCATTATTGCATGAACATATCCCTGATTCCCCATTTCCGTTTTTTCACCCATCAATTCTGTGAGGGATTGTAACGCAAATACTCCTATAAATATATATGCACCAAAAGTTGTAACTAAATAACACACTAGTGCAATATGAAACAAATGAATCTAATGCATATAATCTTTATTTAGGCAGAAGGGCATCAAATTATTATAGACCCATTGATGTTCTTAAATATGACTATGCACTCAAGCCTTCATATTGTAATGTACTCATTAAGGCTCCATAGTGAAATGCCCACCTGAAGGTTCCATATTGTAATGTGTGCACCGATGCAACCATGGTGAATACCAATGATAGTACTTGGACCTTTGTGTGAGTGTGGCAATGTGCACAAGTCCATAACACAAGTGCACATGGATATATACTACACTACTCCTAACACACCAAGGTAAAAAAACCTACACAAAACCTCCATTCACCGAGAGTTTATAATTATAAGTAACCTTTGCAACCATTTATGGAGGATTTTATAAATATGAATTTAATAATTATGCTCAATCTTTTATAAGTATATTTTTTCAATCCATACAATTAATTGAAAACAATATTCATTATCATGGATAGGGACTAATAACAAAGAAAAAGAGACATTTAAAAAATGAGTGATCTTTAGTAAACACTAACCATACATTAAGTAAAACTCATAATTGAAAGTGTGACCTCTCAACCATTCCTATTATTACACTTCAACATCGACATTTCTATTTTACTCACATAGTACAACTTTAAATAATGATCAAATTATAGTCATTATGAAGAACATGAACACAATTAAATAATTCACCAAGAATACCAAGGTGTTCTACAACCCAATACGGGGGGGAATTCCTTTACTCGATTGTGGAACCATGGCTTCTCAACTATCTTCAAGGAGGATGTTGTGCATAAGGCCAACCTTATGTTGACCCTCTCACTTCTTTTCAACTATGGTGAACCATGCTTTCAAATTGCTCTCACTTGTTTTTACATTGGGTGTTTATAAACCCATCTTATATTATATTCAAGCTTCCTTTTGAGTTTCCCTCTATGATATGTACCTATAATTGGTATCCATAAACCCACAACACTATAGTATTTGAGAACACTTGGTCATATTCAAGCTCTTTGAAATATACAGAGTTGGATTGTCTCACTCTCAATTTAGCTACAATTGATTTAATTTGATGTGGGTACTCTAATGTCCGCCCTATTATAGGGTGTTTTTTCTAACACCACTTCAAATGGACTATTCAAAACCACTCTCTTGATGGATGTGTAGTACCACAAGGTTAGTCTTCTTTCCCTCCTTTATTGAATGAGCATGTTAGTAATAGTTGTTTCTAATGGATGAGTCGATCAATGGCTTCATTCATCATTCCTATCAAATACGTCTCTTTAGACACCTCTTCGTATGCATAGTTCAGTAGTACCACTCTACCAATAGATGATCAATATGGCAAGGATATGTCTTCCTACCATCCTCCATTCGATGAGTAGGTCAAATATAGTAATTTCTTACAGTTGAGCAAATAAATAGTTATACTCTTCATTTATACACAAGTTATTCCTTCCAATACTCCTTCATTACAGGCACAATTCAATGGTACCACTCTCACAATGAGTGTGATGTAGTATGGAAAGAATATAACATCTTCCCTCATCCATTGCAAGAGAACGTCCATGAAAATTTTCTCCAGTATATAGTAGTATAGTTCCAATGTTTTTATAACGTATTGGGTCAAATTTTGTATTGAGTTGGTCATCACAAAAACACCCTCTTATTCTAATGCCAACTAACTCTATTTTGAGTTAGGTAAGCTCGCTCCTTCATTTGTATCTCATGCTGGTTGTGGAGCTTGATCATCCAGATTCATAAATGTTATTTCAGTCGTGCCCCCCTACTATAGTCGTCAAGGGGGTCCAAGGTGTGTGGTCGGGGGGGGAAGGCGACTGGTTTGGGAACCGCCCCACCCACCCTGGAGGGGGGTCGAGGGTAGCGCCCTCGTAGCAAAAAATTAGGAAAAACATGCATTGTAAAATGTTGTAATTTCATAGTCATGACTTGGTTAACAATGAGTGATTTACAAGCCCATGGTATTTGGGAAACCTGTGGTATTTTACCATGGTATTCCTTTTATAAAAGGAAGGAATTGTAATATGGCTCTGTATTGTATTGTAGCATTGTAAAACAATCTCTGTGATTATGTGAGAGAGACTGTGAGAGTGTGGAGAGGAAGTGCAATGGGTTTGCTGTAGGTTATATCCCTTCATTTTGCTAGACGGTATAATAATAATGACTGACAATTTCTATGTGGACGTTGCCCATCTTGGGTGAACCATGTTATATATGTGTCTCTCTTGTAATGTGTTAAGATTTTCATCTTGTTTAATAATTTATTTGCTTAATTGCTATTGCTCTGCAATCCTGCTTTTCTAACAATTGGTATTAGAGCCAAAAAGTCTATTTAGCTGGTATACTCGTAGGAAAGAAGAGTTCTTGGTTTGAGTGGGAGCAATGGCAGAAGAAGGAAAGTTTAGGGTCGAAAAATTTGACGGCCAAAACTGCCAGTTTTGGAAGATGCAAATGGAGGACTATATGTACCAGAAGGATCTATACCTACCGTTGGGCGAAGAAAAAAAACAACCGACGACTATGAAGGATGAAGAATGGGAGGTTCTTAACATAAAGGCACCGGGAACAATATGGTTGTGCCTAGCTTCGTCAGTGGCTTTCAATATATCAAAAGAAAAGACAATAGAGGGTGTGATGAGCACATTGGCTAAGCTCTGTGAAAAACCCTCGGCTTCCAACAAGGTATTTTTAATGAAGCATTTATTTATTATGAAGATGTCAGAAGGTGGATATGTTGTTGACCATTTAAATGAATTTAATACGCTTACTAGTTAGCTAAGTTCTGTAAAATTGAACCTTGATGATGAGGTTAAGGCTCTTCTAATCTTGCGCTTATTGCTAGAAATCTAGAATAGCTTGGTCATGGATGTAAGTAACGTCGTCCCTAGTTCAAACACTCTTAAATTTGATGATGTTGTTGGTGTTATTCTTAGGGAGGAAATGCGAAGAAAAAGCACAGGTGAGACATTAGGTAATGCGTTGACCATGGAGAGCAGGGGGAGACAAAAGGAGAGAGGAAGGAGCCCAGGTAATCACAACAAGTCTAGAAAGGTCAAATCCAATTCCAGATTTGGAAATATAGAGGGATGGAACTGTGGTAAGAGAGGACATCTGAATAAAGACTGCAGAGCTCCAAAGAAGAAAGGAGATGGGCAACAAGAGACTACTTAGGAAGCACATGTAGCAGGTGATGTGTTACAAGATGCTTTAATTCTTGCATTATATAATAATAGTGATTAATGGGTAGTATATTTAGGGGATTCATGTCATGTTACACCCCATAGGAAATTCTTTCATGATTATGTTCCAGGTGATTTTGGACATGTTTTATTGAGGGATGATGAACCATGTAAAATTATTGGAATGGGTAAGGAGTGGATTAAGTTAAATAATGGAAATGAATGGATGCTAAAAGATGTAAGGCATATTATTGCCATGAAAACAAATCTAATCTCAACAGGGTAGTTGGGAGATAGTGGTTGTTTGTCTACATTTGAAAAAACGTGGTGGAAGATCACTAAAGGAGCACTAGTAATAACAAAAGGAGATATGATATGTATGTTGTATTTATGTCCTCATAATATTGATTATTCTATCTCTGTAGCTTCCACAGAATCGGGTGTGACATTATGGCATCATAGGCTTGGCCACATGAGTGAGAAGGGGATATAGATTCTCCACTCAAGAAAATTGCTTCCAGATATGAAGCAGGTAAGTCTGGAATTATGTGAGAAATGTGTTTATGAAAACAAAAGAGAGTTAGATTTATCAGGTTTGGGAAACATAAAAAGAGTGAAAAGTTAGTGCTTGTGCATACAGATGTATGGGGACCGACTTAGGTACAATATCTTGGTGGCTCTCGTTATTATGTTACTTTTATTGATGATGCAACTAGAAAAACTTGGGTTTATTCCATTAGATAGAAATATGATGTGTTTTCTAGTTTTGAGAAGTGGAAAGCTTTGGTTGAGAATGAGACAAGAAAAAAGTTGAAATGTCTTAGATTTGATAATGGAGGTGAATACTGCAACAAGGAGTTTGATAGTTATTGTTCAGACAATGAGATTCACAGAGAGAAGACAATCCCTGAAACACCACAAGAAAATGGTGTGTCAGAAAGGATGAACAAAACGATCATGGAGCATGCAAGGTGTATGTGAGTGCATGCAGGGTTGCCCTCACCATTTTGGGATGATGTTGTAGATACTGTTGTTTATTTAATAAATAAAGGGCCTTGAAGTGCTTTGTATGGTGGAATTCCAGAGGAGGCATGGACATGTAAAAAGGTAAACTACTCATTTATGAGAACATTTGGTTGTGAAGCATTTGTCCATATTGATAAAGAAAATAGAACAAAGCTCGAGGGTAAATCCAAGAAATGTACCTTTATAGGATATGGGGTTGATGATTTTGGTTATCGCTTAGGGGATTGTGAAAATCACAAAATCATTAGGAGTAGAGATGCAGTATTCAATCAAAAGGTTATGTACACAGGTCAGTTGTAGGGAAAGAAAGAGGAAAAGGAAAACACAGGGTACACAAATGCTTGATGAAATCAAAGAAAATGAAGTTCCAAAGGCACCGAAAAATCAAGAGCAACAACATGTACCTCAAACTCCTACAAATGTAATAAGATCTACCGGGTTAAGTAGACCCTTTGAACGATCCTCTCCTTCACTCTATTATTTATTGATGATTGATTTTGGTGAACTAGAATGTTATGAAGAGGCAATGCATGTAGAAACAAGAAAGAAGTGGGAGCAAGGTATGGATGAGGAGATGGACTCATTGGTAAGAAACCATACATGGAATTTGGTTGAATTTCCTGTAGAAAAAGAGCATTGTAGAATAAGTGGGTTTACGGGTTGAAGGAAGAAGATGGAGGAAAGAAGCAGTACAAGGCTATACTTGTTGTAAGGGGTTTGCACAAAAGAAAGGAATAGACTTTGATGAAATATTTTCTCATGTTGTTAAAATGACTTCAATTAGAACTATTTTAAGTCTAGTGGTAGTAGAAGATTTGCATCTTGATTGGTTATATGTAAAAACGACCTTTCTCCATGGGGATTTGGAGGAAGATATTTATATGTAACAACCACAAGGGTATGGGGTCAAAGGGAAGGTGAATTTGGTTTGTAGGTTGAAGAAGAGCTTGTATGGCCTGAAGCAAGCTCCAAGGCAGTGGTATTTAAAATTTGATAAGTTTATGACACAATAGGGTTATGGTAGATGCCATTTTGACCACTGTGTTTATTTTAAGAGGCTAGATAATGGAGGATATATTATGATGTTATTGTATGAGGATGGCATGCTTCTTACAGGGTCTAATATGCAAGATATAATTGTGTTCAAAAGAAAAATAGCTAAATCATTTATGATGAAGGATTTGGGTGTTGCAAAGCAAATCCTTGGTATGAGAATAACATGAGATAGTAAAAATTAAAAATTGACATTGTCTCAAGGTGAGTACATAGAAAAGGTGTTGGAGAGGTTTAGACTGTAGAATGAAAAACTAGTTACTACACCTTTGGCCTACCATTTCAAACTAAGTAAGGATATGTGTCTCAAGACACAAGAAGAGATAGAATACATGTCCAAGGTTCCCTATTCATCAGCAGTTGGAAGCTTGATGTATGCCATGGTGTGCACAAGACCAGATATTGCACATGCAGTGGGAATTGTGAGCAGGTATATGAACAATCCAAGTAAAGAGAATTGGAAAATAGTACAGTGGGTTCTCAGGTATTTGAGAGGTACCACTTCTCATGCATTATGTTTTGGAGGTCTAGACATTGTTCTATAGGGATATGTTGATACAAATACGACAGGTGATACAGACAGTAGGAGGAGCACCAAAGGGTATGTTTTTACTGTAGGTGGAACAATAATAAGTTGGATTTCAAAACTGCAAAAGGTTGTTTCACTTTCAACAACGGAAGTAGAGTATGTTGCTGTTACAGAGGCTAGTAAAGAGATGATTTGGTTACAGAGTTTCATGGAGGAATTGAGTAAGAAGCAACAGAATAATAGGTTGTACAATGACAGTAAGAGTGCCATTCATCTTGTAAAGAACTCATCCTTTCATTCGAAGACTAAACATATATAGCTCAAGTACCATTTCATAAGATTTTTTCTAGAAGATGAACTGTTAAAGTTGGAAAAGATACATACTAGCCAGAATCCTGCAGACATGTTGACAAAGGTAGTAACCAAAGAGAAACTGAGTTCCTGTTCGGTTTCAGTTGGCCTTCAAGCATGAAGGTGAAAAAGATAAAATTTCCAAGTCCAAGGTTCATATCATAGTTCAGCAAGTGTAGCAATGGTGGCGTTGTTGTGACCAGTCTCCAAGTGGGATATTGTTGGTTGTGGATCCCGATCTTCCAGATTTAGAGATGTTATTTCAGTCGTGTTTGGATCCCAACAATAGACGGGTGGGGCGACGACTGGTTTGGGAGCCTCTCCCCCCTGGCAGGTGTTCAAGGGCAGCGCCCTCATAGCAAAAAAATTAAGAAAAAATGCCTTTTAAAATGTTGTAATTTTAGAGTCATGACTTGTTCAATAATGGGTGATTTACGGGCCCATGGTATTTGGGAAACCCATGGTATTTTCCCATGGTATTCCCTTTATAAAAGGAAGGGATTGTAATATGACTATGTATTGTATTATAGCATTGTAAAACAATCTCTATGATTGTGTGAGAGACTGTGAGAGTGTGAAGAGAAAGTGCAGTGGGGTTGCTGCAGGTTGTATCCCTTCATTTTGCTAGACGGTATAATAATAAAGGACTGGAAATTTCATGTGTGGATGTAGCCCATCTTGGGTAAACCACATTATATCCGTGTCTCTCTTGTAATGTGTTTAAGGTTTGCATCTTGTTTAATAATTTAATTGTTTAATCGCTATTTCTCTACGATCATGTTTTTCTAACATCTAATAATATTTCTCAATGGTTTCTCAATCATCTTAAGTGGGGGTGTTGACAGTATGGGTAATATTTACTTAAGACCACATGTTGGCCCACTAATTGGTGTATTAAGGGCTTTAATTAGATTGCATATGGTAAGTTACCCCCTTTATCATTTATGACTAGGGTGGCTTAGTCACCTTCTTCAAGCTAGTGCCCCAACCCTAGATGAATGTGTATAAGTACACAAACTCCTCATTTTTAAAGAACCCTCATTCACTATTTTGATCATGTGTGTAATTGCGAAAGGGGACTTCTCTATTCAACTCACTCTCTCTTTTTCTATTTCGCCGAGTCTTGTTGTTTTATTGTTTTTTGTGCTAAATGTGAAGGGTTTCTATATGACTAGATAAGGGTTCGATGCAAATATCAATGCATATATTCTATGTTAATGTTCTCAATACTTCACATACAACACAACTATTACATGTGATACATACCACACAACCATTACATGTGTCTTAAACAATTTTGGAACCTAGTATTTGTAATGCAACATGTTATATTTATTGACACAAGCACACACTCCAAGCATATAGTCCCCAACCATTGAAATACTCTATATATTGAATATTCCAAATGATGTAGATGTCATCTTAACACTAAGCCATATGCTAATTCGTTCATTTCCCTATTTTGTTTCAACATCAAAATAGTGCAACAAAACTAGTGTTGGGTTACACATTGTGAGGATCATTGCCATTTGCTAAGTAATATGTAATAAAAGCAACAAAAAGGGAAATAAATCAAAGCAAGGAATCATTTTCTCATTACCAGCACATTGGAATTACATCTTCACAACATGTAAACTATGTTCGTTGTAAATCATTAAAACAACTTCTGTTGATTAACTTATTTTCATATAATAATAATAATAATGATAATGAAATTCCACACTTATATTGTTGGCTTGTACTAATTGACAAACTAGGTTGAGTAAGGATTTGATCACATGAAATCTCATTTTGCATAAACATGTGAAATCCCATTAGATACTAAATTTGTCCAATTAATCAACTTTATGCTTTGGATGTATTTTACTATTATATTTGAAAGTTATTCCATCTGGATAGCCAATTTATTGGTATAAGGCCCAAGAACCAAAAAACATATCTTAAAATCATTGTAACAATCGATTTATCAACAAAAAACCTAGTGATATAAAATCAAGTATTCAAATTGAAAACCACCAAAGTGCTTTGGTTATGACCTTCTAGACCATGCATGAGCCCAATAGGAATGGTGTATTATCCCATAAAGAGTTTCCTCCTACAATCCCTCATGATAATGCTGGTGGAAGGATTCGATTGTGGTCATCGTTGTTGTCATTTTCATCGTCATCTCCCTTTTCTTTTTTCCTGTGAATAATACTATTGTAGTATTGTTATAATTTGTGTTACAATGTTTGCCTACCAATATCATTTGCCAACACCATAACCAAGCAAAATCATTTCAACGTTCTCTTATTAATATCATTGCTTTGCTTTCATACTTCTCGAGGATAAATGAACTGAGCACATGCTTCAATAGCACAAGATTTCAACCGAACTCACATTGTAAATATATAAGTAAATCATTTTTGAATCCAAAAAAAAAAACATCTATAGGTGGGAATTTATATAAGCATAATAATCTCAATATCAATGTATCTTGGATTCAAATTTATATGTAACTATGAAACTTTGTGGCCTACAAAGTAATATTTGTTTAAGCTAGTGTACATACGTCTAGAGCAATATTTATTTTAGATTATAGTACGGAGAAAGAAAATGTGTGTGTGTGTTTCAACAAATCAAAGAATAATTTGATTTTTTCCAGTATTCGTGTAAAATGCAAAACTTAAGAATATCCAATACGCATACTCAAGTTGTCTTTTTCTTAGAGTTTTTTTTAAATAGAAATGATTAATGGTGTTTATATAAACAACTGAAACCAACCAAAAGTTACAGAGAAGTTGAGTATTACTAGCAACAAAAATGTCTGACATTGCAAACCCAAAAAATACAAAGGGGAGCTGGCCCATAAGGAAAAACACTAGTTTTAACAACAAAAGTTACTACCATATCATTTCTATATATACACACAAACCAACCTAACATGAAGATACATTTTTATTGCATGAAACAAATAAGAAAACATAGGCCTAGGATAAATCTACATTGCTATCCATGCTTGACAGAGACATGCACTAGAAGGTGGACATAGTCCTCTTCCATACCTTTCAATTCAAAGTATGGAATAGATTGGAAATGGCTACACTAGTTCATCTTCAGAATCTTGTCGAGGTCTGTTCTTAGTTCAATAACTTGGCCACTCCGTTGATGCAAATGACTCTCAATATTCTCCATCCTTGAGTCCAATATTGAGGTGTAATAAGAGACTTGCCTCAATGACTCCAAAATACCCCCACTTTGTCATAAACTACCCTCAACATATGTTTAAAATCACCAAAATCATTACAAACACTACTGAATAAATACCTCCACGACGACATCATAGAGTTATGTCCATTGGCATGTCGTGGGTAACCTTGTGTCGAGATTGTCTTCAAGCCCCCAAGCCATGATAGGGATTATCTATAATGCCCTATTGCAGAGGAAATCTTTACCTCGTCATAAAATCCATAGAGCGAAGAATTTTCTGTGAAAGATGCTGATTGTAAATTCAAACAAGCAATAGCATTCAAGAGGTCTTCCCCAAGATGGTGGGGTAGTAGAGGTTTTCCAACTTCACCCTACTGCTCTACATTATGCCTACCATCATAGTTGGAGGTTTCTTCTTCTCAAAGGTAGGAACAAAGGGTCGAAACAAAGTAGGGGGTTTCATCCTCCTTACCCATTTCAAATGAGACCTCCATCCAATCCCAACTGCATTGCGTAAATAAACCAGACCATTCATATGCAAGGGATGTTAAGGCCCACGGGGAGGGGGTATCTTTCATTGCCATAAACCCTCTTTTTCCACTACAACCAACTCATATACATTTAAATGCGTGAGGAGCTATGGAGGAGTGGATCCTCTCACCACCAACCTAGAAACTTATGAAACCCATAAACACTTGGATAAGATATCCACTTTCGATGGGGAGTTCCATCATTGCTCACTAGGATCACTTATGCCATTTTTACGCCTTAGTTGGATAACTTATCCGCCATCCCATTATTTCTTATTCTAACGTAGAATACATATACATTCTAATAGGTCCTTATGAAGCTCAAAATTCACCAAGTAGCCTCCCATGCCTCACATCATGGCTTCACAAGCTTTCCCGGGTCTTGAAGATAACAATCATAGTCTTTGAAAATGTTAATTGTTGGTATGTTGAGGGATGAAATTAGCTCAACACCACGTAGGAGGGAATACCACTCAGCTTGATTATTTGTTTTTCATCCTAATCCCCAAGCATAGGTTTCTATGATTGTAACCTCTAGGGGTCAAAGAGATTCCCCCCACACCTACCTCCCTATTTTGTTAGAGTTAACAATGAGATGAGAAATGATTTATACCTAATCAATATTTGCATACCTAATAAAAGGCCTCCAAGGAAATCAAATGTGCCAAGGCATGGTCAAAGATTTGCACGACTAAAAAATCACTGCAAACACCAAGACATTATCAAGTTGTCTCTCTCTTAGAGTCGACAATGAGATGAACAATGATTTACAACCTCACACATTAGAATTTAAACATTTCCATGCCTAATAAAAGGCATCCGACTGTTCCAAGGCATGTCAAAGATTTGAATGTCCACAAATAATTACTTACACCAAGCAAACAAACTAAAAGGTCTTCGATATATATTAGCAACGAAGGGAACAAGGAAGGGGGAGAGTCTAATCTAAAATTAGTAACTTGAGTTCACTGGGACTTAAAATGACAAGCCCATTAAGTCAATAGCTTCAGAAAGCACCTTATAACCATTGAAATAAGCCCAAAAGTATCACAATAATATATGGAGAGTGGACTACCCACTTATTGCATAGAATTGCAAGTCATGCGTAGTTAATGTGAAATGGAATTTGAAAACACAATTCTATGTTGTGCAAAAGCATAAATAATTAACAAAAACCTTCAAGAAGTACAACATAAAATTGTGTCTCATGCTACAAAATTGTTAAGTCTCTCTAGATGACTAAACCATAATTGAATAAATAATCTAGCTACTACAAAATGAAATGATTAAATATTACTTGTTCATCCGCTTGTTAATATTAAATTCATGATTTCCAACAATGACACCTTTAATGTAATGATTACGTTTATTCTTCATTCCACCAGAAGGAGAATTGAGTTAGAAAGGCCATAGGAATTTATTCACCTTAGTAAAATGGGGGCAAACAATAATAATCTCATGAATAATATCTTCAATGCAGATAATTCATACTGACCCAAAGCCTGCCAACAAGCAACAAATTTTAAACATACAAATAGTAAAGCACCACTACAAAAACAACAACTAACCTCTTAAAATATCTTTTGAATGACAAATTTATTTATTAAAGGAATCCTATGCTTGTCTACCTTCCATAACCTCTGTTATAGATTAGCTCTCTCATGCTCTTTAGATTAGGGTAGATGGAAAATTTTAAAATAAACAATCAAGCATGGAGTAAACTAGTGAATATAAGAAATAAAGTGATGCTCCCTCCTAAAGGATAACTAAGAATATACTTACCCATAGGTTACATATGGCTCAACTCTTTGCAACATATTGATTATTAGTTTATTTGCTTTGAGGAAGACACCCTTCAAGGTTTGCAAATAAAATATGATAATTTGATTGCATTGAAATAATACCCTCAAGAAATTAGGCATTGATCACAACCTTGAAAAATAACATCCCAATTTTATAACAAGACAAGAAAAAGAGCAAACCAAGCTAAAAACATACTAAACTGCCTCAAACACATGGGTTGTAAAATATTTCTTGTTTTTGGATGCATGTCATTAACACTGAATTTGAAAGCAACCGAATAAAATAAATTTGAAAACAAAACAAATATAGTAAAATCAATATTAGAGTGTGGAAAACATAAAGATTAATTAACATTTTAAACCACTTATACTATGAAACGAGAATTATATACTATGAACGAGAACTCTACCCATAAAAACGATGATTTTTGCAAAAAAAACACCAAAAACACCCCCCAAATAGAAAAGTGTTGATACCAGTATACACGTTTTTTTTTTAGGGTTAAAAATAGAGCCATGGACTAAACATCCCATATTGTTGTTTAACAAAACTTTAAAATCAACCTTAAATTGGAAAAAAAGAAAAATTCTTGAAGAGATAAATTACAACTTTCTGGAAAATTGCATATTAAAGAAAAAACAAATTTCTCTAATAATTTCACCATTATAACCATATAGAAACAAAGAAATTATGATGTGATTCATAATGAGATAATATATTAGACCATACAAGAACAAATGGTTCATATAAATATTCAAAAACTCCTCTAGAGTTTCAATTACAAAAATCATACTAGTAAAAAGCATCTAACTGCCTCTTCAAATTCATCCATGGATTATGACACCCCATCATCAAAAACTCAAGTTGATGACTATGTCAAGTTGATCACTAGTTAAAGAATCCAAGTGCTAGAGGTAACATACGTCTTCAAAAAAGATAAGTATATCGAAATTATTTATGAATTCTTTAGAAGATAATCCTGTATTAAGTCTTCTCATGAGGATAAAAGCACAAACAAAGGCAAAAATATGTTTCGTGAATTGAAAATGCGATGTTGCAGAAGGGACATGTTTTTTGTGTTCTAAGTTGGATTATGAATTAATGACATGTTTACTGAATAAATTTTGGAAGACCTAGTTTTGTTGCACAAAAGTGCAGCTTATGAAGGATAAAAGCTTGCAGGAATCACAAAAGATTGAAGATGACCAAAGCAAAGATCAAGAGCTTCGCAAGGGATGCGAAAGAAAGCAATAAGAACTTGAAGGGAGACAAACACAAAACCTTGGACAAATACGGAACACCGAGGACTGTGTTACTTCTAAGAGGGAAGTATGTAACATCCCATCAATACGCGACCATAAAGGGTAAAGTGTAAGTGAAAAACACTGTAAGTACTATTCCTAGACTAATCAAGGTATAGATGAAATTAAAAATGCTAGGATACTGAAAACGTACACGACAAAAAAAAACGATGATTGGGGATGAATCCACTAGGGGTAGAGGTGAAAGGCTATTGAAACCTTGACATTTTAAGATTTCGATGGTTGGGGGTCATCTTGGTATAATGGGGTGTTGAAAGGAATGTGAGTAGTATTCCTCACTATTTAGCACTTAGAAAGCGGCCATTGGATGCGAAGAATGAAAGGATTGATATTATCCTTTAAGCAATAAGCAAGAGTTTTTATTGTTGTGTTCAAACATCTTAAACCAGTCATTATGATCCTTATAAACTCGGTATTAGAACACACAATGTTATTATTATTTTACCTTTGGGTACGAATCCGAAGGATTATTAGGAAATAAAAATAATAATTTATACTTCGTACCCATGTATGGCATCAAGTGCCTCAGAGTCTCCCATAGAACTCATAGTAAGAAACTAAACTTTCTCATACTATATTATAGTTAATAATCTTTTTATTATTAAGCTATATATATATTTTTCTCTTGCCAAAAGTTTAAGAAAGTATGGCTAGTTCAGTAAGTAAAGAGACATATCTATGATACAAACTATACTTTTAATTATATGAACTTAAATTCTTTTGAAATAAAAGAATTTCCACACTTAAAAATTTAAGAAGCTATTTAATATTTAAGACTTTCTTTAAGAGCCACGTGATGTCACAAAGGAATATAACAAAAGGTATAAATATATGTTTTTAAACTATGATAGTTTAAAAACCCAAGCATCGAAGGATATTTGTCTTTTGATTGATTATTTTATAAGTTCAAACCATTATTATGGTATGTGTGTAATTTTAACGCCTTGGTTTCCATTTAGCCGTGCAAACAACAACATATCAATCTAATGTCACGCTCTATTCCCATGGCTCGGTTGAGGACTTTGATGACTCGTGAGCTCTTGCTGGGACACACTAGACACTTGGTGAATTCAATCAAACAAGTGGAATTCACTTTTGTGCCATGTGTCTCCTCTCTTCGCTGTGATTTTTTCTTTTTATCGCTGCAATTTCTTTTCTTGGGAGGGGGGAAGATTGGTGGTGATGGGACAAAGGAGGATGCAATCCATTGGGTGGACATCTGGGAAATAACTCAATACTTAATTACTGGTATGTCTCTGTGTTTTTTTTATCTGTATAAGCTTGTGATTTGATCTGCATCACACTGCTATTAAGACGTGTATATATATTACATAAAATCTGCATTTTGATTTGCATAAGAGTGCGATTTGATCTGCATGTATATTTGCATCACACCGCGATGTAGATCTATATATATATTAAACATCCTTCGATGAGAGTTTATGCATCCATTTTTTTGGAATCGAGACTCTGCATTCTCGTATATTTGAATGTTAGCGTTAATGTGTGATAAACTCTACAAACATTCCTATTGCCTTAGTTTATAAGTGTACAAATCTGTGATTTGGTAATACGTTTTGTCTGCAATCTAATGGTACAGATCCCAGATCTAGTCATAAGGTTTCTCTGCATTTGTTTTTGGAAACTTGAAAAATGTTTACATTTGCTTTACATTTCTAATTTTCAGATCTGAGTTTTACTTTGAGAAATTGAAAAAAATGTTTACATTTGTTTTATATTTGTAATTGCTAGATCAACGTTTGCTTTTGGGAAATTGAAAAATGTTTACATTTACTTTAGATTTGTTTTATATTTGTAATTGCTAGATCAACGTTTGCTTTTGGTAAATTGTCTCCGCCGCTTGGGCGCCAAAGGGCGGCACTCACGGCGGCCCTCAATGCCCGGCATCGAGGGCGGCCGTGAGGGCCGCCCTTTGGCGCCCAAGCGGCCGACCTTGAACCAGTAATCGCATCCCATTCATTGGCACTTACAAAAACTTTGCCCTCGTTTGCAGCCTTCAGGGAAAAAGATAACTTCTGCAATGGCTCTTTCGTGGAAGGAACCCCAAACCCAATTACAGGAATAACAGTGCTTGAGCTCTTCGAGATCGCAACGGATACCAAAACAGCGAGCCATGCGCCAAGGCTGTGACCTGGAGAAGTAATCGACGGTGGAGTACGTGAAAATGGAGCATTGGGGCGACAAAGATTCAAACTCCAGACTTTCCCAGAGGGGCATGTCTGGGCAACGATTCGCCAGGTCGTCTTTCTTGTCTTTCTGGTGAGATGCATTGTAGGCTAGAGCATTGAATCAAGAACAACTTTTCTAACCCCCTCAAATTGGAAACATAATGTGGTAACTTTGCTAAGACCAACTTCCTATGGTTAGTTGTTCCATGACCACATAAGAAAATCCAGCATAAGAAAACATTGTGTGAAGAACCGTGAAGAAAATCCAGCATAAGGAAATTGCTTCTAGGAACCCTGTCATTCACTGAGATAATCGTTGTTACATAAATTGTGAAGAGCTGTCCAAAAAATCAAAATCGAAATCGGCATCCGCATGAGAGAAGACCTAAGAGAAATTTTTGAAAGAGGAACGCTTCCAAATCATTGTGCAAAAGAGAAGACCGTCATTTTTAAAAGAATCTGTCGTTGAATAGATACACTTAACCCAGAAGGGTGGGGTGAGATTGTTGTAGGTCGATTAAAACAAGTGTAAACTCTGGTCTAAGTATCGTGAAAAATTACCTTGTATTTGCACGGAGAAATCGTGAAGCAAAAAAAACAAATTAGCTAAAAATCCCACACGCTCAAGTAAAGCTAAATATTCTTAATGGAGTTGGTGAAAGTTTATTTTGTTGAAGACGTCACAATTACGTGGATTGCAAAAAGGAAATTCTTTATGATATCAAGTAAAGCTAAATATTCTTAATGGAGTTGGTGAAAGTTTATTTTGTCGAAGACGTCACAATTACACAATTACGCCGGGATTGCAAAATGGAAATTATTTATGATATAAATGTTTCATATTAAATGGGAGTTATCTAGGTGAACGTTTTATGGTGCACAAATTTATTTTAAAAAGTATGAATGAAATCCTTTAAGCCAAAATCCCACGTCAATGTTGAAATAAACCCCGTTGAAAACTAAATGCTTGCATGCCATTTTATTTGTGTTCTTCTTGAGTGCTTAATGGAGTGTTAGGCTTGTTGTAAGGTGACCTTGTAACAACATATGAGTGGCTCTCCTCTTAATTAAGTTGGACATATTTTCTGTAAACTAGTTTATAGGCTTCCTAATAAGGTAAGATAAGTAACCAGAAATTTGAATTCTAAGGGTCGGTGGTGACCGACATCTTTTCTTTTAAATAAAAAAATAGTGTTTAGTTGATAGCTTGGCATGTCATATTCATGTTCATGCCGGTAATAGAAGTCAGATAGTTTAGCAGGCTAAGGCAAAAAGGAAATTATTTATGATATAAATGTTTTCATATTAAATGGGAGATATCTAGGTGAATGTTTTATGGTGGACAAATTTATTTAGAAAAGCATGTTTCAAGTCATGAAAATCTTTAATTTTATAAAGAATTTTTTGAAGGAAAATGTCTTGTTTTGAAGGAAAACGTCATGTTTCAAGTGCCGAAAATATTTAATTGAAAGGTGTTTTTAAGTTATAATAGTGTTTTTCATTAGTAAAATTTTATAAAGAGGTTTTGGAAATTTGTTTGGTTGAAAAAGGAATGGTTAAAAAGTTTTAAAAAGTGTGTTTTTGAAAAGGTTAATTTTTTTTTTAAATGTTATAAAAGAATTGTGAAAGGGTTTAATAAAAAAGTGAAGTATTAAAGAGAAATAGTCATTGGTCACACGAGAAGACTAAAGTAGTCTATGAGAAAGACCTCACAGAGAACCTTTGAAAAGGTTAATTTTTTTTAAAATGTTATAAAAGAATTGTGAAAGGGTTTAATAAAAAAGTGAAGTATTAAGGAGAAATAGTTATTGGTCACACGAGAAGACTAAAGTAGTCTATGAGAGAGACCTCACAAAGAACCTTAGAACTTTTTATATTACCCCCATCGGTTTTCACTAGGATATTAAAGTGAAGACCAGATTGCGTGCAAAAGCATTATGGGACATTATCTCAAAGGGGTGTGTAGAACCCACCTATGAAAAAGATGAGAAGAAGAAATATGTGCATCGTCTTTCATTCGATAAGGTTTGGATGCTAACATTTTACCCAAAA
>LPNX010608709.1:599-93071 GCA_001517045.1 Pseudotsuga menziesii
TAGTTACAGTCAGTTAAGGTGCCTCCATTCATTAAATATATTATTTAATGATTATTTAATGAACTGGAGTTAACAAGGTGCCTTCACCAACTTCTGATGGTCAGTTCAGCTTCAGTTAACCTCATCAGGGTTCATTGGAGTCATGTAGGACTAGCACTTGATGGTTGGATTGCTATGACATGTGTTTGATCTCCTTCAATTGAGATTCAGTCATTTATTGTACTCCAACTTTAGTTAGGGTTTGGTGAGTCAATTAGGGTTTTTGTCAAGTGGTTAACTGAGTGAGATTGCATGGAAAAGAGTCAGTTAAGCTAGACTCACTCACTGAATTCGAATTGTTCCTTAGGTATTCGAATTCTTCATGGAGTTAAGCCATTGTATGCATGGAAATTGTAATCCTTTATTGTTTATAAAATATACATAGAGGATACCTATTTTGTATCCGTTAATTTCCAATTCATGAGTATTTGTCAATTATTCTTTGATGATTTTGATTCCTAGTTCCTAGATCATGTGCAAGAATTAATAATCTCAACTTCATCAGGGGAGAATATGACCTTCTTTGGAGACCCTGTGTGGGTCATCTGATACACTGATAGGAGGTTAGAGGCAAGACCTGGAACATGCAACACATTGTTGAACTTACCATGGTCAAGATCAATCCTCCCTTTGGCCAAACTTTCAATGAGAGAGTCATCTCCTAGTACAATTGGTGGAACTTTCGACATGTCAAGTGAGGTCAATGCCTCCTTGGTCCAAACCATATGTCTTGAAGCTCCAGAATCAATGATGAAACTAGGTGAGCTTGATGTGCCAACAACCAATGCATGAACTCTCTCTCTGTCTTCTGAATTTGATCCTCCTTCCCTCTTCTTTGAGCTGTCTGGAAGGGAGATGCCATTCTTCTCCAGGAGTTGGGTCAGCATGTCAATTTTCTTCTTCATGCAGGATCTTTCAGAATGATTTCCCTTACTACAGTATGCGCACTTGCTCATTTCTCCTTTGTTCTTCTTCTTCTGGGGGTTCTTCTTGGAACCTTGAGGCTCCTCTGGAGACTTGTTCTTGTCTCTCTTTTGCTCAAGTGGATTTTTATATTTCTTCTTGATTTTTGAATCCACCCTCAAATCTCCAGCAACCAGAGCTTTGTATTTGGAAGGTTTGATGGTGCCCATCATCACCAGTTTATCTTGTTCTTGTGTGAGAGATTCCATGAAATCTGCAAGGCTAGGCATTTTCTAGGCTCGAGCTGTCAACTTTGTGGCATAGAAGGTTGATAAAAACACTGAATAGTCAGGGCCAAGCTTCAAGAGTATGGCCAAAACCATTTTTTCATCCTTCTTTTCGATGCCACATTGTTTTAGCTGCAAAACAAGTGCTTTGAACTTGGAAAAATAGAGTTGCAGGGATTCAAAGCTATTGGGACTTAGAGAGATCAATTCATTTTCAATTTGATGTCCCATCATCTCATCTGTATTACCAAAAATATCAAAAATATTCTCCCATACTTCATTTGGTGATGTCAATCCATCAAGATGGAAAAGAAGGTCTCTGCATATGCTCAGACACAGAAGACCATAGGCCTCATCCCTCCTGTTGTGTCATTTAATCTTCTTTGCAGCTGCATTGGGCTCTGATTATATTGCCATAGTCACTCTGTAGAGGCCTTTAGAACTCAACAGTATCTCCATCTCTTTCCATTCAAAGAAGTTAAATGGAGTCAAGATGATCTTCTGAGATTGATCCATAGCTCAGAAATTGTCCCTTTAGTCAGCATAATGCTCCCAATCAATGATGTCGAACCTGCAATACAAATTGGAAGGAGAGAAATCAATATACAAAGGCTCTGATACCATGTGGAAGTTGAACCCAGGTGTTAGAAAAATTACACTCACAACAATTTCCAATTACACATGCAAATTACTCACAAAGGAGACTGAATATGGAGCATAACACTAGTTTGTATTGAATAAGTGTACAATAGCCAACCCTGTGAAGTCATAGGCTGCCACAATAAATAATCATGAGAGATTCGAATGCATAAGGATGCCACTCAAATTTAGTCAAAAGCAGGATTACTAAATCTAAGCAAATCCCCCATAGGTGCATAAAGCAGTTTCCAAAACTGTCTAGGAGCTCACGAATTGGAAAAATCAATTAGGCAAGATAATAGGTGGTGGAAGGAAAACTCATACATTCTTTTCATAGGAGAAAAGAGTGGAGGATTATGAGGAAAAAAAACATGTTAACTTCACCTAGTCAAACTTTCCCAATTGCGTTAAAACTCAGAAAAAGCAGGCAATAAAGCAGAAAAATCAGACATGCGCTAGGGAGGCCAAGAATAAAGTAGATTTGATTCCAAGAGGTTTCCCAAGCGCTCCGTGACTCAAATTTAGCACGTTTGACCACTATGGATGTGTGGAGGACAACTTGCATAAGGTGGAATATGGAAACTAGGAAAATAAGACAAAAATTGGATTAATTAATGTCTAAGGTAGCTAACTATGGGTTGATTATTCTAACATCTACATCTATTGTTGCAAGGTTCATTATTTTTTTCTCTACACAGTCCCCAACATCTAATATAGTGAATACAAAAGAGGAAAACTTCTTAACATAACTACCTTGTTAGTTAATAAGTCTAACAATAGTTCCACAAAAACACCATCTCCTCAACATGTAAAATGTAAGGTTCCCATTTACAATGGATCCCGTCACCTATAGGTGCTTGACAATGGATCCTTGAATTGGACTCATGGTTTGAGTATAGTTTTATTCTCAAATATGAGATGGTTCCATTCACCAAGTTGAATATTACAAGTCTTGCCTAACTAATAAGCGCAAAACATCCAAGAAGTCAAAATTATTTGACAACTTGTCCAGAAGCCCTTAATACTAAATTCTATCCTTCCATGTACAAATAAGATATCAATTTCAAGTGCCTTCACATGTGTTAGTGTTTCAACATGCCTCTACAAGACTACATTCATTAATTAAACTAATTGTGAAATCTTCTCAGCATCTCTAATCTAGTTGAAACACTTATCCTTAAGTTTGAAAAAACCCTAACTTAACACTTGTATCATGAATTAAAGCATGTGTCCGAAATAACCTACCTTGATTCTATGTAGTGTTACTTAACTCTTAAAATTGGAACAAAAAAAAGATATACATAGATTACAGATACATAGGACAAGGTACACAAGTCAAATAAAACACAATATATATGATATACCCTTGTATTAATTATTCATCCAAATAAAGAATAACAATGTTCACATGCATATTGAGGTAGGGAAAACTTTAATTGAGTGAAGATCCAAATACAACAATCTTGTAATGCCATTCCTTAGCCTCCTAGATCTTTAAATATATTGCCAATTACACCTCTCTAACTAGTTGTGGTCCAATTATTGATGACTACCAAGTACCTAGTGGGTCTTATTTAGTAAAGAGGGCCCTTTTAAATTGAAAAAAAAAATCCACTAATATCTAATGAGTCTTTATTCAAGGAGGCTGGACACATATGCTATTTAACTAACTCCTAAGTAGATTAAAGTAGGTACGTTAGGGTAATACCCTTAACTAATCTTACCCTACAAAAGAATCCTTTTAATCAAGTATGGAGGTGAGGAAATAATTATAGAATCGTTGTTGATTATAATGTGGAAAATTTGAGTTGCATATATTTCCATTAGATTAGTACTTCTTGAATTCTATGTCAGGACAATCGATTCTATCTAATATCTAACACTACTTTTGGATAGAGACAAATGGAAACATATTCATCATGTTATGGTAATTTTGGTCCAAACCTTGCAATTTTCTCCCAATATCTTCTTCATATAAGAAACATGAAATACTAAATGAATCATGGAGTGGCCTAGAATAACTACCTTGTAGGCAACTTGTCTAATGTGTTGGATGATATTATAGGGTCAATAGAGATTTGGTGATATTATTTGGTTGATTTTACATTTGAATGATGTTTTTTTCTAGATTTCAAGGCAAAGAAACAACTAATCCCATTCTCCAAAATAATTTTTTGAATGTTGTTGGTCATTTTTTGTTTCACTTTATTTTTATTGAAAACCAAAGTGTCCTTAAGTATGTGGATATTAGCTTTTTTGTGTGAAGTAAGGTAACCACTACATGAACTTTAGAAATTGTTGGTAAATAGGAAGCTACTAACAAGTGTTTTTATCCATAGGTAAATTCATATGGTATCATTTTGGTAGCTCCATGATAACTGGTAGTGTACCATCATTTTGTAATAAGAAGCCATTTTTTGCATTGATTTGGGTGATAATAATTAAAACATCACAATTATGTTTGTAATCACTTGTTTACCATTTTAGTTTGATCATATATTTGGGGATTATATGTAGTTATCATGTTTATCTAGATAAATTGAATTTTAAATAGCTCCTACCAAAGTATATTCGTGAATGTGGGGTGTTAATCTAAGACAATAGAAATGGGCATGCCATAAAACTTAAAATTATGATCCATGAATTACTTATTCCATGGAGGAGAGGGTGAATTGGTGTGATAAGGTACAAAAAATGAGCATATTTGGAAATATTATAGACTACCACCATCATCACTAATTTATTACTAGCTCTTGGGAGGTATACTATAAAATCCACAAAGTTGATAGACTTTATATGTGTTGGGAATAATACTAGTTGAAAATCCCTAAGAGTATTGACCATATCACCCTTGTTTCTTTGAAAAGTGTAACATAATAAAACAAAATAATGGATTTCTATTTTCATCCATTCCCAAAAGAACAAGTGCTTAGCTCTTCCATACGTTTTCGAGAAATTAGAAAGACCTACTATAAGTGATGAATGGAACTCATCTATGACATTTTGTTTTAAGGTAGAATTATTTACAAGAACAATGTACCCTTTACACCCCAATGTATCATATTTCCATGTATACCCTTTTGTAGAGTAGGGATTTTCTTGATTCCTTTAAATGAGTTTAAATACCAAATAATTTTCCATCCATTCTCAATGAACTTCCTCAAGAAAATTAGGAAAGGGTAATAATAAGGTAAAGATGGATCTATCCTCCTCAAATTGTCGATATAATGCATGAACTAACAAATTTTCATTTCCTTATTATATATGATATCGTAATCATACCCCAGAATCTGACACTACAAGGAAAAGGTCCTTTGGACGAGCTTATATCAAAGGTTTTTAGTGTTACAAGATTAGTCAAAATTATAAAAAAATAAACCTCTAATACAACCTCTACAAATGGTAACATATGTTTTTGTAGAGGCTTTTAGGGAAATGAATTATAACTAAAAAAACTTGTTGGTTAGATGTTTTTGTGGAGTTTTTCTTTGGTGCACTTTATTGGATGAAATACAACATTTCTAACACACACCTAATGTACCAGGGATTTTAATAGCAATAAAATCACCAATATGCATAAGCACAATATGCACAAGTGCATGACATGACACATAACATTAGTGTGGAGATAAATTTTAATAGAAACAAGTTCTTTATATTACTATAAGCATTGGTGCTTATGACCTATTAAACAACACCAATGTTATATAACAATATATGGATCAACACTTATGTTAAAACTAGTACATCCACTTATGAACTATTAAAAAACATAGGTTCTCTCTTACTATTAAAAAGCACTAATGCTCTATAACATACAAAGCACTGCTATGACAACTAAAGAAAAAACCACATTGGTATAGTTCACTAAGAAGTTGACACTTGATTTTCTAAGATTTAATGGTGCCATAATATATCATAGCACACTGGGACATAATAGTAGAAAAGAAAAGTTGGTGTGCAATTATCTCTTAAATGCACCAGTGATGAAAAGACATAAACACACCTTTATAGGCTATGATGGTTGGTATTGATATGAAAAAACACCCTATGAGAATCATGAACCAAGTCTAAACTGCATGAAGGAGGGATATCATTTCTTTCTCATATATGGAATTTCTGAAATTGCAGTAGCACAACTTATTGTTAGTGAATTCAATTGGTTTCCCTTCTTACATCAATACCACTCTTATTCCTCTACCTGAGGAATTATATTCCAAGACAAAAGTATTAGTAAAATTTGGTATTTCTCATACTAGAGTAGTCCACATGGCCTTATTTAGTTCTAAAAATGCCTACTAGTACTTAGTTTCCTCACTTTATACAAAGGAGTTATTTTTTGTAGTGAAGTTAAGGGAGATTTCTTTTTTTGTAAATTTTCATCAACTTCATATAGTATCATGCAACTCCTAAGAACCCATTCAATATTTTTAAGGTATTGGGGTGGGGGAAATATTTCATACTATAAAAATTTTAAAGATCAATACATACTCCATTGTGACTTACAATTTCACACAAGTATCCAACCATTGAATCCCCAAAAGCACAGTTCAAATGTTTAAGAAATAATTAATGGTCGATCAATAGTTTCAATGCTCAATCGAAATTATCTATTGATTTCCCATGTTTTAATGTATACCAAGGTATAATCCAAGAATACAAGGAAAATTGTGTCAGAATGGCTGAAAAATCATGTTCATGAGGCTCTAGAAGGTGGGCAGAACATTGAAAATTCCAAAGGGAATATCCAAAAAAATAATAATGACCTTTATGTGTACATAAATTTGTTTTCAGGATGACCACCTCTTTCATCCTTATTTAGTGGTAGCCAAAATGAAGGCTAAATCTAGTGAAAAATTTGGCTCCATGAAGTTCATCTAAGAGATCATAAATAACTAGGATGGGAAAATTTTCTGTAATAGTCAACATATTGAGATTTTGAAAATACAAACATATGCACCAAGTTCATTTATTTTTTAATACCACGAACGCTTGTGATCTGTATGGGATAGAACTAGGACATATGGATCATGCCTCCAAACTTATTGAATAATGTTTTATATCTCATTATTTTGTACATAAGGGTTCCTATAAGGACACACATTGGGTGAGTAAGGGTGTTCCCATGAAGATGAGTAACACTTTTTGGAAAGACACAAGTGTGCATATTTCCTAAAACATGATTTTGATCAATATTTCTTTAATCTCGCGATCGATCTTTCAAAATCTCCATCGAGGTTTTAAATAAGCCCCCGATTGATTTTTTTTCAATAACTGGATTGAGAATTGAAATAATCGTTGATCAAGTTTTGGATCTAAATGGAAGTTTAACTAAACCCTTAATCAATTTATTAGTTTAATAGCTTTATCAAGGCATTGAATGATTTTGATTAAAAACTTGCAACTACTCACTTATACATTTTATCAAACACTTTGAATTAATCTTAATTTGTTGCTTCTCTGAGTTAGACTAAAGACTTAATATTTGGAATTCTCTCTCACACACTCTCTATAAATGATCACACACTTTGAAGATGACATATTTTCCCCTTTCCCAAGTCTTATTTTATACTTTATGCTACCCAAACCAAACCTAACTACCTCAACCATCCTAATTAATGGATGAGATTTAATTTATGTGAGGGTTCTCATTTAATGCACATAAGAAATACACTTATGGATCCACAACTTAAAATTCATTTTTAAGTTATAAAGTGAAAAATCACTTTATTAATATAAAAGAACTTTACATTAAAATGTATTTCTAGGGAAGACAACTTCATCCCCACCATGATAGACACCAAAACCTAAAAAGGACTTCCTAACTTAAATTTTTCAACACTCCCTCTTAATGAGGAAGTTCCTTCCAACACCTGTATATCCTCCACCTGTATCATTGTTCCCTTTAGCACATCCCTCTTCCTACGGAATCCGGTCTGAAGATGTGTGATTGAAGATTATCCTAAAGTTTGAGCTCCTAGGAGACTCCTCTCTCCCATCTTGATATTTCTGTAACTTTGTCATCTCCTAGTTTGAGTATCCTTCTAGAAAATACTATAAATAGAATCATTATGCTCTCCTTGAATCAGAGACTAAATATATGGTGACACTACAATATCCCTCTTATCTTAAGAATATGATCAACATCCACAAGATTATGCATGCATAAGCTCTCCTCACAATATGTATAATCTACTTCTTTGATCTCCAAGCAACATGGATCTAGCAGATTTCTTACTGAATATAGAAACACATGCCCATACCTAAACAATACTCCATATCCAATGTCTTCCAAATATGATATTGAAAGAAAATTTGTTTTTATCCTAAGAGCAAATAGAATTCCATCTAACTGCAAGAGTTCTTCAAACTCAAGTCAAAATCATACTATCCCAACTCCTCTCACTCAAAAACACTGTCCTCCTAGATTTCAACATAATAACCTGGACCTTTTCCTATGAAACTAAGGAATATTCTCCATACTCATGTCATATATTGAGTTGACCCACTTTTAACCATCCATATATTTTCATTATAATAACTAGTGTTACCCATGCTTGAGTCAATAGAAATACGTGAGATTTTTTTCTCGAATTCTACTGCATTGTCATCCACTGTGACTGAATCTACTACCTACTCTTTCTTCTCATTCTTTTTATTAGGGAAATGCACAACATAGTGACCATACCAATTACATGCAATACATCATACTTTACTGAAGTCCTTTCAGATCTTCTTCTTTCCTTTGGATTTAGCACAAGGGCCATGTTCTAATCAACATCATTTTCTATCTAAACTTTACTTTGATATCCTTCCTTGATATCTTCTTGAGTAAAGTCATCCCATGGTCTATTCCAGACAGGAATTTTTTCTTGTTCCATTACACACTTAACAAATAAATACCATTCCTTAGTGAACCCTTTCATGGATTTCCTCACCAACACAAGATAAAAAATGAACTCATCTCCTACTACTAACTCATCCTTTATTTGAACCATCCTTTTCAAATAAGAAGTCACGCTCTCCTCTTTTTCCATCTTCGCATTGCGCAACTTATCTCTAAGATACAACTTCATGTTTTCATTCTTTGCCTCATAAATATTTTGAAGTGTGTCCCACATATCCTTAGTTATCATCTTCTCAACCAAATGTGGGATGAGATGATATGTCACTCCATCTAGAATTATCCTATGTTCCTTAGCCTCATTCACTTCATGGATATCAAGGGAAGTTGGATCAATGGGTGTTTCCATTATAGTGTTAAAAAATGCCAAATATTGTTCTCCTTGAGAACAACAATAATTTTGACTTTCCACTGTAGATAGTTGGACACATCATCCAATATGTCCTCATATCTAATGGAAATATTTCTATCTCAACCCTTCAACAAACCAACACAACATGCCCCAACAAGCCCTAACTATTCTTACTATATCAGTAAGAAAAAAACAATATGTTCACAATTATTTTATAACTCCTACTTTGATACATTGAATAAATTTGATAAAAACTTGGAACTACTCACTTAGACATTTTATAAAAGACTTTGACCTATCCTTGATTTACTGCTTTTGTGAGTTAACTAAACACTTAATATTTGAAATTATCTCTCTCACACTCTTTGTCAATGATCTCACACATTGAACATGATGTCTTTTTCCATTTCCCAATACTTCTTTTATACTTTATGTTACCCAAGCTAACCATAACTACCTCAACCATCCTAATCAATGGATGATATTTACTTTATCTGATATTTCTCATTTAATGCACACAATAAATACACTTTTGGGTCCACAACTTAAAAGTCATTTCTAAGTTATAAAGTACAAGCTCACTTTATTAATATAACAACACTTTACATTAAAAATAATGTCTAGGGAATACAACATCCCCCCCCCCCCAAATTATAGACACCAAAACATGAAAAGGACTTCCTGGGTTACATTTTTCAACTAGTATTAGCTTGATCTAGCTATTTGAATTATTGTTATTTTTANATCACCCCCCCCCCAAATTATAGACACCAAAACATGAAAAGGACTTCCTGGGTTACATTTTTCAACTAGTATTAGCTTGATCTAGCTATTTGAATTATTGTTATTTTTACATGCAATTTTTTTTATGATTGTTGTATTTTCGATTTCATTTTTAACATGATAATAATGCATTTACATTTAAAACCTAGCTACTTCAATGTTGGAATAATTTTCCATTGATGTCAAAAGGGTGAAGAGATATGTGATGTCAAGGTGATAATGATGATGTGGTTGTAGTAGATATAAATTGTTTGGGAATGTATAATGAATCCTTGAATCCCCTAAAGAAGAACCTAAGGAATACCTTGATCAAAAGTGTATATAAATCCAAAGTTCCCCCCTTATGGTGTATTAGTTTCACATGGCCCTCACATGAAGACACTTTGAGTTATACATAAGTGGTACAAATCCCCTACAGAATCCGCTAATGATCATGATGATAAGAAGTGTAAGAAATCTTATAAAGGTGTTCCTAATAAATGTCAATAACAAATGTGAATAAATCCCTAAAATAGTGGTGTTGGATCCACATGACCATGTGAGTGGGGTCACATCACCCATATTGAAGAAGGCCCTAGCGATCCCGTAAGGTTGGTGCAAAGAAAATTGGGATGAAGTATGATATCCAAAAATCATGATGATGGGTCAACATAAACTCGAACGTACTAGTGTTGGTTCTACATAACCATGAGTATTGGTCCATATGACCATGAGAAGTAGCCTCCGAAGTAATAAGGATTGGTCTACAAGGCAATGTTGAAATAAAATATGAAGAAACCCATAAACATTGATGTTTGGTCTACTTTCCCAAGAGTTTGGGTTACATTACCCATGGTGGAGAAGGCCCTCAAGAGTCCAAAAATTTGGTCCGAAGCAAGTTGGTGTGAAGTTTGAAGTTCCCCCAAAATAATAATGCTTGGTCCACATGCCCCCAAAATTTGTGGTTCTTTGGCCCATTAGACCATTTGAAGTGGAAAGAATCCCCGCAAGAAATAATGGCATATCCACCAAATATGGTGATGTGGTCAAGCCTTGGGGCCCCCTTTGGAGAATATATAGAGTGATATTGAAGTTTTGGCATGAAGTGCCATGATGGATCCTTGAATTTGGGCACTAACCCTTCATACTCCCTTAAAATATGGAGATAAAAAAATTAAGGATGAGTTTAATGAGGCACTAAAAGAAGATACTAAAACATGATTAAGTGTATAAATAGAAGTCCAATCATTTCATTTGATCATCAATCAAGTCTTTCTTTTTATTCGCATCTTTGGAGAAAAAGTGTGAAATTATTTCAAGGAGCAATTTCTAGGCATCTTTGAGGATTGAGGAGAGTCACAAAAAGTGGCATAACTTTCTCATATGGTATCATAATTACAAAATTCTTGGCTCATTGGAAAGTTGGTTCCGTGGGATATGTGAGGAATCTAGCTAGAGTTTATTTTGGTTTCTATATTATTTCATCATCTTGTTATCTTTGCAAATATATGGTTCATGCTTGTGGGTTCCTCTTGTGATGACACATATCTTTCATGGATAGAGCTCATCTTGGATCTTGGTATGTGAGCCTCTCTCTTCGTATACCTCTTTGAAGTCATTATATATGTTAGGGGGGATATGATGATGGTTATATTGACATAGATATGGTATGTTTATTGTACATGGGTTTATTTTGTGATGGCCATGCCTCTCATGGGCTATGATCCATCTTGTTGTCTTGAAAATGTTTCAATTTTGTACATGTTATTATGCTTATCTCTTGACATACTTGATGGTGATATTGGAAATATCTTGATATTTATATTGACACATTTTAGCATGATCTTGGCATAGATATTGGTGATTTGTTTGTGTAGAGCATGGTGATTATCTAGACATATTGCATGATGGTCTTGGCATAGATCATTACGATTATCTTGGCATAGTCCATGATTATGTTTTGTCATATGGATCATCTCTTGGAATGTTCAATATTTTGGAAATTTCTATGATGTAAAAGGTGAGGATTCAAATGAAATTGATGGATGATTGTTTCTAAGTATACATTTGAGGCATGTACAAGTTGATATAATGTGACAGATATTGAGACAATGTGACATTGATTGTGGCAATGTGGCATTGACAGTGAAAATGTGACAAAGGCAGTGATTGTGGCATTGAGGTAGTGATGCAAATATATAGGCTGGAAAGACATATATTATGGTATTGTGGAAAAGATAGTAATTGTGACAAGTTGAGCAGATGCTTTGACTAAGTTGGGTATGAATTTGGTAAGACTTAGAGATTCTAAGTTGGACAACAATTGGTTGATAGGTTGAAAGTGTGGTATATGCTGTTTAGGTATATGTTAAGTTTCCTTAATTAATAAGATGATATCTTAAAATAATTTTCACTAGTAGGATCACTGAAAGAACAACAAGCACAGAAACCAATAACACAAATATTTTCCTCGAGGAAACCATAAGGGAGAAAACCCCGCAAAACTTCCTCAGTATGGAACTCAACTAGAGAAATGTAAAACCCAGAAAAGAGCATATCTCTTCTTTATGGCACACTTGTTCTTCTCTCTATTGCAAACATGCTTGAGTGAGTGTGTAAAAATGAAGGGGAGCTCCTCTCGATTTATACTTGTCACCTGACTTGAATTAGGACCTAACAGGGCCAACTTGTCTAACTAGAAGGGCCAACTTATCTAGAAAGACACCAAAAATAATATTTGTTATAATGACACTTGGGTACTATTTGCTCGACTAACATACAGAGGTTTATATTGAATCTTTCAATTACTCTTACATGACCAAACTCATATCCTAATGGAGGAATACAATCAATACATATGGAATATATTCTGAAGTTACAATACTTTAACACTCCCTATTAACTAGGAAGGTATTCAACTAAGGAAGCAACTACTACCACAACAGTACATCTGACTAGTGAGTCTCTATATGTCATACAAAGTTTTGGAACAACATCATAAATATTCATCATCAATCTCATCTAGATAATCTTCTGGAACCTCAATATGTAAATATTGAATCATATTCTATGCATACTAGATCATATTCTATCACATAAGTATATGGATACTGAATCATCTTCTGCAACATAAGTATGTGAATACTGAATCATCTTCTATGTATATTGGATCATCCTATGGAACATACTGAATCATCTTCGGCCAATACCAGTATGTAAATAATGAAACATCATCTGTAACATCAGTATTTAAATACTGAGACATCATCGGTGTTACCACCTAAGTTGTACTTAGTCGGTGTTATCAAGTGATCCTGGTGAACCAGACAAAGATGATTTGTTCAAACTTCAGAAGGCCTTCGGACTTGCTTCTGGGAAGTGTTTTTTTATCTACCACATGTTCATGCCCCCTTGGGGGAGTTGTAATAAAATGTTCTAGGATGGTAGTGTCTATAAAAGACTTGGTCTCTTGGATTGTATTTGTTAATCCGATCAGCCTAGAGTGTTTTTTCCCTTGGTTATTATTAGTTGTTGAATTAACGACTAATAAATTCTAAGTTTTTCACTCAATACCTTCAAAGTTGGGGTGGTCGGCTTGGAATTTAGGCCTATTGTGGTTATTAGAGTCTATGTGTCAATTTATAAACATGCTAGGCATTATGCTCGAGTCATATGAACATGTGCTAACTCCCCCTACATTTTGTTTTTTTAATTTTTAATTTTAATTTTTCCACAAAACTGAGGCTATTTTTTAATAGTCTAAATGGAAAAATTGGTCTTGTAATAAAAGTGGGGTTAAAATTCAGTTTTGGTCACAGGGGTGCTTATTTTCTAACTCGGAGCACCCGGTAAACCCATAAACCTACTTTTCCTATGTTTTGAGTGATTTTTCCATCACTCAGGTGAGGAAATCCAAAAAAAATCAAATATTAATTAATTTAATTAAAACTTAATTAAATAATGTAGCAAATCCAAATTCCTAAATCAGTGGATTTTGCTCCGATTTGATTGAAATCAGTCTCATTGGCATCAGATTGACCAAGATTTCCCATTCCTTTACTAAAGGCATGGATCAGGGCTGAACTGGAGCTTAACAGGCTCATGTAGATCTAGGGGTTGCGCCCTGCGTTTTCTCTCCTCCACATGTGTGGATCAATCTGGGAGTTGTTTGATGGGTGGTTCAGTTCACTAAGCAAGGTGTCACTCCTTTTTGCAGTTCCGGTCTAGTTAGACTCATTTCATCATCAGATCAGGCTCGTCTTGAATCTCTCTCAGCTTCAGTCTCTCTTTCGGTCAGGCATGCGCCCTTCTTGGCCAGTCTGGCTATAAATAAAGCAGCTTTTTCCTCTTCCAAACTAGTTAGAGTTAGGAAGAAAGGCTTGCTATTTTTTAATATTGTATTGATCATCCTTTTGTTGAAATAAAGAGAAGCTTTGGAGGCTAAATTGTGGAGTACTTTTCATGTGTGGATCATCATTATCATGCTACTTTTGAGGTGAACTGCTATTTTTTCAATTTTTGCATTAAACTGTTGTCTTCCTGAATGATTGTTGGAATCATAGGAATATATCATTCTAAGTCAGTTTACTTACTCCTATTTTTCTACAGATGTTTGAATGAGATAATATTTGCATGCTAAATAAGATTATTTTCATGCTATGTCATCTATTTCTCGTATGTACCTTTAGATTTAATGGCTTTGTTTGCAGGATTTGTTGTTTAGCTTGCAGTTTTGTTGTGATTGGAAGAGTTGTGGTTCAAGCTTGATTCCAATGGTTTTCTAATAAATATTGCAAATATTGTGCCCCTCGGTGCTTCACTGACAAGTTTCTTTTGTAGATCTATTTCAACAACAAGCACTTCTCTTTTCCTCTTCCTCCAAAATTTAAATTTTCTTCAAATTGGTTACCATTAAAGAATATTATCGCTTAAATCCATCTCATTAAGAAAATCATATATAGATCTAGTTAGTAATATCCTTTCCTAATTTTAGATATCAGTTCTATTTTACATGCAAATTTATATTTGAAGAGATCTAGTTGAAATTACCCTCTTTTTTGCAAGCATTGTAAAGGAAATTCGTAGCTTGCTCATAAGGTAGTTTATTTTCTCATTCTTTAAAGATTTAAATTCTGCAAGAAAGTGCACATCATATTGGATGCTCAAAAATCAATCCAATATCCCAAGGAAAGCTTGCTTACATTGGTTCCCTTTTGCAAATGTAAATTGTTCCTTTTTAACAATTTTTTAACTTAGTATTTTTTCGGTAATTAGTGTGGTGACCCAAAGCACTTTTAAAGTGTTTTTGGGCACATTTGATTTTAATATATTTATGGTTTTTACCAGTTTTAACAAAAAAGAGAAGGACACTCTACCCATTTTCTGACTCTTGGGGGAATCGGAGCTTCCCGGAGGCTTCCCCCACCGTTGTGCTTCCTTTTACGCTTGTTGTATGCTTGTTGTAAGCCTTTGGATCCCGGATAACAAGGAACAAAGTGAAAATTATTTTTCTGATATTGTAACCTTTAATAATAAAGAATCACTTCGAGTAGGTTATTTCGAGCCCACTCCCCATCCCCCAAGGGGGGATCCGTGTCCGTTTCACTTTTTTGCATTTTTTCCCTTTTTTCCTCTAGTTTAGTCTTGTCATGCACGATTGTATAATTTGATAATATTTTTCATTATTCCATATTTTGAAATCAAAGTAAAACTAATACTTACCCCATGAATCCCTAATTGAACTAAAAGGTGAAAGAATATCGTGGTATGACTAATTAGAAAACTGGTGTTGTGTATTTCTAATTCTATTTTCATTGTTATGTTTCACATGGAAGTGGTGAAATTAAACCCTCCTTGATTTCCCAATTGAGGTCCACTTGGATTGAGAGAGATTCCTGGAGGATCTTCTTTTTTAATAAGAACACACTCTTAAAATTTACTAAAACTGACAAGACTCTGGTGTGTATGCTATGCACCTGGTTGCGGTTCGTTCGACTAGTCAAGATATATCAAAAGCAACGTGAGTGAATAGAATAATTAGGATTCACTTTCCCCAATTAACCATCTCAGGAGAAAATCCAACGCCTCGATTAAACCGTAAATGATGGCAAAATACCCAAAGGAAGTGGGAACTACTGGACAGTGACCTCAAGGCACCGATTTTTATTACATCCTAGAGGGTGTATTATGAACACAGTCTCAGAGATTCCATTTAGCCCACACATTCTTTGTGAGCAAATGTCACAGTTGTTACTTTTGGACATACTCCAAGTACCCCCCGGGTATATCTAGAGTCCCCCCGCCTAATTTAATTCACTCATATTTTCACATTAATTTAGAACGTACCAAGATACAATTGCACAACATTCACTCCAGCACTTGCAAGCACTCTTAATTATTTTCGACTCCATTTAAAGGAACCGGTCAACTGTTTATTTATTTCAATCTATATGTGATTGGGTGTCATATCTTGCTTATTTGTGATTACCTCATCATGTTATCTATTGTTTACAATTGTTAAATCAAAAATCCTAAAAAAATTACTCATTTCATGCCATCATCATCTAAGTAACCAACCTTAGTAACTCGTAGGATCTACCACCTTTGGCTTCGTTAGGAGTTTGCCTAAATAGAGGAGTCAAGAACAAGGTGAAAGCCTTGACTCGATACTTTCCCCCAAGGACACACCAAGTGTCTTGAATATTTCTGCGACGTTTCCCCGCATGTGTGTGAAAGGTGGCAACATCTTTTGGCACTGTTGCCGGGGATAAATATTTTTATTCCTGGAGTACAAATTTTGTTTTCTTCCTTTTTTCTTTTGCTTTGTTTGATGAATGCTTAGAGTAGATCTTTAATTTTCATCTAGCGACTCCACTGAATTTTTTCAGTTTTTATTTTTACAAAGAAAAGAAAAAAATAATTTTTGTGAAAGATTTATAAATGATTGGTTTTTCACATGGAGACTCCATTGAAGGGATAAAACCATGTTATCTCATAAACTTGTGAACTTTTGTTGTGCGTACATGAGCCCATGAGACATATTAAAACCTTTAAAGCTCATCACTTGATAGCTCAACCAATTTAGTACAAGGTTTAATGGTTATATCAAATTCATACTATTAATTTTTTATATGGATGAATTAAGGGAGTAGTGTGGTGCCCAGAAAGCTGGACTTTTTCAGCCTATAGATTTCTCAAACATCTCAGGTTTTCCTAACTTTGATCATGGTGTGGGGGATGTATATAAATGGCTTCTAGTCTTTCTTGGAAATTATGGTGATTAGCCATCTGGCATGTCAAATATTTCCTTCAGTTGATGGCTGACTCCAATGTTCTTTATGAAGACAATATGATGGAAATGTTTGCTGGTACTTTTCAGGGTGAGGCCTTTTGTTGGTTCTGTCAGGGCCTTCCTAATAAATGTATAACCTCATTTCCAATCTTCCTTTGGATGTTTTTAGAGCAGTGGCATGATGGTAGGGGTAGTATGAATGGTTTGAAAAAGTTCCTTGAAAATATATTTACCTTCTACCTATCTGGGACAGAGTATCATGTGGAACATATGATGGACCTTTTTCCATGGTACAAAGTATTGAATACTTGGAATCACTTCTTGAACATTTAAGTGAAGAGGAGATCCATGATACTCCCATCGAACAACTTCCTCGTGTTGTCATAGACAATGACAAATGTGTGGAAGTCCCTCTAAGTTATTTAAGAGAGGAAGAAATTAAGCAGATTATTAAAGAATATGTGGTATATCTCAATACACAGCAAGATTCTGAAGATGGGAGCATCCATGAAAATCACGTTGAAGAGTTTCTTGAAGAACCCTTATTTGGTGACATTGTTGAAAACCATCCCCATATCACTTTAACAGAAAATAATAAATATTTGGAAAAACTAGAGGAAACCATTGAGCAACACATCCCAAGTGATCCCATTGAATATGTCCATAAAGTTTCCTTAATTGAAGATAATATTGAATATCCTCTTCATGATATCATAATAGAAACTATTAAAAATTTGGAGTGTTCTCATGATTATTTTATTGATAATGATCACAGTTTTTCTCCAGATTTACCTCAAGAAGAAACCATTAAAGAAACTTATGATAAGATCAGTATGGTGTGTGATGACACTAGACCTTGTTCTCCACATGTTGATGAAGGTTTGGAAAGTTTATTGCCTTGTAACATTTTTGAAGCCAAATCTTCTGAAGAAGATTGTTATGAATACAAGGAAGACATGGATAGGTAGGAGCATGATGACATGGATGAAGAGTCTCCCACATATGACATGGATGGGAGTGATGGATATTGGAATTTCATAGATAATCCAACTTGTGAAAATATTATTGAGAATCCCATCCATAATGTGTCCATCAAGGAGCGTGTCTATTCAAAAATTTGTGGAAATCCAATCTACGATATGTCCATAGAGGGGATCGTGGATTTGGATACCTGGGAAATCTTAGTATGGAAGAGGAGAATTCAGAATTTTCACATGATCATTCAGAGTCATATCATGTAGAGCCGCACAAAGTTAACAGTAATGAATACATTGGGAAGTAGTTTTGTAAAAAGTTAGATGTGATGCAGTCAGTGGAATATCAGTCTCAACCATATTCTTCATATGTAGAGGTTCCTTATGATTTGGAGCTACTTGGGGCTTATAAAATGAGTTATCATTCGGTAATCCTTGATGATCAGTATGATGATGTAGTCATTATACCTCATCATGCCAATTGATATATCAGTCTTATCCAGTCATGGATAGAAGCAGCCTATGCAAGCACATACCAGTTTGGGAAGAACTTTAATGACTTTATTCATTCCTATGATTTCCCATCCAACCCGCCCATTCCATATCATCACGCAGGTTTGCATTTTCTGAATAAAGTATCCTTACTTTTGCTGGTAACCAAAGACAAGGCAATTTTTTTATGTTAATAAAATGCTTAGGTTGTTACATTGGAATTCTAATTACACTTAACCCTTTTTATATCATGCTTAGAGTAGGAAAATAAGCTCCTTAAAAGAGAGCATCTACTTTCTGCATTTTCATTTTGTACTTGGCTATAATAAAACTTTTCTTTCATTAATTAGCTACATTTATTTTGCTTAAATAAATCAGCTTAGTTGTTCATTTGGATTTTATATAAAGCTTGTGCTACTGAGGTTTTCTTGACAAGTTCAGATGTTTTTACAAGGTGTATAAACTAGAGATTCTGGTGTTCTCATATCCTGTCCTTGCCCTATGATGAGATCGAGCACACATCCCGCAGTTAGAGCCAGATGTTACCACCTAAGTTGTACTTAGTCGATGTTATCAAGTGAGCCTGGTGAACCGGACAAAGATGATTTGTTTGGACTTCAGAAGACCTTCATACTTGCTTCTCGGAAGTGTTTTTTTATCTACCACATGTTCATACCCCCTTGGGGGAGTTGTAATAAAATGTTCTAGCATGGTAGTATCTGTAAAAGACTCGGTCTCTTAGACTGTATTTGTCAATCCGATCAGCCCAGAGTGTTTTTTCCCTTGGTTATTATTGGTTGATGAATAAACGACTGATAATTTATGAGTTTTTCACTCAATACCTCCAAAGTTGGGGTGGTCGGCTTGGAATTTGGGCTTATTGAGGTTATTAGAGTTTGTGCGTCTATGTATAAACATGCTAGGAATTATGGTCAAGTCATATGAACATGTTCTAAGTCCCCCTAGGTTTTGTTTTTATTAATTTATAATTTTAATTTTTCCACAAAACTTAGGCTATTTTTTAATAGTCTAAATGGAAATTGGTCTTGTAATAAAAGTGGGTTTAAAAGTCAATTTCAGTTATGGGGGTGCTTATTTTCTAACTCAGAGCACCCGGTAAACCCATAAACCCACTTTTCCTAAGTTTTGAGTGATTTTTCCATTACTCAAGTGAGAAAATCCAAAAAAATAAAATATTAATTAATTTAATTAAAAATTAATTAAATAATGGAGCAAATCCAAATTCCTAAATCAGTTGATTTTGCTTCGATTTGACTAAAATCAGTCTCGTTGTCTTCAGATTGACTAGGAGTTCCCATTCCTTGACTGAAGGCATGGATCAGGGCTAAACTGGAGCTTAACAGGCTCATGCAGATCTAGGGGTTTGTCGTGATTGGAAGAGTTGTGGTTCAAGCTTTATTACACTAGTTTTCCAATAAATATTGTGAATATTGTGCCCCTCAATGCTCCACTCACAAGTTTCTTTTGCAGATCTGTTTCGGCAACAAGCACTTCTCTTTTCCTCTTCCTCCTTCAAAATTTAAATTTTATTCAAATTGGTTACCATTAAATAATCTTATTGCTTAGATCTATCTCATTAAGAAAATCATATATAGATCTAGTTAGTAATATCCTTTCCTAAGTTTATATCTCAGTTCTATTTTTCATGCAAAGTTATATTTGAAGAGATCTAGTTGAAATTACCCTCTTTTTTGCAAGCATTGTAAAGGAAATTCATAGCTTGCTCATAAGGTAGTTTCTTTTTTCGTTCTTTAAAGATTTAAATTCTGAAAGAAGGTGCACATCATATTGGTTGCCCAAAATTTAATCCAATATACCAAGGAAATCTTGCTTTCCTTGGTTCCCTTTTGCAAAAGTAAATTGTTCATTTTTAACATTTTTTTAACTTAGTCTTTTTTCGGTAATTAATGTGGTGAACCAAAGCACTTTTAAATTTTTTTTGGGCACATTTTATTTTAATATATTTCTGTTTTTCAGTAGGTTTAACAAAAGGAGAAGGAGACTATACCCGTTTTCTGACTCTTGGGCGAACCAGAGCTTCTCGGAGGCTTCCCCCACCATTGTACTTCCTTTTAGGCTTGTTGGAAGCTTCTTGTAAGCCTTTGGATCCCAGATAACAAGGAACAAAGTGAAAATTAGTTTTCTGATATTGTAACCTTTAACAATAAAGAATCACTTTGAGTAGGGTCTTTCGAGCCCACTCCCCATCCCCCCCAGGGGGGATCCACGTCCGTTTCACTTTTTTGCATTTTTTCCCTTTTTGATCAAGTTTAGTCTTGTCATGCAGGATTGTATACTTGATAATATTTTTCATTATTCCATATTTTTAAATCAAAGTAACAATAATACTTACCCCACAAATCCCCAATTGAACCGAAAGGTGAAAGAGGATCGTGGTAGGACTAATTAGAAAACTAGTGTTGTGTATTTTTTATTCTATTTTCATTGCTATTTTTCACATGCAAGTGGTAAAATTAACCCCTCCTTGATTTCCCAATTGAGGTCGACTTGGAATGAAAGAGATTCCTGGAGGGTATTCTTTTTTAACAAGAACACACTCTTAAAATTTACTAAAATTGACAAGACTCCGATGTGTGTGCTCTGCACTTGGCTGCGGTTCGTCCAACTAGTAAAGCTATATCAAAAGCAACATGAGTGACTAGAATAATTAGGATTCACTTTCCCCAATTAACCACCTCAGGTGAAAATCCAATGCCTCGATTAAACTGTAAACGGTGGAAAAATACCCAAAGGAAGTGGGAACTACTAGACGGTGACCTCAAGGAGCTGATCTCTGTTACATCCTAGCAGGTGTATTGTGAACACAGTCTCAGAGATTCCATTCAGCCCACACATTCCTTGTGGGTAGCCGTAGCAGTTGTTACTTTTGGACATACTACAAGTACCCCTGGGTATATCTAGAGCCCCCCCGCCTAATTTAATTCACTCATCTTTTCACATTAATTCAAAATGTACCAAGATACAATTGCACAACATTCACTCCAGCACTTGCAAGAAGTCGTAATTATTTTTTAATCCATTTAAAGGCACTAGTCAACTATTTATTTATTTCAATCTATATATGATTGGGTGTCATGTCGTGCTTATTTGTGATTGTCTCATCATGTTATCTGTTGTTTACAATTGTTAAATCACAACTCCTAAAAAACTTACTCATTTAATACCATCATCATCTAAGTAACTAGCCTTAGTAACTTGTAGGGTCTACCCGCCTTGGCTTCGTTAGGAGTTTGCCTAAACAGAGGAGTCAAGAACAAGGTGATAGCCTTGACTTGATACTTTCCCCCAAGGACACACCGAGTGGCTTGAATATTTCTTCCACGTTCCCCCCTAGGTGTGTGAAAGGCGGCAACAATTGGCAACATCATTGTGTAAATACTGAGACATCAGCTACAACATCAGTATGTAAATACTGATTCATCATTTGCAACATCAGTATGTAAATAATGAGACATCATCTACAACATCAGTATGTAAATACTAAGACATCAACAACAACATCAATAACATGTTAGTGCTAAAAACAACATCATCAATAAATGCTAGATCATCATCTGCATCATTAGCATAATGATGTTCGAACATCATCAACATAAAAATTTTGAAACAACAACATCATCATTAGTATATAAATACTGAAACAAAATCATTAATAGTCATCACAACAATCATTAGTATGAAAATACTAAACCTGCTACATCAGTATAGAAATACTAACCTTATCTCAGCAATATTTTCAACAATACTAGCAACAATCATCAGCATATAAAAAACTGAACCAGCTACATCAGTATAGAAATACTAAAACTATCTAAGCAATCATCTCAATAGTCATATCAACAATCATCAATATAAGAATAATGAAATTACATCTTTCCCACTAACTATCTTAGAGCAGTATCTTGGTGAGTTCTCTGGTAGATCCATTCGGGCATTTTGTCTAACTTACTAACCCTTTAAGTCAACAAGCCTAGTCAGACAGATGGATCTTCCTAGAGACCAATAATTCTTGTTCTAGATTACTAACCCACTTGGGTTAAACAAGTCTATTCAGGCATTCTAATCCCCCTAGGATCAACAGGCCTTGTCTAACTTACTAACCCTTTCGGGTCAACAAGCCTAGCCAAACATACCCTACTCTAGGGTGATCTACCACCACTGCATCCTTCTATCATCTATCGTCACTCTCTCTCTCCCTAGAGGTCATTTAGGACTACACCAAGCTTATCTTGAAAGTATTCAAACTTTACATGAGACATTGTCTTAGTCAATACATCTACCACTTGTTCCTCGGTAGGAACATACTTGAGCTTTACAGATCCCTTCTGAACCATATCCCAGATGTAATGATATATAAAATTGATATGTTCTATTTTGTCATGAAATACTGAGTTTTATATCATCTTATTAAAACTATGATAATCACAAAGGATATTAGTAACATCTATCTATGCATCAAACAAACCTTCCAACATCGTACAAAGCCATATTGCTTCACTACAAGCTGAAGATGTTGCAATGCATTCAAATTCTCCCATGCTAAGTGCAATACTGGTCTTGTTTCTATTGAACGATGAGATCATGCATGATCCCAACCTGAAACAACATCTTGAAGTGCTCTTTCTATATTTGACACTTCTTTCCCAATCTGAATATGTAAATCCATGTAATCTGAGCTCGCCATTTGATGCATATCTAAGACCATAGTCTAAAGTCCCCTTTAGATATCTCATCACATGTTTTTCTCCAACTAGGTGAATATGTTTGGAATTCACTATATATTGACTTAGAGTGTTTACAAAAAACATACATATGGTATTTTATTGGTTAAGTACATTAGAGAACCAATAATTTGTCTGTATAGGGTGGCATCGACTGCTTCCAAAGTGTCATCATTTAATACTTTCAAATTTGTTGTCATCAGAGTAGTCATAACCTTGAAATATATCATCCCAAATATATTTATTATTTCTAATGTGTACTTTCCTTGGTTTAGGAAAATATTTTATGGATACTGGCATACTTCAAGACCTAGAAAATAGTACATATTTCCAAGGTATTTCATCTCAAATTCTACAGCAAGATTCTTCTTACATTCATTGATCGGATTATCTTCATCTGCCAAGAATAGATCATCTACATATAGTAGCAATATCATTTTTCCATCACTGTGAAATTTATAGTAGAGGTTTGAATATGCTTTACTCTTGGTAAAGGCTAAACTCATTAGGATTGTATCGATTCTTCCATACCACGCTCTAGGTGATTCCTTTAACACATACAATTCCTTCTTGAGTTTACATACATGATTTTCCTGATCATTAGTCTCTAAACCTTGAGGTTGTTCAATACATACTTCTTATTCTATAAAGCTATTTAGAAAGCTTGTCTTTACATCCATCTGATGTAACTTCCACTTCATATTGGATGCCAAGGCAATGATGGTTCTGATTGAGGTGTACCTAGCTACTGGTGCAAAGGTATCTTCATAGTTGATTCCTTCCTTCTGGGAGAATCCACAAGCTATGAATATTTCCTTGTATTTTTCTATACTAGCATCTCCTTAGTGTTTTTCTTGAAGATCCATTTAGAGGATACCATTGACTTGGATTTTGGTCGTGGTACTATTTCCCATACATCATTCTTTATAATGTATTGGTATTCCTTGACCATTGCATGAAAGCACTCCTTCTTCTTTGTTGCTTATTAAAAACATGTTGGTTGTTTATCAATGAGACCACACTTCAAAGCTACATAACTAGGGTATAGATTTGAATTATTTATTTCTCTGATGGTTCCTTCTAGGACACCATGTCTTTTTGCTTCTTTGATTACTTCACGATCCCAAGCAGGTCTTCTCTTTCATGAGATCATTTTACTAGGAAATTATTCAGGTCTCTAAGGTTATGTCATGTCATGATCCTCAAGAATCTGATCTCCTTCTTCGTTCCTAACTGGTAGTAGGAGCTTCTGCGGCTCTAGGAGTGTCATGCTCCTCTTCATCTTCATTGTCTTTCTTTTATTTTCTAAAGGTTGTATCTTTGTCAAAGGTGACATCTCTACTTAATTTAATTTGGCGATATCCAGGGATATAGATTCAATAATCTTTTTATTGCTTACTATATCCTACAAGCATACCCTTCCTTCATGAAGGATATAAATTTGATCTTTTCTCCTTGGGAATGTGTATGTATGTCGGACAATCAAATCTCTTTAGGTGACTTACTTTAGGATTTTCTCTAGTAAACATCTCTTCTGGAGATTTTTTCCCAAGGGTACTATGGGAGATTATATTATGTACATATATTGTTGTTATGGTTGCTTATTCCCATAGGTACATAGATAGATCTTGATCATGTCTCATATATTTTTTCATGTCCCCTCAACTTTGATAACCAAAGTGTTGACCATGCCAAAAATCCTAGGGGTTCTAAGTGACATTAATTACTCTAGCCTAGGGAATTTTGTCAAAACATTACCTATGAGGATTATACTTAGTTTTATTTTTATTGTTGATTAATTAATGTGCAAATAATATATGGAATTGAGATTTCCATGTCAAGAGGGTGCAATGGGAAATCCAACTTGCCAAGGAGTAGAATTAGAAACTATATGACAAAAGAAATTAGATAGGAAAAAGGAAAGTGTTAAAACCAATGAAAACCAGCTAGGAACAAAGCATGCACCAATTTAGTAAAGGACGACGCAGTTTCGTTTTGGAGGCTCGGTATCAAAGGAAGGAAAGACATAAAAGCTCTCACAAGGAAAAGAAAGAAACAATCGACCAAAGGAGGGCATAGTTTCCTTTTGGAGGCAAAAAGGAAGAAAAGGTTGTCATAGACAAAAGCATCAAATATGGACTTAGGAGGGTGCATTTTCCAAGTTATATGAATGCCATGGATATGGAAACAACTCACATGGTCCCTACTTGCCAATAACTCAAGGAGGGCGAACCAATTGGCTAGGGTTAAGGTTTGAGAAAGGGGGACTTTCCCAACATGTGAGTGACTTACCCAAAAAGCCACCAGTGATCTATTTAAAGGAAATTATAGATCCTATACTCATTTTGGTTGATGATTTATTTGTGTTGATGTGAAGCATATTTTCTACTGATTGTTGTGCCTCGGTATTTTGGGAGATGTGCCCCAAGTCCTTCCTTCCCCTGTATTCTTCCTCCTGTTTTGTTTCATTTCAGGTGTTAGAGAGAAAATTTACATCACCATAGCTTCAGATCAGACATCCATTGCATCAATTCTATCTAGTGAGTTAGAGCTCCAGCGAAGTGAAAGCTTCACCTAGGCTCCCATCCATCTTGATGTCATATTTGGGCCTCCTTCCCATTGTTTTGAGTCCCATTTTGGAGTGAACACTACTCCAACTTATTATTTATGTGCATTAGTCCATAAATTCTGATTCATATCTCTTTAATACTGTAATAATTCTGTCCAATAATCTCACACGTCAATTTTTCCATGAATGAGCTTTAGTTTGTCCTTAGATGAGGGTTTTGATCAGTTTAATTCAATGATAAATGAGTAATGGACATGAGAATGAGTCTGAGTGATGTAATTTGTTAAGTAAGGATATATTATTCTCTATTAAATTCCATTATCAGGTATGATGTCTTTCTAATATGAATTTCATGCATTTCTGTACACCCTAACTAGATGACTAGGAAAAATTGACTAGTGTCACAGTTTATTTAATTTTGAGAGTTCTGTATATAATAATTCAATTAAGAACAATGTTTTATGTTTTTAAATGACCCATATGTCCATCCAAACCTTCAATATTAAATTTAGTTGGATTTGTACATGGTTTGAACAACCTTTTCTGCGCAGGGCCTCTTTCGGCCAAAATTGCCAAATTTTCCCAAATCTCTCCTAACAGCCCCAAATATTACATGAACTATTCCTAGCTGCGTAAAATTTTATTTTGAAGCCTATTATAATTTATTTAACACATATTAACCTTGAAAAATCCTCTGGTCGATTGGATTTGAAAAAGTCTTCCTAGCTTCACGGCTAAGTGACCCAGGAGCATGGGAGGAACTCTCATCATAGATGATTCTAAAACCTAAATGGTCCTTGATATAAATGTGTTAGGGAATATTATTTCCTAGTCCTAAAATTTTCCTTGGTTTCTTCCCTCATCCTGCTTCCTTGTTCATATATTTCTCAGCAAAATACCTTTATCTTCCTAGTACAAAAATTGACAGAGTGAGTGCAAGTTTTATATCAGAATTTTATATTAAAATTGAATAAAGTTAGTGTTCTGATATGTATATCAGATCCAAGGACATTACAACTTTCACACTTCCATGATATATCTATTCTTTATTTTTTCCACACCATTTTGTTATGTATTATAGGGAATGGTAAACTCCCTCGTAATCTCAGCTTCTTTGCAGTACTAATTGAATTCACTTGATGTGAATTCTCCTCCATTATCCAATCTTAAGATATTGATACTCTTTTCAGAGAGGTTTTCTACCAGGGCCTTAAACTCTTTGAATCTTTCAAACACTTCCTCTTTCTTCTTTAGGAAATATATCGAAGTTTTGCAGGAGTAGTCATCAAGAAAGGAAGCATAGTAAACATACCCGCTTAATGAAGTAGTTTGCATGGGCCTGCATATATCTGAATGAATAATGATTTTTTATCACTTTTTGGATAAGTTTTCTTAGTATTATTTCATTGTGCACATCCTTTTCATGCTCTCTATCTAAATCTCTGGTAAACCATTTACATCCTTGCTCACAATTGGCAATGCTTTGTAATGTATATGAGAAAGTATTATGTTCCATAGCTCACATGAGCTTATGGTACTAGTCATCAATGTTGAATCTAAATGTCCCTTTAATATATAGACTCCTCCTTCAAATCCAATTGCATCATGTATAGTTTTTCCTTTTTTCCACATGAGGACTTCTCCATCCACGAAAGCAACTATGAATCATTTCTTATTAAAGGATGAGATAGAAATAAGGTTCTTCTTTAGTCCTATGACATACATGAAATAATTCAAAGTTAATGGGATTTCCAGTGTCCAACTTGTAGGAGGATTCTCCCATTCCTTTGATGGGATATTGGTAGTCATCTCCAAGCATTACTTTGGCTGGGGACTCCTTTTGTACAAGACAGGAGAGTGAGTCCTTGTAATCTATCATGTTCTTGGAGGCACCACCATCTACTAGCCAGGTGCCATTTGTTGGTGATACTTAACGTGTGAGTGTAGAGATCAAGACATATTATTCACAAGAATCTTAACTTTCCTTAGTTCTTTCCTTATATTCTTTATGATTGTCTTCAACAACATGGGCCTGAAATATTTTCTTCTTCGTGAATCATTGTGCTTTCATAGGATAGTTTATAGCAATGTGTCCCATCTTATGATAAGTGAAGCATTCATAATTTGAGAAGTATTTCTTGGGATTCTTAAACCCTTGATTCCTTTTTGGAGGATGGTCATAAATATTTCTCTTGTTCTTGCCTTTGGTATGGACTATTAAAGCTTGATCCTCATTTTCATTTAGCTTATTTTCTCTTGCTGCTATTCTTTCTTCTTCTTGCACACATTCTTCCCATAAATGTTGGAACTTGGTTAGTCTTCTTCTTGAATAGATTCCTCTAATAAAGTATTCCCAATATCTTGGAAGATGATTTAAGGTGGTCGTTACAATTTCTTCTTCTTCGACCATATCACCAATGGCTTCTGAATTCTACTTGAGTTGAGCTAATCTTGTAAAATATGATTGCATGGTTTTTGACTTTTTAGCCTTTACATTTTTGAGGTGATTCCTCAAGGTCATCTTCCTATTGATGTTTCTTCCTTCAAATAATCTAGATATAGCATCAAACATTTCTTTTGGTGTGATCCTTGAGGATACTTAAGGAATAAAGTTATCTTTGATGGAATCAACTATGATCCTTTTAGCCTTGCTCATATCCTTATTGTATTTGGACTTATCTTCAACTTGTTTTGCAACTTCCTCCTTTATAAATCCTTCTAGATCATTTTCTTCTAGGATGGCCCTGATCTGATATTTCCATGATCTAAAGTTTTCAGCACCTTCATGCTTCTCATATAGCTTGGTACTATTTTTCATCTTTAAATAGAATGGCAACTTCAAATGGAATTAGAAGGAGTAGTACTTACTTGATAAATACAGCTTCTGGCTAACCTCCTTTGGGATGACCTAGGGTTTGATGTAGAAAACCTAATTTTCCAGTTGGGATCACTAGTAGGGATGAGTGATGGAAAATATGCACCTCCCTAGGGATAGCTATACTGCATCTTTATTTTTATAATATTGATGATGGAATCTCAGGAGAACTGAAGCCCTAGTTATTTCCAACAACAGTGTTTGGTCCAAAACTGAAACTTCTTGGAAATCAATTTTGTTTACAGAAAAATATGCGCTCTTCTGGGGAGAGTTGAGTGAGATGTATTTTCTAGTTGATCCATAAAGGGATTTTTTTGGAGTAACAATCCCTAGGTATGCAGTGTCTCCTTTCTTGGTGGTTCTAATACCATGTTAAGTTTTCTTAATTGCTTAGATGATATCTTAAAGCAATTTTTACTAGTAGGATCTCTAAAAGAACAACAAGCAGAGAAACACAAAGAACAAAAATATTTTCCTCGAGGAAACCATAAGCGAGAAAACCCTACAAAACTTCCTCAGTATAGAACTCAACCAGGTCAATGTAAAACCCATACAACTGCTTCTCTCTTATTTTTGACGCACTTGTTCTTCTCTCTCTTGCAAACTTGCTTGAGTGAGTGTGTACAAATGAAGGGGATTGAATCCCTATTTATATACGTCACTTGACTTGACTTAGGACCTAAGAGGAATGAATTTTCTAATTGATAGGGATGACATGTATAGAAAGACACCAAAATTAATATTTACGATAATTACACTTGAGTACTATTGACCTGACTTGTATCTGAAGGCTTATATTGAATATTTTAATGAATATTACAAGACCAAACGCATCTCCTGATGGAGGAATACAATAAATACATCTAGAATATATTTTGAAGTTATAATAATTTAATAGTATCGAGCATAGTGGTTCAGGAATTAAGCATTGTGGTATAGGTATTGTGCAGTGTGGTACTAGTGTTAAGTAGTGGTTGCACAGTTGATGGTTAGCAGGTCTGCAGGATTAGTGTGATTGGTATTTAGTGTTTTCAGTTTATTTTTTCATAGCAATGTGGTAGGATGGGGTAAGGAAAGGAGGTTGTATCCTCCTTCCATTTGAAGCCAATAAACTAGGGAGTTGGAGCTTCTTCAGGTTGTAGCCTGTAAACTAGGGGGTTGGAACCTCCTTCTAGTTGGAGATGGACAATTTGTATAAGCATTGTATTTCCATTTGTTGCTGGAACAAATTTTATTAAAAATGATTCCATCGTTTTTCCCCTAGTACTTAGGTTTCCACATAAAAATATTGTGTATTATGTATGCTTCATATGTGATGATGATATGCTTATGAAATTTAACAATTAATAATGTACTAATGAATGTTGTACTTTGAATGTTGCTAATAATCATGTTTTGAAAAGTAATAAAAGGTACACAGATTGATTCACCCCCATGTTAGTGTGTCCGGTGTGTCCAACAATTGGTATCAGAGCCAGTTCCTTCAAGTAAAATATAACAAGTAGAAGGAAGATCTCTAGAGATCATGGATGAACATTAAAGTCTTTACTCTACAGACAGGGTTCCTCTATTTTATGGATCAATTTTTTATCACTAGATTATAAGGATGAGACTCTATTTACAAGGACAAGATTTGAGTATATGCAAGTCTATTGTGAATGGTTACACAACTCCAAAAATGCCACCAAAAAAAACAACCAAGAAGGAGTTAAGGAAGAATAATGCAATGGAAATGGATATCATCTTGCATCAACTATCTGATCCTGTGAAAGGAAAAGTTGGAAAGTGTACATAAGCTAACGAACTTTGGAACAAGCTACAAAAATTATACACAAGGGGATCTCTCCATCAAGAACATGAATAAAACCAAATTGAAAGGTCAAATATAGAAAATGTAGAACATATGAAATTAGATGATGAAATTTTTAAAAGAAATGCTTCTGAATATAAAGAAGATTCATAAATTGAAGGGGTTGTATATCTTGAATAAGGATTGATTAGTACACTGGATGAGTTGGAGGAAGAAAGAAATAAGAACACGATGCTAATGGAACAAATGTAGAAGTATAAAAAAGAGAAAACATTGGTAGCAAGTCAACTAAAGAGAAGGAGGAAGCATGTAAAAGAATGGAAAATTTGTGTCAAGAACAAGAATCTAAAATTGGATCCTTAAAGAAACAATTTGAAAAGCTAAGTTTATAATCAATGGAAACTTAAGTGGAACTCTCAAGGCTTAGAGAGGAGAACCAGTTACTAAAAGGTCAACTGCAAAAATCTCATGTGGATGATCATGATTCAAAAGGATAGATGGAGGATAGTATTGAAGAAACTGAGAAGACCATCTTTATTTTAAAAATTCAGATAGAAGAGGCTGAGAAAATTGAATCAGGTCTAACAAGTTAAATTCGAAAGAAGAAAGATATTTTGCAAAGGAAAGAACTTGAGATCCTTTCCCTAAAAGGATTTTTGGACATGATAGTTTACCATTTAAAAACAAATTCAAGGTCTGCGAAGAGAATTGATGAAAGTGAAATCTCCAAGATACTACCTAAAGAAAGTGAAGAAAAGGCTAATAGTTATGTATATATTCTCAAAAGTTCCCACCAAGGAAAAGAATAAAAAGGAATATGTCAAGCTTCAAGGAAGAATTGCTACAAAGATGTTACATCACAAAGAATATATTTTTCTCACGGGTACCAAAGTTTCTTTTATGGTTATTTTTTTTCATGTAACAATTTTGGGCATAGGGATAGAGATTGCAAAGCTAATGGAAAGAAGGTTCAGGTAAGAAATGGAGGTGTCCACATGAACTACAATGTCGAATGTTACAATTGCCATAATTATGGACACATGCAAAGAAATTGTAGAAGTACAATGAACCACAATGTTGAATGATACAAGTGAAAACACTATGAACACAAAGCTCATGACTATATAAGCATGATAAAGTCTTCCATAAAAGAGAATACTAATATCAAATATAAGAAAGTATGGAAGAAGAATCCAGAAGGACAGGAGGAAGAATCTTGTGGACTATTCCTCTATATAAATGATGAAAGTTCACAGCTCAAGATAGGAAAGCAAAGCAATTCTCCTATATTAAATATGGGAAGTATATTGATGAAAGAAGAACAGGTTCCAAGATTGAAGATAGAAAGGAATTGGTATTTCATGCCGAAGAAGTAAAATAAAAAAAATCAATATAGAAGACTCAAAGGACATGTCTACAACAATTGTAGAGTCAATTAATAATGACATATCAATAAGCAAAAAGAAAGGTGTCAACATTACAGATGATAATTCTATAACAGAGTGGTACCTATTTTCTAAATATTTTGGCATAAAGGCTCCCAATATTATGGATAATGTTGAGGGGAAGTCTAAGTAACATGAAAGGAGGGTCGATGAAAAGTTAGCAAAGTAGTGATTTGGTAAATTATCCAATAACACAAGGGGAGTTACTTCATAAAGCTTCAAGAAATAGCCAAGTCTAAGAGGGGTTCAACACAATCAAAGGGGGATCATTGTCAACAAATAAATATAGTTTTAGAATGAATTCATAGTCAAGTAAAATTATCTTCTGCAAGGGATAAAATGATTATCAAAACAAAGTCACTGAAGAGAAGCATATTGACAAGGGGAGCCAGCATAATGCTTGGAGGAGCAGGTTAAAAAAGTTGTTTGACCCCTTTTGTCATTTATGTCAAAGTAGGAGAGAGAGTTGAAGTTGTTTCCATCAATGAAAAAGGGGGATATTGTTGGAAAAAGTTTTCATTGATGTCAAACATGGTGTCACTGATGCTAAAAGGGTCAAGAGATATGTGATGTCAAGGTGATAAGGATTATGGTTATAGTAGAGACAAATTGTTTGGGAATTTATAATGAATTCTTGAATCCCTTAAAGAAGAACCTATGGAATCCCTTGATCACAAATGTATATAAATACAAAGAGGCCCCTTATGGTGTAGCAGTTGTGCATGCTCCTCAAGGGAAGACACTTTGATATATACATAAGTGGTACAAATCCCCTTGAGAATCCCCTAATTATCATGATGATAATAAGTGTAAGTAATTTTGTAATGATGTTCCTAATAAATGTCAATAAGAAATATGAATAAATTCCTAAAATAGTGGTGTTGGGTCCACATGAACATATGGGTGGGGTCACTTCACCCATGTTGGAGAAATCCCTGGAGATACCCTAAGGTTGGTGTAAAGAATATTGGGATGAAGTATGAAATATATCTCAAAATCGTGATGATGAATCCACATAACCCATAAATTAGTGGCATTGGGTCCACATGACCATGAGGATTGGTCCATATGACCATGAGAAGTAGCCTCCAAAGTAATAAGGATTGGTCCACAAGTCAATGTTGAAATAAAATATGAAGAAACCCATAAACAATGGTGTTTGTTCCACTTTCCCGTGATTTTGGGGCTACATGACCCATGTTGGAGAACACCCTAAAGAGTACCTAAAGTTGGTTCGAAGAAAGTTGGTATGAAGCTTGACATACCCCCAAATTTATAATGCTCGGTCCACATGTCCCCACAAGTTGTGGTACTTTGGCCCATTAGAACACTTGAAATGACAAGGATCCTTGGAAGAAATAATTGCATATCCACCAAGTATTATGATTTGGTAAATCCCCAAGGACCCCTTTGGAGAAGATATATAGTGATATTGAACTTTTGGCATGAAGTGTCATGATGGGTCCTTGAGTTGGTATACTAACCCTTGAGACCCCTTAAAATATGGAGATCCGCAAATTAAGGATGTGTTTAGGGAGACATTAAAAGAAGCTACTAGATCATGATGAAGTGTATAAATAGAAGGCCAAACATTTAGTTGTATCATAAATAGAGTCTATCTTTCTATTGCGCAGCTTTGGAGAAAAAGTGTGAAACGTTTTGAAGGAGCAATTTATGGGCATCTTTGAGGATAGAGGAGAGTCTTAAAAAATGGCCTAGCTTTCTCATACGGTATCATAATTACAAAATTCTTAGCTCCTTTGAAAGCTAGTTATGAGGGATATGTTGAGAATCTAGCCAAAGATTATTTTTGTTTCTATAGAGTTTCATCATCTTGTGATATTTGCAAAGGTATGGTTCATGCTTATGGATTTCTCTTATGATGACACATGTCTTTCATGGATAGATCTCATCTTGGATCTTGGTATGTGAGCCTATCTCTTGGTATACCTATTTGAATTCATTATATATGTTATGGGGGATATGATGATGACTATCTTGCAATATATATGGTATGGTTATAATACATCGGTCTCTATTATGATGGTCATGCCTCTCATGGGATGTTGGGTCACCCTAATGTCACATTTTCATCCTATTTTCCCTTCATTATTCCTGACATTCATCCCTATTCATCACTCCATTAACCATTCCTTATACCATTTTTATAACTAAATATGGGTTACCTTGTTACTTTCCAATTTATTTATTTCTAAGTACTTTAAGAGAAATTATGATTAAAAAATAAGAAAATTAACACGTCTTCATTTATATCTCAAAGTTGTGTGAGCTTTATGATGCGTATGAATATTTGAATATTTTCAACAAAAGGATTATTCAAAATTTTCCCAATTATTTCCTCCATCTTTTCAATATTTGGAGATAATTATTCAAGATAATTTCAAAGAGTAATATCATGAGAGGATTTGTGAGGATTTGAAGGGATAAATATTTTGTAATTATGGAAAATAGGTTGAGAGAAAAGTGGATCTACATTTAACCTCTTTTAAAAGTAACTCATGTTTAAATAAGAGTGATCTATCTTCATTTGCGGAGTAGTAGAGGCCTCGTTAGTCATGTGGAAGTAGAAAAATAATTTATGTAAAGTCTTTTTGAGAGTTAGTCATGGATCTTATCATTTTGTAATAGGATTGATGTTTTAGAGTAAATATTTTGATTTCTCCATAATAGATTTGTTATTTTGAGTTGTTAATAGATTTAATGTTTTCTTAGTTAATTTCATTTTATGCAACTTCATGCTCTCCTAGATTTAAAATTATTTTCATGCAATTTCCTTCTTTCATAAACTAGTTTAAATTTCAGTCACATGTGTTTTTTTAGATTAAGTTGGTCACATGTGTTTTCAATTTGAGTTGCATGTGTTTTCTTAGATTAGTCACATGTTTTCTTAGATTTCAGTCGCATGTGTTTTCGATTTCAGTCGCATGGAATATTAGATTAAATTAGTGTTACTATGACCATGCATATATTTTGCATGTACCTCATAAGTTTATGCTCTCCTCAGGTTGACAATTTAAATTGCTAGATATTTTATTAATTGCTTAATACTTTTCACCAACATTTTAGAATCGTTGCTGGGGAGGTGCTAAAAGGGTATAGAAGTTTAGGGAGGTAGATAAGTTACTTTCATATTACACAACAAGGGGGAGGGGAAACGATAAGACGCAAGGAAAAATTTACTACAAAATTTACATGGTGTAACATCCTGACACATCCACTTTGGTGGATCACCCCAAATCCTTGTTGTTCCCTTTGCATGCAAATAAGTTTCCTATTCGCAAGCATGTTTAATTTCTGCAAGAGAGCCTTTTATTTTCATCAAGAGTATTTATTTTATGCAAGTTTGCTTTTATACAAATGTTCCTTTATCTATTTTATTATTTTTCATTTATGGTGTAAGTTTGGATTGCTTTCATTATGCATAGCTTTGATTTCATACCAGTTTTCTTTTGATTTTGTTTTTTATTTCATACTATTTTGTATTGTTTTGTACCATTTTTATTTTGTAGAATTTAACTTGATAACTAGTAAAATGATTTTATGATGAATATAAGTTTGGAAAAAATAAATCAAATCCTAGCAAAATTCAGGATCTCCTATGCTCAGAAAGAGGAGATCTTGACAGCAATCAAGGACTTAACCACTTCTGCAGATGCAAACAAACAATCCACATTCGAAGAATCCCGCACATTTTATGGGGAACAATTATTCGAATAGGAGATCAAGGAGGACAAAGAGGATTTGCAGAATTATCTAAATCAGAGTGGAAATAACACCTACAAAAGCCTTATTAAAAGAAGGTTTCAAGTGAGTACAAGATTAGACAAGTGTTTTTTATTTTATTTCATTAATTCACAGTTTCAACAACTAATTTCACACATTCTTGTATATTTTAATTTTTCATTTGCAGAATTGAAAATCAATATATTTTTATTACTTTTGCGTGTATGGTTACACTTGAAATTTGATTACACCTAAATAATTTTTTCTTTCCAATTCAAATAGGGTAGGTAGGATAAATGAATAAAACATGTTTTTGTTTTCAAGTTTTTGTTTGGAATAAGTATGCACTCTACCTATGCTTTGTGCGATCTGGAAGATCAAAAATTAGAAATCTCAAGGATGTCTAAAACGATTTTCAGGAATGATTCAAGTTGTTGACGGTGTAAAAATGGTTAATCAATTTTTGTCTTCAATTTCAAATTGTTTGTCTTCATTTGCTAACAAATTTTCATTAATTTTATTTCTCTTAATTTTCTAGTTTTATTATTTATTTTAAATTTAGGAATGGAATAATATTTAAAAAATAAAATAGAACAATATAAAAATTAGATTAAAACATAAACAAAATCAATAACATGAATAAGCAATCACTGCTATACAATCTGGGACTTATGGATGATCTGATCAATTTCGTTTAGTCTTTATCCCTTAAATACATCACTAGCCTTCATCCTTCGACCTGGACTAAAAATATACAAACAAAAACAATACATACTAATTATGGATTACAAATCGAAGTAAAAAATTTGTAAACATAAATAACACATATTACTTATGATCTGGAAATCAAAGTATTGTGAGATTAATTTCTTTAAGAATTATGCCTTTCCAATGGAATCCATGTTTGTTTGGAGTTGATTCGACAATGCCTTTCTCTCTTTCCAAATCTTATTCACAGTTATAGCTGTTCAAAACCAAAATCCAATCATGTTGATTGACAAATCTGTTTTTTTCTATGTTCAACGTGGATCCGCAATATGTTCTTGTTTTTATCGTAAGAGCAAAAAGAAATCCCTTATAAATTTTGAGATGTAAATAAAACAACAAATCAAAGCAAAACAAATAACATTGAACGAGATCCTCTTTGTCTTGCACATAATATACAACATATAACAAAAAGAAAGAGTCGTTCGAACTGATTCCTTTGTCATTCTAGCTAGCTTCCTTCTATCTTGTTAGCTATGTTGCATATACTGCTTATATTCTAAGTTGATAATGGTGAGACAACAACTGGTTTTTCTACTGGGTAAACTCTAACTTGTTCATCGACTAGATCTCCTGGTGGATAAGGATTTGTATTAGCATATTCTCTCTTATATCTCCTACCTCCATAGATGCTCCCTCTGCTGATGTGGGATCTCAATATCAATGGCGAACAAGAGTTAGGGATCCAAAAATCGTTGATAGATACCGTTGATAGACACCGAAACTATGGGATTCTTAGAGAGAGATATCAGCATTAGAAACTTACCATTATCTTTCACTACACCAAAATGTTATGAAAAGAGTAAAGTGAGTGTGAGGGGAGGGAGATGACATACCCTTTATCACAACGGTTTTGATCGCGAAAATCCTGAACAATGGAATTCCACGATAAAAAAAACCATTGCATACACATCGATGGCTCTTATGCTAATTTCTGGGATCTATTGTTATCGACACAGATATTCAGGAATTCATTTTCCATGATTCATCGATGAAGTATCACTATATATTGACCGTTGCACTTCTTATCAGAGAGATCTATATGAATTGTAGAGATATATGATCCTTTTATTCTTGTGGATGAAAAAAGATAAGTAGAGTATAAATTATAGGTAGCAAAATTTTAGTTAAGATTGGAGGTTTGGGAGGCATCAGGTATTCACAAATAGAAAAATATCGATGATATCGATAACATAAAATAAGTATTCTCATATCCAATAGATGCTGGTAGTTAATGTTGTGAATCCATGATTCTTTTTCAATCCAGGAGTCAATACCAGATTTCTATACCGAAAGGCCATTCATTTTATCCCCGGGTACTCAATTCAGTTCTTGATGCTAGTAGGCAGGAGATCCCAGGAGACTGTGCTAGTTATATCTTGGATTAAGGGCTTGCAACACGAGGATATACACTTATTTAATATGCACAAATCATCAACATAGACACTATGGCATTCACGATTTTCAGGAGATTGCAGTTCACAAAGGGAGGTGATAATGGCACTAGGGATTATCTTCCGCCCAATGAAACCCTTTTTCCAAAAATCTAATTATTTTTGTTTTGTCTTTAATATATGTTGTGTTGGAAAAGATGCGTATCGTCCTACCTGATTATTTTTGGGGTCCTTTAGCCTGTTTGTCACTGGAAACAGCAGACACTGCCACATGGAGAAAACTAAGACTGTTGTGGAATCCAATACTGGGGAGATGGAAACGCTCAGTGAAACCAAGCAGTTGGCTGGATTTGGAATGAGGGAGGAGAGCATACTGGGCCTCTAAAGCATAAATGTATATGCATTTACGATATATGTAGACAACAAGATTCTCAAGGAAAATTTTGTTGACAAATACATGCATATGGTCGATGCAATTTCAGCCCTAAGGATTAAAATTTCCTTTAACTAAACATTCGTATGTAATCACTATTTCCAAATCTCATTGTTGATTCAATTGATATGGATCCAATAGAATCAATCTGCTTTCAACATCCATGGTCTGACAACATGCTCCCACTTGCAGTTAAACAAAGAAAACACATTAAATACTTGAATCCTGGTTTTTTATCTACACTTGGGGTCATGAATCTTATAAGGAATAGTTATATATGGCCAAATAGATAAACTAGCGATCCTCTAGCCTTACTTGATCGAACCAATTGTTCTATGTTAAAACTACCTAGATCCATCAATTAGTTTTAACATAAATTATATTAGTCCATGCAACACTAAAATATCATTTATATAGGTACGTAGAGATTGAGTGAAGGGGTTTTGTTGATAATAAAAATAACGATTCACGAGGACTATTAGAAATTTTGGATAGTTTCCTACGTGGAATGAGTGATTGCACTGATAAAAGTGTATGAGAATAATATCGATTCTCAACTATGCCATTTGTCTTCTCAAAATTGTAAGGAACTGATACGTATTCCTTGATTGAGTCATGTACTTGGGAAACCTTATAGAGATTCCTTTGATCATTAGGGATGCCCTTTCAACGATGTCTAACTCCACCTTTTCTCTATTGCTCGCACCTCAGCTTTGACAGGAGTCTAGATGATGGTGGTTTCTTGATAAAGGAAGAGATAAATTAAACCTGGTGTGCACTTAAGAATACTCTTTAATCTGAACAATTCACAGATGTAATGCTATCATGTATAAAAAACCTAGTGTCTAACAATATTATTTGTAGGATAGGGTTAGTTCAGAATTTCTTTTTGTTTTTATTTTAGTTCTAATTGCAAAACAATTAAGAAGTTATAAAAAAAACATTAACATAATAAAAATTAAATTAGTTTATATATATATATATATATATATATATATATTATAAAAGAAAAGCACAATAAAAAAAATTTAAAAAAATCAGAAATAATAATAAAAGGGTTTTGAATAAAACTTAGAAAATTTTGCTTGTTTGATTATGACAACAACACAAAAATAAAATAATTAAAAAAAAAACATACAAATAAAAAAACATTAGGTAAACAAATAAAAATCATAAAAATAGACATTNATTCAAATCATGTTTCCATGGTAACATGCCTTTTTAAGTCACAGCTCTAAACGAAAAAAATTGTCTAAAGGCATGCAACGATTGACAAGTAAACACACATTTCAGTTTGTTTTGCATTTGATTTGCTAAGCACGTGTTTTCTGCAATTTATCTTTTTTGATGCTCTCACAATTTTGTTGCAGGAAAATACTAAACTTTTATAGGTTCTGAGACAATCAAGAAGCCTTGTTCATGCAGAAGTAATTTGCAAGAATAAAAAATCTTTTCCGAAAAAAAACATGCTCCATGACAACTTGAAGGAGTTGAGCTTTGCATCCCATTTCTCATGTCATTTTCTGCTATAAAGAGCCTTTCAAAAAACCATTTGTGTCATGATTTGTTTATCTACATCCATGTTGGAGTCTACCTTTTCATTTCCTTACATATCATGACTTCCTGCATGTCTACCTTTCTGAGTCGCATACATTCCTCTTATTTTTTAGTTCATCTTTTCCCTCATGAATAAAACCATTCAACTTTCTTTCCATGACTAAATTTCCTTATGCTTGTCTGTTTAACCATGAGATATTTCTTCTATAGTCCTACCACTCATTTTTTACAACTCGCATTGACTGATGTGGGATTCCTTAAGGCCCACCTTTGAACAAGTCTTTCCCCATCGAACTCAACACCTTATCTGGGATAGAGACTAGAGTTCCTTTTTAGTACCTTGAGTCTTGCATTCCTTAATGGAAAGTTCTCTCGCTAACAATCATGGGAATACATCAATGTCCCTTGATTATTAAATATTGCAAGCGGCTTGACATCAGCTCATTTATTCACACTTTGCAAGATGTACTTAGGTAACTTGGCACTCATTGAAATCAATGGTGAGATTTCCTTGCATTGGTTAACTGCATACATTAATAGCTAATAATCAAATGACTTCTTTTCATGTTGGATATCGACACATTTATTCGCATGACTAGAATTGTACCATCAGGTTTTGTAGCAGGTGAAGAATATATGCTTTTCATGACTCCATCAGCAGTTTGCAACATACTTCCAGCCATATGAGAGTACCATAGTTACACTATCGTACTTCCTCTTTGATTCATACAACCAAGTAGTTCAAATTCCTTCACTTCACAGTTTGTTATCCAACAGCAGCATCAACCACATTCCTATTGCATCGTTCATCAACCTTTTCGGTAAGTGGCGGTATGTTGTTTTCTAATCTTTAACCATGTAATTCCTTAAATGATAGAAAATCAATGAATTTGGAAAATTCCCTCACCATTTTACATTACCTTACTCATTTTCATAAATATAACACATCTTCAGTTTGTGGGGGAAGTATATTCATTACCATTTGATTCCATTTTTCACATACCATCATCTCATTTACCATCGACCAACATGTCTCTTCCAAAATACACTTTATTACAATTTGATCTATTTTTGGCATGATTCATAACATGAAGAAAAAAAAAAATTTAATGTACATTGATGGCTTATCATTTCCGGTGTATGTATACGTTCAAATCTTATGTATTGCAACAAATAAACGAGTAAAAGAAGTGAATGTTGTTAACACAAGAACCAACATTTGTCATATTCATGGTTGCCACACAAGAACCAACCATAAGTCAAATTAGTTCTTACTCATGTATTTTACATCATGGAATGATTTATTGTTAAAAACATCATCACGCAAAGCCAACGTTAAGAAGTCAAAAAGTTTATGTACAGTTGCATGAGGATATGGAATAAGTTCAGTTGGGTGGAGATGTTGGGTCACCCTAATGTCACACTTTCATCCTATTTTCCCTTCACTATTCCTTACATTCATCCCTATTCATCACTCCATTAACCATTCCTTATACCATGTTCATAAATAAATATGGGTTACCTTGTTATTTTCCAATTTGTTTATTTTTAAGTACTTTAAGACAATTTATGATTAAATATTAAGAAAATTAACATGTTTTCATTTATATATCAAAGTTGTGTGAGATTTTTGATGTGTAGGAATATTTGAATATTTTCAACAAAAGGATTATTCAAAAGCTTCTCAAATATTTCTTCCGTCTTTTCAAGATTTGGAGATAATTATTCAAGATAATTCCAAAGAGGAATATCATGAGAGGATTTGAAGGGATACATATTTTGTAATTATGGAAAATAGCTTGAGAGAAAAATGGATCTACATTTAACCTCTTTTCAAAGAAACTCATGTATAAATAAGAGTGCTCTCTCTTCATTTGGGGAGTAGTAGAGGCCTCTTTAGTGGTGTGGAAGTAGAGAAATAATTTATGTAAAGTTTTTTTGAGAATTAGTCATGGACCTTATAATTTTGTAATAGGATTGATGTTTTAGAGTAAATATTTTGATTTCTCCATAATAGACTTTTTATTTTGAGTTGTTAATGGATTTCATGTTTTCTTAGTTAATTTCATTTTATGCAACTTCATGCTCTCCTAGATTTAAATTTATTTTCATGCAATTTTATGCTTTCGTAAACTAGGTTCAATTTCAATCGCATGTGTTTTCTTAGATTAAGTTGGTCACATGTGTTTGCAATTTCAGTCACGTGTGTTTTCTTAGATTAGCCGCATGTTTTCTTCTATTTAAGTCACATGTGTTTTTTATTTTAGTCGCATGGAATATTACATTTAATTAGTGTTACTCTGACCCTGCATATATTTTGCATGTACCTCATAAGTTTACACTCTCCTTGGGTTGACAATATAAATCGCTGGATAGTTTATTAATCGCTTAATATTTTCACCAACATGGGATATGATCCATCTTGTTGTATTGAAAAGGTTTTAATTTTGTACATGTTCTTGTGCTTATCTATTGACATACTTGATGGTGATATTGGCATAGATGTTGGTAGTTATATTGGAACAATTTATGATCATCTTGACATAGATATTGGTGATTTGTTTGTATAGTGGCATGTTGATTATATGGAGATATTGTATGATGGCATTGGAATAGATCGTAGTGATTATCTTGGAATAGTCCATGCTTATGTGTTGGAATATGTCTCATCTCTTGGAATGTTCAATATTTTGGAAATGTTTATGATGTAAAAGGTGAGGATCCAAATGAAATCGATGGATGCTTGTTTCTAGGTATACATTTAAGGCATGTACAGGTCGAGATAGTGTGACAGATATTGAGACAGTGTGACATTGATTGTGGATTTGTGACATTGATAGTGGCATTGTGACAAAGGAAGATATTATGGGATTGAGGTAGTGATCTAGAGATACAGGTTGTATAGGTAGAGATTATGATATTGTGGAAAATATAGTGATTATGACATGTTGAGCACTTGAGCATGTTATATGAGTAGATTCTTTGACTCTGATTGACTAAGTTGGGTATGAAGTTGGGAAGACTCAGAGAGTCTGAGTTGGATAACAGTTGGTTGACAGGTTGAACAATGCGGTACAAGTTGTTTAGGTATCGAGCATAGTGGTTTATGTATTAGGCATTGTGGTACATGTATTGAGCAGTGGTTTCACACTTGATGGTTAGCAGGCCTGTAGGATCAATGTGATTGGTATTCAATGGTTTGAGTTTCTTTCTTCATACTAGGGTGTGAGGATGGGGCAAGGAAAGGAGGTTGTATCCTCCTTCTAGTTGAAACCAAAAATCTAGGGAGTTGGAGCTTCCTTTAGGTTGTATCCTATAAACTACGGGGTTGGAGAATCCTTCTAGTTGTAAATGGAGAATTTGTATAAGCATTGTATTTCTAGTTGTTGCTGGAACAAATCTTATTAAAAAGAATTCCATGGTATTTCCCCTTGTACTTAGGTTTCCACATAAAAATATTGTGTATTGTGTATGCTTCTTATGTGATGATGATTATTAGATTCTGACATGTAGATTTTGGGCCAAAAATGGTCTTCACATAGATTGCAAAAGAGAAATAAGAGAAGAATAATTGAAGAAAAATATGAGAAATCTTCCATTAATTTGGTATTCATAATACGGGTGAATATATAATACAACATCAATGAATAATTTGAAAAACCACTCTGGGAGCTGAATCTAGCAACCTAGATTGACTCTAGAGATAACTAGGAGTGAGTAAATCACCATAATAGTTAACTATTGCAACTCCATATCACCAAACCAGTTAATAATTAGTTACAATCAGTTAACTAAAGGGGGTAGGTGAGTAAAAGCACCCATATTCCCATGAATCATGCAAACTGTCGCTAAATACACTGGAAGGGATCTAACTGATGGGGATCGGAGCACAACTAAGGATAATTAATGACCTATAGGGGTGAACTGCTGGACAGTTGGTGGCACTCTGAGTGGGTTCCTATAAAATATGGATTGATCCTTGGAGCTCCAAAAAGCATGCAGAAAGTGTATTAAGTGGCATATCTCCACTAGTCATGTTCCCCATGCACTGGTGAAGTGATGAGACCTCCTAAGCTAGGGAATTTAAACAAATAGACTTTATGTGGTAAAAGGAGACAAAGGGACTACATGGACCCCCTTTAATCTTAAATTGGACTACCCAGGCCCTAGTAACTAAGACCAAAGGTCACCCATTACAATCTAAATGTAAAAAATATTTATCCATGTAAAATGAGGAAAAAAGGAAAATCTGCATGGGGAAGATCCTTTCCTAAAAACTGGACATGAGATACACCAAAAAATAAATTGCTCTAAACCAAGTAGGTGTGAACTTGATTATATTTTTGGAAAAATATTATGTTCAAATTAATCAGGAACATATACAACTACATAAAATTTTATGGGACCATGTAAGGAAACCGCAATAATCTGAAAAAAATAGCAACAGATAGTGCTCATTCAACTTGATATTGAAATCATGTTCAAATGATTCTTAATGTGCTTGATACTTAGAACCATGTGAAGTATGTTTAGCTCCAAATGAGAGGAGCATGCATCCAAGCGAATGCAAGAGGTCTCCATCATTTCTAGTATTGTGAGGATATGAGTATGTGATTGAGCTAGAAGAGGCAGAAGACCTGGGACCATAGAGAGAGAATGCTTGAGCTCTGAAATCTGATGTAGCTTCTAAAATTATCCATGACATCACAAAATATAATATCAACAATTCATAAGAATATACTGACATTGAATCCCCAACATCAACCTTGAAAGATCCTTGAGGTGCTTGATTTTCTCACAAAAACCGATGAGATCAGCTACATGCATGACTAAGAGGTATTGAATATATGAATTTGAACCAATTAAGGTGAGAGACTCAGTCAGATGGAAGGAGATTTCTTCAACAATGGAGGTTCGAATCTTCTCTTCTATAATAGTTGTATGAAAACATGAGACATTAATCTTCTCAAAAATTTTGAGAGCAGCAGCTGAATGAGTATGGTTTTGAATTGATATAGTTGACGACTTTGTCATTCCTTCTTTTTGCAAAACTTCATCTTCTTGAGAAATAATGGTGGATGGAAGAACTTCAAAGGAGATGTCATATGTCCTCTCCCAATTCTCTGTACTCATCTCTTCAGTGTGCTTGCCAAATGCTTTGTCCAATTTAGACCAGATTTCACTTGAGAATTCAACAACATCAATGAGATAATGCATCCTATATTGAGGAATGGCTAGACACATGGATCCATATGCTCTATCACATTTATTGAACCAAATAGATTTCTCATCATCAGATTCTAGAATTTCCACAACTCCAATAGACACATCAAAGAGTTCATGGCTCTTAAGATATGCAATCATCTTCAATTTACACACATCGTAATTGAATGATGATAGAGGAGTCACTGATATCAAATCCATATTGAAGTTATACAATAGAGGTTTCTGCAATTTTCTTCTTCAAATGCAGGAACAAATTTGAATCCAAAAAGGTGTACATGTAAATCAAATCATGTATGTAAGCTTAAATAAAAGCTCAAAAAAATGATTTATGTCATGTTGCCAATTCAATCACAACTTCCTCTATAGTCAACGAAATCAAATTACAATGAATACCCACTTGAGATATTGAAGAGATATTTCAAATAATATAAGGAACTTGACCTATATCATCCTATATAGTGAGAAACATCAAGACGAAATAGAGGGTATGGATGGATGTGAGCCATTGCAAACCTCTGATATTCAACTCCACATATATATCAAACTAGAGACTCAAATTGAATTCTGTGAAAAACCCATTTCAGAACATGGAAATAAATTTTCAAACAAGTTATGGTAGGCCCTCTAAGATGATATGTAGAGGTAGTGGAACCTCTTCAAATTTGGCTTATATTTTCAAATTTTGTTGTTGAAATTGTACCTGCACAAAACTAGAAAGATTTTTTTTTTTATACCTTGAATCGGATTTGATACCATATTAGATTATGACAAGAAGATATTGGGCCAAAAATGGTATTCACATAGATTGCACAAGAGAAATAAGAGAAGAATAATTGAAGAACAATATGAGAAATATTCCATTAATTTAGTATTCACATTATGGGTGAATATATAATACAACATCAATGAATAATTTGAATAACTATTCAGGTAGTTGAATCTACCAACCTATATTGACTCTAGAGATAATTAGGAGTGAGTAAATCACCATAATAGCTAACTAGTGCAACTGCAGATCACCAAATCAGTTAATAACTAGTTACAATTAGTTAACTCAATGGGTAGGTGAGAAAAGGTGTCCATATTACCATGAATCATGCAAATTGTCGCTAGAGACACTGGAAGTGATATAATTGATGGGGATCAGAGCACAACTGAGGATAATTAATGACCTACCAGGTTGAACTATTGGACACTTTTGGTGGCACTTCAAGTGGGTGCCTATAAAATAGGGATTGATCTTTGTAGCTCCAAAAAGCATGCAGACAAGTGTAGTAAGTGGCATATATCCACTAGTTATATCCCCCATGCACTGATGAAGCGATGAGACCTCGTAATCTAGGTAAATTAAGAAAATAGGCTTTATGTGGTAAAATGAGACAAAGGGAGGATTAATAATAATCATAACAATGATATGCTTATGAAATGTAAAGGTTAATAATGTATTAATGAATGTTGTACTTTGCAAGCTATTGATAATAAAGTTTTAAAAAGTAATAAAAGGTACACACACAGATTCACCCCCCCCTCTCAATGTGTTTGGTGTGTCCAACATTCAAATTTTCTATTTCAAATATCTTTTAATATAGCATTATATATGGCCCATGATTTTTTTAACCCATGGTGTTATAACACATCAAATACCATTCTCAAATTTAACATGGGCTACTAAAACCTAAATAGTAATTAGATTAAAATGGTAATTAGTTAATTACTATTTTGGTTTTTGTAACCCATGGTAAATTTGTGCATGGTATTTGATGTGTTGTGATACCATGAGAAAATTTACCATGGATTAACAAAACGGTGAGTCACTAAATCACATCAGATCCCAAATGTAACGTTGGTTACTAAAAAATAAATAGTAATTAGTTAAGATAATGATTGTGATAGGTTGAGCAGTTGAGAAGGTTACATGAGTAGATTCTTTGAATCGGATTGACCAAGTTGGGTATGCAGTAGGTAAGACATAGAGAGTTTGATTTGGATAACAATTGGTTAATAGGTTGAACAATGTGGTACAAGTTGTTTAGATATCGAGCATAGTGGTTCATGTATTGAGCATTGTGGTACAAGTATTGAGTAGTGTGGTATACATGTTAAGCAGGGGTTGCATAGTTGATGGTTACGAGGTATGCACGATTTGTTCAAATTTATAATCCTCCCTTGACCAAACTATCTATTAGATTATTTTAGCCTAACTTAGGAGTCTTTATTTAATAATTGGGCCCAGTAGTACCATTGGGTACACTTGGACTAATGGTGCCACATGTACCAGTTACTAGAGTGTGGGAAACACCGATACAGGATAATTGTCACTTAATGCACTTGCATGCATTAGTTTAGGCGCCTCCTAGTCCAATATCTACCTTTTAGGAGCCACTAGGAGTCCTGACACCAACCTCCTTCAATCAGTTAAAGTTGGAACTAGATAATCTTAGTTATTATTCAGTTACTTTTAGTTAGATCACAATCAGTTCAGTTAGCGCCAGTTATCCATGGCTACATGTGGATAAGGCTCCTTTTCTCACCTACCACTTCAGTTAGACTGAATTAACTATTTTGAATGGATTGCTTGACTGAATTTTACATTGGAAGTTAATTACTTGGACTCTGATATTGATTGAGACATATTTAGTTAGCTAGTCAGTCAGATTTAGTCACATCTAGTTGGGAGATTCAAATTCATCCCTAATGATTCGAATTCTTTTCCTATGTAACACTATTGTAATATAGAATTATGTAATGAAGATAATATTTCAATTCTCTGAGCAATACTTGTTTGTTTCCTTTGAGATTTGATTTGTTCAATTTGTATAATTCTTTCATATTCACTACATCAATAATTTGGACTCATTTCTTGATGATATAAATTGCACAACAATTCTAACAAGATCAGTGTTATTGGTATTCAATGTTTCAAGTTTCTTTCTTCATATCAGGGTGACAGGATGAGGTAAGAAAAGGAGGTTGTATCCTCCTTTCAGTTGAAACCAAAAAATTAGGGAGTTGGAGTTTCCTTCAAGCTGTAGCCTATAAACTAGGGGGATGGGGCCTCCTTCTAGTTGTAGCTGGATAATTTGTATAAGAATTGTATTTCAAATTGTTGCTAGGACACATCTTATTAAAAGGTATTCCATGGCCTTTCCCCCAGTACTTGGGTTTCCATGTAAACATATTGTGTATTGTGTATTCTTCTTATGTGATGATGATGTGATGATGATATTCTTATGAAATGTAAAGGTTAATAATGTATGAATGAATGTTGTACTTTGCAAGCTACTGATAATCAAGTTTTGAAAAGTGATAAAAGGTACACACATTGATTCACTCCCTTCTCAAAGTGTTTTGTGTTTCCAACATTAAAATCTGCTATTTCAAATCTTTTTTAATCTAACATTATATATGGCCCATGGTTTTGCTAACCCATGGTGCTACAACACATCAAATACCATTCCCAAATTTAACGTGGGTTACTAAAACCTTAATAGTAATTAGCTTAAAATGGTAATTTGTTAATTATTATTTGGGTTTTGTAACCCATGGTAAATTTGTGCATGGTATTTGATGTGTTGTGATACCATGGGAAGATTTACCATGGATTAACAAAACTGTGAGTCATAAGTCACATTAGATTAAAAAATATTTGAATAGTGATGTTTGTAAATATTATGAATTATTATATAATGTTATTGTTTAATGTTTAAACACAATTAATAAAAACAAAATCATAATATATGAAAAAATTTAAATTTGATATGTAAAATGTAAAATATATTAATTTATATATCTCTATTAAGCTATTAAATTAATATATTTGATTTTTTATGTAGAAGCTTTAAACTTTTTAAAATTAAATAGCTTGATCGAGCTATTTAAATAGATTTCTTGACCTTTTATTTGAACTGTACTTAAACCCTCGATTGAGGTATTTAAAAAATGCACTTAAAAACTTAATCAAGGGTTTTACAGACCTCAATCAAGGGCTTTATAACATGAATTTAACCCCCTTTTCTGGAATCTTAATTTTTCTAGCATCCTTCCTGGGCCTAATCCAGGACCTAGCATGCACTTTAAGAGGCAGAATTCATACCTATGGATTCATCAAATCATTGTCTATTCATCGACATATAATTAATGGGTTTTTCGAGTTCATATGATATATTTCTATAAATTTTATTTTCAAACATACACTTACAAAACCATGTCCACAACTTCAAATCAGTGCAAAGAAAAATCAACAACATAAAATGTACAATTTCTTTTTCTTCAAAAGATATATATGCCCCACATCAAATTGTCCTCTTCAAAGGGTATCTTTTGTATTTTGATTTTTGTAGTTAGTAAAAAAAAAATTGCGTACACACACGTCTACAAAATGCGATATATATATATTATATTATATTATTATATTATTAAAAATTATGTAGCTATGAGTAAATTATTTTATGTGCACACAAGTCACTCATTAACTTTTCGCGAAATTAACAAGAACAAACCTATCATTAAATGCAATTTTGACATATTAATTAATTTTTTTTATTATAAAAAATATAAGTGGAAAGAAAACATAATTCCCTAAAATTGTTTTTGTTGCATGTCAGAATTCACAAATCATGAATGAGTTTTGAGGGGTTCAATTTAACAAATGAGTCAAAAATCGATTTTTCATTATCACTTTTGGCCAAAAGTGTTACCCAACTTCATGGATTCACCCTTGACTATCTATAATGAGAGGAATACCATAGTCATGATCATAGTGTGAATGTGGTATATCCTATGGTGTTTCAGATACATGTTATTTTTAGAGAAAACTAGTTGCAAATCAAGGTGAATTTACTACAGGGGGTTTTTCACTACTTGTATGGCATTGAACTTATAAATAATGCATGAGTGGTCTTTATTCAATAATGTATCCATACATTAAGAGGTGATAATTTTATGGGAACTAGAAATAAGCCCCTTGAGGGTATGTTTCTTCCCTTCCTTAGTGGAAATCATGTATAAATCCTTGAAACCCACTGTGACTAGTCCTAAGGCTCATAACTAGTGCCCCCAAGAACTATATCACCACCACCAATTTAAATAGAAAACATGTGTTCCTTCAGGTGATACTTTCCCATTTGAAATTTCACATTTTCACATCGGCTCACACATTTCATCATATCTCAATTGGATATCATGATTTCAAAATTTGTTAGGAATAAACATACTAATGGGTTACTTGAGCCACTCTTTTATGAATAAAATTGCGAGTGTTGCTAGTAATTGTCAAAAAAATCACTTTGTGGTTCTTGGTCAATCCAATCAACTTTGAATTTTTGGGTGTTGAGAAACATTCTAAGTCATGGAGTGGAATTTTGGGTTCCTCTTAAGGCACTTGCAAATTCATTTCTTCATTAGATTTTTTTTTCAAGAAAATAATAAAAAGGGAAAAAAACATGGGAAGACATGCATGATCCCATGCAAAATAAGAAAAAAAATCATTGAAACTTAAAACTATTCTCATCACCATCTTGGGTTTCATATGTCAGAGTACAAGTTGGGAGAGAGGGAAGTGGGGTTTTTGCCGCATGGGAAAGCACAGGAAAACAACCATGATGATATTCCACCACAACCCATATTATAGGTACCTCCACCACTTAAATATTATAATTAGACCTAGATTAAATGGCTAATTGGTAGATTTAATGCCTTTGGTCATTGGTTATTAAGTTTTTAAAGAGTTATCCATGAGATGTAGAATAGTTGGTGGTGGGGTATGGTAAAGACGCCCCCTAAGTTGAAAGGTTGCTGGTTCTAATCTCGTCGGATACCAAAAATCTAACCATGTTAAGGGTTGGTGCAGTCTAGGCCGGCTGCGATCCTTGGGTGATTTTGACGGCTTAGACGCCCCTAGTTCGTGGTTACTTAGCCAATGGAAACCCTGCTAGTTAGGGGGGTTCCACCACTTTGCCAACAAAAAAAAGTGTTTAAAGAGTTGATTATGATAATTTTTTTATAGTTTTGGTATGTGAAGAGGAAATATGGAGAGGATTCAAACCCATCTTAGCCACTAATCCCAATCCTTGTGGTCGTTGGTTATTTTAATTTATTTTAATTATGAATTGCTATGAAGACTTGGTAGAGGAAGGGTTTCAAAGTGTGACACCCTCTTATCCTATTTTCAACACTTCTATTAGGAACCCTCAACACCTTGTGCCTATGGGTTCCTCTATTAGGAACCCTTCAACACCTCTTTCTAGGAATAGGGTTCCAGTGACACCCCTTTCCAAGTTCCTAGCCCTCTACCTCCTTCCATCCCTGTGCACCCCACTAGGAAATGGACCCTCTTTCTACTACCCTTACACCACCTTTGGGGACCATTTTATCTTCTTCAATCCTCTACCTCGCCTCCATTATATTCCTCCTCCACATTTTTCCTTAGCCCCTTCATCTCCACCATCTTCAACACCCTCCCTTCCTAACACCTCCCCCTCAGTGGGCACTCAATAACTCCCAACTGTCACCCTGGAACCCCTACCAAATAATCATGTGCTCATTTTTATTACCCCTTGCGCAAACACCCATCGATGGCCAAGTCCCCAATTTTTTTAAAGGTTACACACACACATTTTTAAAATTATATGTTAAAAATTTAATTTTTCCCCCAAAAGAGTCCTTAGTTAAATTAATTCCATATCTTTATTATCCATAGGTTATTTTTTTACTCAGAAAGAACCTAAATGACCAACATAGAGTTTATAAGACACCTAGAAGGATAAAACTTAGAATCATTTCCTAAATTTTCAGTTAAATTTTCAGGAAGCATAGAGGCCCCTTATTGTCTTGAATACTAATGATGGAAAGAGGCCTAATTGGAGGCCTATAAGTAGGAATTTTCTGTTTCTGAAAGAAACTCATTTCACCTATGGATCCAAAATCTTGTAGTATCCTATCAATTTCATAATTTGGCTTAGATTTCAATATTTGGTTTCAATTTTTGTTTGTTTCATCTCTCTAAGGAAACTCTTCCCTAGACCTTTCTCGAGCTAATATCACTCAATCTAATCTTGATTGTACCAAACAAAAGGTATTCAAAAGCTATTGGATAAAAGATTCATGTAGATGCCTAAAATTCCATATTTGGGGATAAAATTAATTCAAGTGGGGAAGCCATTTAAATTTCCAAGTGCATTCCTCATTTTTCCAAATTAGTCCTGGATTAAGGCCATATTTCACTAATGATTGGGGAAACATTTTAGGAATATTAGGGGACTTTAAACCATATTTTAAAAGTGCTTGAATAACAATAATTTCCTCTTTTTACCCAACAATTTCATGGTCTCCCAACCCTCTAAAAAAACCCAATTCCTCTCAAATTAGTGGCATCATTTCCAAACCACTCTAGTAGCCATGGATTACCTCTTGAAACCAAATTTCAACCCTTTTGGTATCAACTTAGTAAGCACACAAAATTCCAGAGGCACAAATTCCAAGAAAATCAATTTAATTATGTGGCACTATTAGGGCCGTTCCCTAACCCCCTACTTTATCAATTTGAAAGGCTATCAGGTCCTTTAGATAGTTAGTGGGTAGTTACTTAACATAAAATGGCCCTCTTTATTGAATAAATCCCCCTACATGGTTGACCCTCATTGATAGGGGGACTAAAAGTAAATAGGACTTTCGTTGTTGAAGCACTACATATAGAGTAGTAATATATGTAATGTTTAGTTCATAATATTCATTGTATTTGGAGTTTTTCTATTGGAGGTTTCCCCTTTAAAGGGACGAGTGAACATATATCTCTATTTTGAATATCTTTCATACAAGAGACCTTTTTGAGATTTCTCTATTATGTCTTGTGTGTTTATTTCATTGCTTGAATTTTTGGTTTAAGTATAATGAAACTATATCACAACTCTTTCGTAAACCGAAAAATAGGATAAATATTTAATCCTAGGGCTTGGCCCCTCCAAACAAGTCTTCTTGGAAATTTGGCTCTAAAGTTTCTATTCAATGTTTTAGGTTCTAAAATTTTCAAGTTACAAAAAAAAGCATGTGATTCAAGCAATGTTTGTCCAAATTTTAGCTTCCGTCTCTAATACTTTTTGATATACACTCTGTATAAGTTAGGTGATTTGGCCTATTGAAACAACTAAACTTAAACAAGTATTCTAGGTAAAACCATTGTATATGGACTTTTAAAGATCCAAATCGAATGCCACTAGTTGTATTGGAAAGAAGACATACCGTATTCTTTTGTTGAAAGTTCATATTGATATTTGAAATATTGAATGTGTGGAAATCCATACAAGTATTCTCTTATGAGAAGGAAAAAACAACAAGTTTTGGGAAATTTTCCCTCATTTTTTTCTAGGCACATTAAAATTCAATAAAAAATATGGTATTTTAGAGTAGACATGTCATACTACTATTAAAAAAATTATACTCATAGGTGTAGAAATTTCATAGTTACATAATCCTCCAGATCATCTACAATTTAGGGTTCAAAATTTTGGCCTCAAACCCTACTTGAAAAGTAAGTTATTTTCCAATAATTATAGAAATATTTTTTGGGTTAATGATATCATTTTTTTTAGAGATGTGTTCCAATATATTTAAATAACATAGGTATCTTTTATTTAATGGGTAAACCCATGGTTGGGTAAGCATGTACATGTAGAAAATACGATTGGTACTAAGTCACATTGTTGGACACCCTTGTAAAGTACATTAGTATCCCTTTAAGTATTATTTAATTAGATATCATCTATATATAGAATTTGACTTCCACATACCTTTAGTTATATTGGAACTCCCCTAGGTGGACCTTGAACTATCCTTATCTATACTTATTAATCATCTTGTTTCTATTGTATACCAAGAACATCGCTCATGGATATCACTCTCTAGTACTTGGGTATTAGAGTATCAAGACTATCCACACAATCAATATTCCTTACTTAGAGCCCTAATTAGATACTAGGAAAGTACTAATGTTGGACCCCACACATATAAAATATCTATAGCACCTAAAACTGCCTCATCTCCAGAACCCTATAAATATTAATCTCCCCCAACAAAACCAGAGTGGATAGTTATCCTCCTTATAAACCACATGGAAAGACCCCAAACAAAATGAAAACCTGCTCTAATTCCATAAATATTGACACAAGATTCTAATAATGCAAGACTAATTATTGATCAGTTTTTGCAGACAAACTTATGAGAGATCATTTTTGGGATTATTTATGTAGTGTAAATCATTAATATATCACCCATATACCATGAGTATAGTCATGACTAAACAATTTATCATGGTTTTGAATAGTCCACTTAGTGCTCATTACCTAGGGTGATGCACATAGGGGTGAAGAAGTGGGATTGACACTAGAGAAATGAATTGCAATGGGGAAGGAATCAATAGAAAGGGTTTGAATATATTAAGAAAAATGATAGTCACACACCAGTTCTCGCATCGCCTAGATTGCAAATTCTTTTCAAATTGGATATAAATGCAAGTGGATATGCTATGGGATCGCTTTTGATACAAGGAGGGAGGTCAGCATGTTATCATTTTGAAATTTTGCATAGATTCATCCTAAACTATCCTACATATGATAACGAACTCTATGCCTTTGTTCAAGATATAAAGAAGTAGAAGCACTATCTAATGGTAAACAATGCCATCATTCACATTGATCACTAGCCATTGTAGTATTTACAATCCCATAGTAGGATGCAACGAACACGAAACTACAAGTGTATGTGATTTTTATAAATATTCCATATAATCATGAATTATACGAAGGAAAATACAAAAAAGTTGGAAAACATGCTCTCACGGTCACCTATAACTAATATCATAGCTTTGGGTAATATTATGCATATGGATCATTTCACCCACGATTCATATAAGGAGAAATAGACAAAATATGAGGACTTCAAGGAGGTATTTTAGTAGCTACAAGTACAATTCCATGTAGAAGAAGAAAAAGGATGATTATCATCTAGAGTGTGGGTTACTCTACAACATGGACAAGCTCTATGTTCCAATAGGTGAGAGATTGCAACACGTGAGAGAGGCCCACACCTTAAAAGTTGTAGGGAATTTTGTTGTTGAGAATATAGTTGCCAACTTATAAAGTTGTTTTTATTGGCACAAAATGAAAGAATATGTATCTCTATTTATTATAGGATGCATACTTTGGTGTATAATCAATATTAAATATAATAGAAAGCAAGTTCTATACCATCCCTTACCTATTCTTATGAGACTACGGAAGAGCATCTCCATGAATCTTGTGGGTGGTTTTCCAACCACTAGGAAGGGGCATGACTATTTATTTGTGGTATCTAAAAGGTTCAACAAGATGTTCATTCTTATGCCTTGTAAACAGAGTATCAAAGGAAAAGAAGAACCAAAAATGTTTTTTGAGAATGTATGGGTGCAGTTTGGGATACTAAAGAGCATAATATCATATAGGGATACTATATTTCTTAGTGCATGTTGGACTACACTTTGGGAGAAGAAGAATACTAAGTTGAAGACATTTTCAACATTCCATCCATACACATATGGGCATATAGAAGTGGTCAAAGTGATATTGGTGCAAATTTTGAGGGGTTAAACGTCCAAAGTCTTGGGATAAAATTATTATCTACATACAACGCTCTTATAACATAATAGTCCACACTTTCATTGGAAATTCCCCTTTTGAAACTTGTTTTCTGTATCTTCTACCTTCACCTTTAGATGTTGTTTATGGACAGTAAGCAGGAGTGAGGGAAGACACCATAGGTGAAGCATTAAGAGCTAAATTTCATTGATAAGACTGGGAAAATCCATTCACAACTACATGATGCACTAAATAAGTCACAGGAAAAGTACAAGGGAAGACATGACAAACACAAGGTTAAGAAAAATTTCAAGGTGTGAGACATAGTTTGTTTTAATTGAATAAGGAAAGAATACAAGGTCTTGGTAATAATATCAAGTAATTATAGTATGATATTTTTGAAGGGTTATAGAAGGTAGGAGAAAATTCCTACAAGATCAACCTACCGTATATGAACATTTACTTAGTAGTGAATATGGAAATTTTCAAACTTTATGAATCTTCCATGCTGGACCAAAAAATTGAGCATGTATTACCTTCTATAGAGGAGACAACACTAGAGGCTAATGCAGAGTTAGAAAAAGGCATAGTTTTGTAGAAGAAGTCTGAAACAACTAGGTGAGGAAAGTATGAACTCTAACAAGTGGGGTTAAAAGGACAACTTCCAGTAAAGGATAAATGGTACTTCAAAGAGAAGGTAGAGAAACAATTTCCTCACCTCATTCAGTAAAAATGTTTGGGGACAAAGAGCCTCCTAAAAGTGGGAGGTATGATCTAAAATAGATCAATATATAATTCATCATCTATTTTGGTGCTTTCTTGGTGGAAATATTAGATGAATTTGTTTACATGTTCCATTTTAGGGGCAAGCCCGACTTCATATATATGGGGTCCAAAACATATTGGGTCCTATTTTATAGCTTAAATGACATTTTCGGGGGTTAAAAGTTAATCGTTTACACCATTTCCATTGACGAGATTATACACTTTATGACTTTTCCAACGATACTAGAATCACGTCAATTGGAGGTCATATGAAGAAGGTATTCCTCCCACAAGTAGATCTATGAAGTTGACCACCATGGTACTAAGTGGATTCTATGTCATCTCTCACTTCTCACCCATCCAGAGATAGTCACATGCAAAATTTCAAGAACATTCTAGAAGTTACAAAACCCTAACCTTTTTCGAGAGTTGAGGCATGCAAAAACCCTAGAGTTAACCCTATATGTCTATCAGGTTATATTAAATACTAGGCTATCAAGAGAATAAAAGGTTTCATTCTTATGATGTTATTGTATTGTTCCATATTTGAGCAACAACATGGGAGTGGATATTAGATAAGAACAAAGGAAATATGATATTTTGTAATACCCATTATGGTCGCAAATTCATAGGTAACTCCATAGAGAGTAACTTTTCCTTTGTATTTTCATTTTATACAAAAGTGCAAGCCATAGTTCTCATTTCCGGCTAGGTTTTTCCCCATGGTGGGTTTTCCGAAGGTAAATCTTGTGTTTATTGTGTGGATTGTGTATTTCTCTTCTTGAGTTATTTTCCTTACAACTCCATATTATTTAGCATTCAATGGAAATAAGCTAATAATAACTAAGTTTTAAGATCTGTAGTGATGAATTGTTGCACTGGAATATCCACTCCAATGAAGTTTGAAATTGATTTTTATTCACACCATCATTGACCAAATATGGAGTGGGTTCACCAAGTTGTTGATTAATCTCAAATATTTTTTAACAGGAATTATCTATTAGAATAACTAGACAAGAAGATCAAGAAAAAAATAACATAATCATATGGGAAACAAGGCTAGCTTAGTACATTTTATTAACATGTATAAAATAATACATATACAGTACACAATCTAGTAACTACCTAACAACTACATCATAAATATATGTTTGTCACATATGTTTAGGACTTAGAATAGGGTTAATCTAACAACCCCCCCCCCTTAATTTTAAGTCTTCAACTAAAACCCATCATAAAAAATCTTGAGTTTTGATGAATATCTACCTAAAAAACTACCACTAAAATCGCCTGACAATCAATGTCTAAAGAAAAATGCAAAGAACCAAAATAAAAAAGTGAAGAACTGATAATTGTTGAACATTTCTTACTTGGAAATTTAACCATTTTTTGAGTAATTTAGCGAGAAGCTAGTGTATTTTGCTAAAATGAAGGGAGCTCTCTGAAAAAACATGGTTTTAGGATGATGACAAACCAATTGGAACCCGTCTCTAAGGTTAAGAGGTTCCTCGGAACATTTCAAAGGCTAACAAAAATTGTAATTCTTCTACTAAATGATTTTATTTAGATGAGCACAAAACGATGTCTAATAGAAGCTGAAAATATTCTACTAAATTTATACTCTTGAATAAATGACTATCCATCAAGGTGGTTTTTGGTTGAACATAAACAAGAAAGGTTGTTTTATGATGATACAAACCAATTGCTTCATGGAGAATCCTGAATAAATTGCAATCCATCAAGGTCAACTTCGAAACATGAAGTTTGATAATCACCACTATGTTCCCCCTATCAATTGAAAGGAAAGGGTTCTAAAACCAATAAATTAATCATCAAATCATCAAATAAAGATTCCCTAAAAGTAGAAAGGGGAAATCACATTTTCTTTAAAGGGAGTCTAAATACTCAATCTTGAACTCATAAGACACATCACATGGGCCCCAATCATGCCTTGTAATCAACAAATCGAAAACATTGTGTACCATCCACTATTGAAACTACTCCTTGTAAACATGGTTGAACCGGTGAATGGACCCATTGATTAGATTTGGATAATATATTGGATTCCAAGTATCTAACCATTCAAAATATAGTTGTTTCTTCTTAACATTTTTGATATTTTGACACCTTTTGGAGAGGTGATTAGTTTTCCCACAGAAATTGCATGGGTGAAGATCAAAACAATTTGATGCATGATGGCTAACTCGATGATAATGTTTGAATTGTATGGGTTCATTGTTCAACTAAATATCATCAATGGAATATGCATTATCATTCTAAACATTTTTAATTTCATCATTAACTTGTTCATGCTTTTGATCAATATTCTCAATTTCTACCTTTTGATCAACATTTTTCATAAAGCTTCTACTGACAAACTTGAGTGGTTTTCGATAATCAACAATATGGAAAAGGTTATCATGATCCTTTCATATCCTAAGACACATCAATTTATTTTGAACAATACCTCTTCCTAAGGTCGGATGACGAGACTCGAAAGATTACACTGAAAATGATCATGTTGGTCTTTATCTTCTGCATCTGTTGTTGTTTCAATGAATTAGTCATGTACTAACAACTGATGATCAACATATTAAAAAACAGAGTTGTTATGAACAAGAACTAGTTCAGAATTATTTGTTTGATCATGTTGGAGCTAAGTCTGGAGAAGTTTAATTTTTCATTGTGAATCTTATAAACATGTGAGCATATCACTGAGAGTTGTCTTATCAACCATGATAGAGTTGTCTTCATTAGAGAGCAATAAAGTGTTCAATAACTCTACCAACATGTACAATTGATTCTACAAAGAAAAGGCTTCTTGTAACTCCACCCTTCAATAAAACTTAACAATTTAAATTGAAATTCAACAAATAAAAAGTATCAACTTCTACTAAAAATACACTCATTTACAAGATAAAGACAAAATACTTTATAACTTCAATTACAATGTATCAAAATTATTATAAATTGCTATAATGAAAAGATCCAATAAAAACCAATAAAAACTCTTATTACTATAGTAACAATAATGTTTACCAACAATATTGTAACTTCAAAAAATAAACATTGGAAAACACCCTTATAACTCCTATCCATATTAAAACTTATAACTCCTTTACAATTTTGCAAAGAAACACCGTGATCTTATTAATTTTCTTCTTTTTTTACCTTTGAAAGTAAAAAAGACAAAATTCCATTAAAGCTTATTCCGTATTCCTTTAAGAAGGATGCTTTACACAACTCTTAAAGTTTTCTTAAAAAAACTACCAACCTTTCATATTGAATTCTTTAAACCCTTGAAGCATTGAAACTTCATATTTCCATGTCACATTTTTTTTAGGTCTTATTTGTCCTTTATTATAAAGAACACGTTTTGTGAAGAAATGGCTTCACTAAATGAAATCTATAAGCATACCTCCTAAGCGGCATTCTTCTAAAACTCTTAAATCAAACTTTTGACTTTGAAGTTTGTCTCGACTTCTCCTCACATTGCAGCAACATTTTCAATCTCCAATCCATGCCCTAATCTTTTTTCATGTTGCACGGGAGTACGACTCCAATCCCACACATGAAATTGTTTATTCGGTGAAATTCTCGGTGATACACTAGTAACAATCAATAACGAAACAAGCATGAAACACATAAAATTAATGGAGCTCGAAACAATTTTTAGATACTATAAAAGAGAGTGTAAAATGATTCTTGATTTCACAAATAGGAAATTTCACATTCTATTTACATGATTCTATTGCATGTAAAGTTGCAGAGTCACCATCTTCTTTGCTTGTATGGTCTACCTTCCAACAATTTTCATAAATAAAGGGAGGTGACTAATCACCATTGGTTTTAACAATTTCATTCTTAAGATGACATATTGACTCATATATATTTTCACTTTGAATATACCTCCAAGATTTATGAACATGCCAACTTCATTAATATTCCATTACCCATTACATTGAAATTGTTGTTCTTCATAAGTAATGAGCTCAATGGATTCCTTTAACAACTGATTTTGCAATTTTAATTGTACCTCAAATGCTAGCCTTCCATCTTTACATGTAGATAATGTTAGGAGACCCTTATGTAAATAAGAATCCACTAGGTTTGGAGTGTACAATGTAGCCTTAGCCTTGGATTCTTGCTTACCTTCATTTTCTTTGGAAGAATGGGGATAAGATGAATCCAACAACTTGGAAGTCATCATGCTACTTTCTAGCTCTAATGTATCATAAAAAATTTCATCTAGATTTGACGAATGTTTTTCTTTGAGGTATAATGAAACACAAGAAGTTTTGGGCATTAATGTAAGCCAACACGGTAGCAAAATATAAAGTCCTAACATTATCAAGGATTTCATGATAAGGATTGAGGAACCTATCATTAAATTTTGTTGCACCTTCAAGGTCATCCTTCACAAAGGAATTAAACTCTATAAACAGATGAAGAATATCCTTTTTCTTTTCCCACCTACTAGGAAAATCTCGTTCAACTATTGACAAGTTGAGATGGAGTTGGTTATCAATTGTCTAGACCAAGAATGAGAATCCCCTTCCAATTAATATATAAAAAGGCATATGAATACATATTCATACTCAATAAAGAGGCTATCAACAAAATCTTGTAAAGAGGTGAGGTGTTGCTAACCAACCTTAGGTTCATTTCCACTAAATTTTGGAAGGTTTTCCAAGTATCCATTAAGAAAGGGGTTAAGGATTTTTGATAGAATTAAAGGTTGGAACATTACTACTATCTGAGGGTTGACAATGTCCTAGTTAGTCATGATCAAACTAACGAGAAGAGTAAATTATAATTTTTAGCAATAAAATGCTTGAACATAAGGGGTTTGGGCCAACAAACAAAGATGCGACATTCTATTCTTAAGTGATATTGTAATACACTAACTTAGAGTAAAAGTGTAGCATAATTAAAGGGTTCTACTAGGATTTTACAAGAAAATAGCTAGGGATTTCCAAGATGGGGTTCAAGAGTACTATATAAGAACTAAAAACCCAACCTGAATGAATGGTGTTTCTTAGAAAGTGGATGTTGAAAATGTGTATGATGTTCTAGGTCTATAGCGTGCACCATTTTAAGAGATGAACCAATGTGGAGTCATCAGGTAAGACATTTTTCCTCAAGAGATTCTAATTACTCACCATAAATAGCATATAAATTTGCAATAGTGTGGATAAGACTTTATTCCCATTATTGTAATTGCCAAATACTTTCTCTCGAGCTAGAAATTCTATAATAATTCCAACTAGAGATGTTGGATTTAGTTAGATAGTGGAGTTTCCTTAATATTTTTTGTTTTATGCCTTAAAAATGCTTGAACAAATTTGTAATGACCTTTGAACTCTCCCTAGCAATGGTGCTAGTTTGTATGTTGTCCCCTAAGTTGTAACCCCTAAAAAAACCCTCTCTCTAGATATCACACTTGGTAGGAATAGGATGAAAGGAAGCACAAGGCTAGGGCATACCATGGGGATGCACCTTCTTGTGTTGCTTTAGGCCATTGAGCTAGTCCTTGGGCTAGAGGGAGATACCCTCAATGTTTCTAAGGAAAAGGTGATCTGTCGTTGAATAACAACCTATATTTTTGTGAAGGTATGACTAGATTTACAGTAGAAACTAGTGGTGAATGGAGTTAGTTTATATTGCTTATTAAATCAATTGTAAAAAAGATTATGTTGTGGTTTTTTGGATGGGATAACCAAAAGGAAAATTGCAATGGGATGCAAAAGGTTTCAACCAAAGAAATGATCTTATGCACCGTGGAGATCATAATCTAGTTCTTCAATGAGAAATAATTAAGGGCGGATAAACAAATACGACTTTAAGAGGAGGCCACACTCTGCATTCTCTTAACACACATTCATTACGAAACAAACCAAATGGGAAAGATGTACATTGATCCATTGGTTCATTCAATAAAATGCAAGGAAATCTACATAAATTTCTTGAAAATTATGTAAGAAAAAAATCTCTATTATAGCTTACTAGGAGAGAAACGTGAAACCCAAAATTTAGGTTAGAATCTCTTTTCTCCTCCTCTAATAGGAATGATTGTCTTTTCCTTTGTTAAATTTAGCTAAAATAGAGGCATTTTGATCATTTATTAAATTAATGGACGAATTTGGAGTTATAGTAATTTTATCTTTTATGGTTGTGGCTTTCTTAACCATCCATTAAAAACTATGATTCATTGGCTACTCAAAATAATTACACATTTAACCTCAAAATAATTGCACACTTAACCTCTCCACATTGAATGCATCATACAAAAATGAAAAATAATCTAGATGGTGAAAAAATGAGTATATTTAGTTCTCTTTGGCCTTTAAAATATGGTTGTAGGACCTATATTTCTCTTTAAAAATATCCACTTGACTTTTAAAAAGAGAAAAGCCACTGTGTGAAATGCAAAGTGGTGATTAGAATGGATATTTTGGTGAGTGAATAGCATATTAAAACTTCAATTTAATAATAATGGACTCATCACCATATATTGGTTTAGCTTCCATAATCCATCATAACCTTTAAAATGTATGAACTTTATAAGATAAAGTTGTAATACAACTTTATATTTATGTTACAACCTTGTACCATGGGAAATGTAATAGTATTTAAGTGATTTTATTAAAATCTGTTTAACCCACCAAGTGCACGTAAGGTAAGTTACGGTGGAAAAGGTAAGGTTATGTTGGTAAACGGCCTGCCTCCTAGGTATGAGGTCACCCATGCTACGTGCCAAGACATATAGGACCATCTTATCCACATAATAAACCACGTGTGAAATAAGAACGGTCGTCGTTCCATGAAGAAATATCATAAGGACTTGTCAACCCTTCGATGTTTTTTTTGGATCTTTGTTCACCCTTCACGGGGTTTCATCTCACTACCCAATCACCTTAATCAAATGCCTAAGACCGTCATATAGGAAGGGGAGGAGACTCATCCGTTGTTCGCGTATGGAATTCTTTTGAGTGATCTCTTCTCAAGTATTGCGTAGGCCATCTCGGCCATTTATGCATGTTGATTGGCCTCAATCCACGATCTAATAGTTAAGCTATAAGCTAAATTTTAGAAAATTTGTACCTGAAATTTAGTGAGTTTTTCAGCAAAAATTGTTGAAATGGTATTTTTTAATGGTTGGAATTGCATAATCGAGGCTTCCCATGAGTAATGAGGTTCTTAATCTATTTTTACAACCAAACTTGCAATTTTGACAATGAAAATCACATTCTCAACAACAACTCGTGTTGTCGAATTCCGGCTAAACCCGTCAAAGAAGGTGCAAATCCTCGAAACTTTAGCCCACTCCCTCAATCCATCGTCACTCATATGATTTCTTGGATGGCCTTCTCTCTTCAACGTGTACGCAAGCCACTACTATGGTCAATTTTGGGCCTTGAAATTTCAGGCATAGCTTAGTATTGGGTGGACTTAGACTTTCCCTAGTAGCTTGCAAGAATTTTGCAGTACAATTTTGAGGAAAAAATTACCAGGTCTTCATTCTTAATCTGAACAATAACATAGATAAATAATGCATGGGAATAGACTAAAAAAAGTCTATCTCAATTTCGGAATGTTACCAAAAAAGTAGTTTCTAAGCACACGAAAATGGTTTGTTCCAATTTTTTTCCACTTGCATGGTTAGCATGGGGTTAGTTGAAAGACAATGTGATATGTAACCCCTTTGCTTATAAAAAATTTCCTAAAATTTATCCTCGAATGATGGAGCATAGAGAGAACTATCCATAAAAAATGTGCATGAAAATTTATCCAAAACCATTAAAATTAGATGCCCGTATTGTTTATTAGGCTTAGATTGTTATATATCCTACATACTTAATCCAAATGATCCAACCAGCAGTTGGCATGTTGTTGAACTTTGACAAAGTTTAGCACTTCAACTACTTTGATAAGTTCAACATTGGCTTCGACAAGTCTGAACCTCGACACAATCGACTTCGACAAGTTTCATGCTCGACATACAACATTTTGGGATGCCTTGTCGACACCTGCGGATGTTGAACACCGACAAAATGTCTTTGTCTTTCAGTCATCTGCGACGGTTGAACTTCCAAACTGTTATAAATTCTTGTAACTAAACATAATGGGTAGTCACCTAAGCATCTCAGCTTTCTATATAAACATGTACATTATTGTAACAAGCAACCAACCTTCACAAAGAAGATATTAATAATAGAAATTGGTTCGAATTCTTGCATGTTGTCTGTGTGCATGCTTTCTGTCGATATAGTGTGTTCCCTGCTTTACTTTTTATTTTTCTATGCTTCCGCCATAACAATACTCGAATCATTCAGTCGACTGTTGTCCCCAGCATGCACCTAGGGATGACCTGGATCATTGGTATCAGAGCTTGATCTTGTTCAGTAGCTCAAGTTACATCAGCACTTCCATCGAAGTTATTTAACTTATGCATGTTCGAACACGATCGCAAACTCAATAACACAAGCATACACTTCATTTGACTTCAGAAAATATGACCAAAGAAGCAGACAATAGAAATGCTACCGACGAGACAAAGCAATTCATAGAAAAAGCATTGGCTCGCCAGCATAAGGAAATGTTCAGCTGCTTCAACGAGATTCTCATGTGATTTGCTTCAAATTCTGGGGAATCCTCAACGTGACCTCACTCCGATAAATCATCCCCTTCAAAGTGAAAATGAATCTAGACATATCAAATATTGAAGGCAAGATTGACGCATAATCCATCGATAATTGGGTACAACAACTAGAGTCATACTACTCTGTGAATCAACTCTCCGAAGCGGAAAAGATCACCAGTGCATACTTGAAGATGTCAACCTCTGTACACTGCTAGTGGGAAAATTTATTGACAAAGATAGAAAATGAAGGAGACCCCATAGACACATGAGTAAAATTTGTCGAATATGTCCAAAAGGAGTTCTACCCGCCCAAATATATTAAACAACAATATAAGAATTGGCAACGGCTAAAGAAATGGAAAGACCAATCCATACAGAGTTATACCGACGAGTTCTATCGACTCCTGGCTAGACTTAGTGTCTAAGAAGAAGATAAATTACTTGTCCTGAAGTACGTCAACGGTCTATCCCTATACATTCAACAACAGATGGATTTTCTGACTGTCAGTACGCTTGCGGATGCATTTCATTACTCCAACAAGCTTGAAGCTAAACAAAAAGGAAATGCATGTTTCACGAATAAGCCAATAGGTCAAACATTCGACAAGAAGTCACTAGCCGAATCCAACAAGCTTAAAAACCCTTCTCGGTTGACTCTGCAAAGCCCGATCATCACAAGAAGAATTTTCAGAAAGACATGAAGGATCACAACAAACAAGCTCCTACCAGGAACTGGTGTGATTATCACAATTCAGCATGGCATGATACGCCAAAATGCAAATCTCGGAAGAAATTTTTGGCGAAATTGTCGACAACTGATTTGTCCAACAAAACCTTGGTAGAATCTGATCCATATGCATCAACCCTCTTGGCTTCGACTTCAACCACTTCGACAGCCTCAACTATCGTCGATGAGGAAGAACAAGAACACATGTTCCATACACAGATATGGGTTCAAAAAAAACTCATTACAATTGATTGTGGATAATGGTAGCTAGAAGAATTTCGTTTCTGAAGATCTTGTGAAGAAATTAGGTCTTGTAACCACTCCACGTCCTCAGCCTTACAATATCGGTTGGGTAAAGGATGGACAAGAACTAAGAATCACATGCCAATGCAGACTCACCTAATTTATTAATCCTTTTGAAGATGAAGTACTCTATGACGTGGAACCGCTTTCTGTAGCCGATGCCCTGCTCGAAAAACCTTACCTATGAGATCGACATGGTACATATCAGTCACGGCCTCAGAAGGTGATTGTCAAAATTTGAAATCAATGGTACAACATACCATAATGACAACCCACATCAACGGTGCTATGATATTTTCCAAACAAATAAAGAATCTTATCAATCATGCTTTGAAGTTCGCATTAACTACGATAAAGCCTCAGCATTCCAATAAGATTTCAGCAACACATCCACTCACCGACCAGTGCAGCTCCCAACAATAACAACAGAACGACCACATTCTTGAGGAATACTGAAACTTATTTCAAGAGCTGAACGAAGTACTTCTGCATTGTCAGGTAAAACACTCCATTGAACTTGTTCTTGGTTCTTCATCACCTAACGCATTTGTTTACATAATATCTATTCTCGAGAACGAATAGATTCACAGACAAATCTAGGATTTGATCAACAAAGGGCACATCCACCCCAGCTCCTATCCTTGTGGAAGTTCAGTCATCCTAGTTCCAAAGAAATATGGGAATTGGCGCATGTGCATCGACTATCAAGCTCTCGACAAAATTTGAGTAAAGAACATATAACCTCTTCCAAGGATAGATGAACTTATTGACAGTTTGAAAGGTGCTAATTTCTTTACGAAGCTTGACCTCAAGTCAGGATATCATCAAATTCTGATCAAGTCCACTAATGTATGGAAAATGACTTTCAAAACCAAGGAAGGATTGTTTGAATGGTTAGTCATGCCTTTCGGTTTAACCAATCACTACAACAAAATACCCTTTTGGGGGCGGTTTTGGCTTGCGACGGTTTTGCTAACCCACCCCGGCGCCCCCCCCCCAAAAAAAAAAATTATGTCTTTGGGGGCAGTTCTTAAACCTACCTCGCCCCCCAAAAGTCCAATTCTAAGGACCTTTTTTTTGGGGGGGGGGATGGGGGTATAAAGACCCCCCCCCTTAAGGTGTTTTTGAAGGAGGTTTTTAGAAACCTCCCACCCTTAAAAAAGACATGAGAATTAGACTTTTGGGGGTGATTGTTTTAACCCCCCCCCCCCCCCAAAAGTCATGAGAATTAGACTTTTAGGGGTGGTTGTTTTAACCCCCCCCAAAAAAAGTCATGAGAATTAGACTTTTGGGGACGGGTTTTAGAACCCCTCCTCAAAAAATTCATGAGAATTAGACTTTTGGGGGTGATTGTTTTAACCCCCCCCCTTGGGGGTGGTTGTTTTAACCCCCCCCAAAAAAAAAAGTCACGAGAATTAGACTTTTGGGGACGGGTTTTAGAACCCCTCCTCAAAAAATCCATGAGAATTAGACTTTTGGGGGTGATTGTTTTAACCCCCCCCCCTCCCCAAAAAAAGTCACGAGAATCAAAATTTTGGGGCGGTTGTTTTAAACCCCACCCAAAAGTCATGAGAATTAGACTTTTGGGGGTGGTTGTTATAAAATACCCCCCACAAGTCATGAGAATTAGACATTTGGGGGTGGTTGTTTTAAAACCGCCCCCAAAAGTTCAACTTTCATGACTTGTGGTGGCGGTTTTATAACAACTGCCCCAAAAAGTCTAATTTTTGTCACTTTTTTTTGGGGGGGGGTTTAAAAAACCGCCCCCAAAAGTATAATTCTCATGACTTTTGGGGGCAGGGGGGTTTAAACAACCGCTCCCAAAATTCTATTTCTCATGACTTTTTTGGGGGTGGGGTTCTAAAAACCACCCCCAAAAGTCATGAGAATTAGACTTTTGGGGGTGGTTTTTAGAAACCCCCCTCCCCCGAAAAATTCATGAGAATTAGACTTTTGGGGGCGTTTGTTTTACCCCCCCTCCCCAAAATTGTTGGTAGATGGTTTTGAGAATAGTCAGTTGCATAGCATTGTGGATGCTATGCAAGGTCGAAGATGTCGTGCAAAGGTGGAAGTTGGCGCGCAGGGCGGATTAACTACATTTTATGTATTTTGGTCATATTTTATAGATTTGGACCACATTATGTGGATTGTGGTCATCATTTTGTAAATTTTGTTAGAAATAGTTAGAAAGTGAACTTAAGTGGACCACCAATGTAAAGGCGCAAGATTATAAGTACATCTAGGATTGTGAATGTTGGGAGATCATCTTTAGATATGCTTTTGGAGGATTAATATCTGGGTATGAACTAAGATCCTTTGATCTATGTATGTGAACCGAGGAACTGTCTTGGAGAATATGTGTTTTTCCACGAAGAGTAATATCACATGATGGAGATTGAGCAGAAACCTTGTGTCTTTTTCCATCTTTCTATTTTCCTGTTTTCTGCAATCTGAATGTGAATGCAATGTGGATATATGAATGATGTGATGCTTCTCTGTTATGAATGATGTTGTCTTAATAGATCTGTTTATGCTTCAATGTATCTCCTACAATATAAGTATGTTGCTCTAATCCACATAATGATGATATTAATTAATAGATAATCTGAATGATTAGTTGTGTTAAGTAATGTTGCACTGAGTTGACAATAGATGGGCAGTCCTCCTTTAAACTTGGTTTCGACATTTCTACCTTGAATGCCTTGAGTGAGACTTCATCTGCTCTACAAGTGTTGTTGGATGGGGTAAAACCTGTCTGGGTTGGTGCTTAGGGAGATCGCTACGTTTATGTGTCAACAGAGAGTGAACCCCTATCAACGGGTTTTGTGTCAACAAATTCTTTCATTGTCGATACTTGAACTTGGGTCTCTTATGTGAGATTCGAGTATCCTAACCAACTAGACTACTACTGCACATTGTCAAGGCCAAGGAGCGTCAACAAAGGTGCACAACATAGTTAGACGAGCTCCAAGATGTGGGAGTGCAACTATCAGTCAAGGAAGTTTCAGTGTTGTAGAACATTCATGAAGATGAAAATGATTTTACTGCAAAGATTGCCTAGCACCCATTGGGGGCGCGAAGTGACAGAAAGTCAGGAAATTAAGGAGAAGATCAAGGAATAGGTCCAAGAGATTGCCCAATAGTACGAAGACTTCAAGGTGAATATCAGTGGTTACACCATTTCCAGCTGACGTGGTTCGAGGGCCAGCCACAATTTTGTGTTGGGATCTGTTGGCATGCAGTTTTGAGAATAGTTAGCTACGCAACATTGCAAATGTAACACAAGGTCGAAGATTCTGCGCAAAAGCGAAAGTTGGCGTGCAAGGAAGATTAACTATATTTTATGTATTTGGTAATATTTTGTAGATTTGGATCACATTATGTGGATTTTGGTCATCATTTTATAGATTTTGTTAGAATTAGTTAGAAAGTGGACTTAAGTAGACCACCAATGTAAATGCACAATCCTATAAGTAGATCTAGGATTGTGAATGTTCGGAGATCATCTTTAGATATGCTTTTGGAGGATTAAGATATGGGTATGAACTAAGATCCTTTGATTTGTGTATGTGAACTGAGGAACTATCTTGGAGAATATGCATTTTGTTGCCAAGAGTAATATGAAATGACGGAGATTGAGCAGAAACCTTGTGTCTTTTTCCATTTTTCTATTTTCCTATTTTTTGCAATCTGAATGTGAATGCGATGTGGATCTATGAATAATGCGATACTTCTCTATTATGAATGATGTTTTATTAAAAGATATGTTTATGCTTCAATGTATCTGCTGTGATCTAAGTATGTTGATCTAATCAACATAATGATGATATGATATAATGGATAATCTGAATGATTAGCTCTGTTAAGTAATGTTGCGCTGAGTTGATAGTAGAAGTGTAGTCCTCCTTCATATTGGAGAAACTTGGTTCCAATAGTTCTCCCTCGAACGCCTCGGGTGAGACTTCATCTTCTCTACAGGTGTTACTAGACGGGGTTAAACCTATCTGGGTTGGTGCTTAGGGAGATCACTGCATTTGGGTTTCGACTGAGAGTGAACCCCTGTTGACAAGTTGTGCGTCAACAAATAGTTTTGTTTCCAGGACTTGAACCCGACTCTCTCAAGTCAGAGACAAATATCATAACCAACTAGACTACTACTGAGCATCATCAAGGCCAGGGAGCATCAACAGAGGCGCAAAACACAATTAGACGAGTTCCAATATGTGGGAGCACAACTATCAGTAAAGGTAGTTTCAGTGCTACAGAACGTTCAGGAAGGCGAAAAGGATGTTACTGCGAAGATTTTCGAGCAATCATTTGGGGTGCGAAGTGACAGAAAGTAGGGAAATTACAGAGAAGATCAAGGAACAGGTCCAAGAGATCTCCCATTAGTACAAATACTTCAAGGTGAAGATCAACGATTACACCATTTCCAGCTGACGTGGCTCGAGGGTGAGCCACAAGATTGTGTTTGGGGCTTGTTGGTAGGCGGTTTTGAGAATAGTTAGTTGCGCAACATCGTAGATGTTGCACAAGGTGGAAGATTCCGCACAAAGGCAGTAGTTTTCACGCAAGGTGGATTAACTATATTTTATGTATTCGTTACACCAAAATCTCGTCATGTTGAGCCATGTGTTAACCCTATGCCTAATCCCTAAAGTTCTCTCTTCTAAAGTTGATTGATGAGGTTGTTTCTACCCTTTTTCCCTCTTTAGGAAGGTCAACGCTCTTTCCCTTCATGCTAGAAGTGCTGAAGGCACCTTTTCTCCTAAGGAAAGGTGAGTCAGCAATCTTTCCCTTTTTGCTAAGTGTGTCGATGGTGTTTTGGGGGAAAAAATTGGAGCTTTGAGGCCTTTTTCAAAGGTGGATGAGGTGGAGGTCTATCCCTATCATCTAGGTGAGGTGGCATTCGATTCCTAAACTATGGGGAAGATCCCTTAGATCCCTCCTCCTAATGCTCAACCTACTCTATCCCTTTAGCCTTATAAACTAAAACTTCTCTCCATTGTGGAGGGAGGAAGGACGATGGTACTTTTATGCTCGTGGAATTTCTAGGTGATCCCTATCATCCATTGGGAGGCTTACTAGCTTACTTTGGAGGATAAGGCAAGGATGTTGGCTAGAAGCTGCTGCAGTACAATTGACTCAAATATCATATAACTCATAGCATGGTTGTCGACCAATACAATGTAGATCCACGGTAGTAGACACCGACTGAACACAATCATGGCTACTAGACACAAACGTAGATCCATGATGATATGATAACACAAACACAACAAATACAAAGTGGATCTGTGTAATATGGCTCAAAAAAAACTCCATCGCAACCTAGGTGAAATATCTGACAACCTAGGGTCTTCAAGATGAACCCACAACGATACAAATCTAACCATGTGATTACAATGTCTTGATGTTGAACATGGTAGAAACCACTTGATTACCAGTCATTAATGTAAATTGTTAACAAGTGCAAGGGAAATCACCATTGATGTCAAAGATTCCCAAGGTATATTAGTACATACCATCAAATGTGAATAAGGGACTTGCAATCGAACACTCAATGAGATGTTTCAATCAAGATCCAATGATGTAAACTCATGTTGAAAGCGAGGTAACATCTAATTAAGGCATGTAGGCCCAAGGTACTTGACTTGGTTTCCAAGTCTAATTCCTGGATAAGGAGATGAAGTTGATGGGAATAGACTCATTGAAGGAGGGCCATGATGAATCCCCCATCATCAACACGAAACATGATCAAAGATGTTTTTAGAGTAAACCGGACAGCAGAGTAATGTACGGGACTGACTCAGAGATGACCAACATGATAGAAGGTAAACTGACTACAGACAGTGAACAAATTTCTCTTGAAAATGGGCCATTAGAGGAAATTTGGGGTATAAAATGGCCCTTATAAGAAAATGTGCCAACAATAAATTTTGTCAGTTGGAATTCAAGAACCAATAGAATTTCAATAAAATTAGTCAACCATAATGGTTGAATTGACATATTTGTCATAAAAGAAAACTACTTTTTTTGTTCATATTTTTGACATATCTCCCTGTGTTTTCACTCGAATTTCAAGCGGGAGAGCTCGTTGGATGCGGAATTTAATTCCACATCCAACGAGTACCCACACTTCATACTTTTGACGGACCCCGATACCCCAAAAATAATAAATACCTAAAAAATGTGATGATGACATCATCATCACGTTTTTTTCAGGTATTTCTTATTTTTGAGGTATCGAGGTCCGTCAAAAGTATGAAGTGTGGGTACTCGTCACATTTTTTTCAGGTATTTATTATTTTTGGGGTATTGGGGTCCACCAAAAGTATGAAGTGTGGGTACTCATTGGATTTGGAATTAAATTCCGCATCCAACAAGCTCTCCCGCTTAGAATTTGAGTAAAAACATAGGGAGATATGTCGAAAATAGGAACAAAAAAGTAGTTTTTTTCATTCTTCCTCCAAAATTAATAACTATTACTTTATTATTTTAACTATTATTTTATTATTTTCCTTAGGAGGCCCATTTTAGACCTCAAATTTCCTCTAATGATGGCATGACTTGGCAGTATTGACACGAGAATGATACTAATCCCCCAATGCAAGTGACAAAGGGAGTATTCTTGGACAACTCAAATGAAGTAAGAAGACTCATTGAATCAGCAGGAATCGAAGACAAATGGAATACCCAAGTACTGAAATGCATATGCAAATGAGTGCCATGTTTAAGAGTGACTATGTAATGCCATGACAAAATACAAGCTCTTTCTTTAATTTCCCCATCACGAAGGATGAGTGCCCCTTTTCATTTTTATGAGTTCAAAGAGGGTAACAAACACTCGTTGTATCTCATCAAGTGATGAGTCCATTCCCATATGTTTTAGAAACCTGAGAAAGGATGGGTTTGTTCCTAGAAAGGGTCCTTCATCGTTTGATTTTACGAGTCCGATGAAAGTAAACTCATTTGTCATTTCATGTTTAGAGAGTTTGAAATGACTAAGAAGACTCCAGTATGGAATTTTTCATAAATTTAGTTCCCGAGGCCCAAAAAAGTATAAAATGATTCCTAGGAGAACTCTTCCAGTCATGATTTGCTGTAGTATACCTTTTTCGTAGGTGGTGCCCCCTGGTCCGAAAAAGGGGTAAACTATCACTAGGAAGACGACTCTTCAGGTCCTTTTATGAGCATGAAAAAGAAAAGTTCACTCGGTGATCTTTTCACATTTTAATAGTTCGAAAATTGCTTAAAGAGGACTCTATTAGGGTTTTTTTTTCATCATCCAATTTTAACGAGTCTAAAAAACTGTAAAAGTACACTCGATACCTCTTCACTAAGTTTTTAACGAGCATGTTGAAGGTATAAAAGGAACTCGGAACCTTTTTCATGTTTGAATCCAGAGCATGAAAAAATCGATAAAGTAAGCTCAAACCAGTTTTCATGTTTAACCAGAGAACGAAAAATGAAAAGTAAGCTCAACACCATCTTACTATTTTTAACAAGCTCGAAGATCAGTTGAAAGAATGCTCAGAGAATCTGCTTCATTTTTTAACGAGCTTTGAATAGAGAAAGAACTATGCTCAAAAGGTCATTTCATGGTTTAATGAGCTCGAAACTAAAATAAAGTATGCTTAGGGTATCTACTTAATTTTTTAACAAGATTGGAACAAAGAAAAAACTATGCTCAAAGGGTTGTTTCATGTTTTAATGAGATTGAAACTAAGAGAAAGTATGCTCAAAATGACTCCCATTGACAGATGATTTCCCAACATGATGTCCAGTGGTTGGTACTTTCCCCCATTATAACCGTTAAGTAACTTAAACCAAATATAATGTGCAAAGGGTGGATACATGCCCCCTAAGCTTTGTTTCGTCTGCTTTCATAAGTAGATGAAATGAAGGTTCAAATATTGAGTCTTGACACAATGGAAGAATCCATTTCATTTTTTAATGAGATTGAAACCAACAATAAACATTGCCCAAGGTAACTTGTTTCATTTTTACACAATCTTGAAATAGAAAATAACTATGCTTGTGGGGACTTGTTTCATTTTTACACAAGCTTGAAATAGAAAATAACTATGCTTTAGGGAATCCGTTTCATTTTTTAACGAGCTAGACACATAATAGGAACTATGCTCACAACGTCTGTTTCATTTTTTAACGAGCTTGAAATAGACAGGGAACTATGCTCACTAACCTGTTTCATTTTTTTAACGAGCTTGACACAGAAAATGAACTATGCTCACATCTATTTGTTTCATTTTTTAACGATCTTGACACAGGATGGGAACTATGCTCACAGACATCTATTTCATTTTTTAACGAGCTTGGCATAGAATGAGAACTATGCTCATACGACGTTCTAAGCCAACATGATGTCCAGAGGTTGATGGGTTCCCCCCTTACATAAGAAGCTGGCGACTTAAATCCAGTATGACTTCTAGAGGCTGGGGCCATGCCCCCCATTTTACCTATGATGGGAAGAATCTAACTAGAAGGGGAAGGAACCACAAGAACATGCAGTACATTCAGGAAAGTATGATGACTAGGAGTCATACGATGATCGGGTTTAACGAAGGAAAGTTGATCAACGGTCAAAATATTCCCATCATGGGGAAAACACATCACTCAAAAGAGGTGGACACTACAACTTTCATGGCGTAAAAATAATCATGTCCAAGGAGCAGATTAAAATCTAAGGGACCTTGGACAACCATAACATTGATACAAACAGTTTTTCCTTCCAAAGTAATAGGAAAATGAGGAAGGATCCCTAAAGGCGCAATAGGTCTTCTATTAAAAGCCAGTATCTGATCAGTATCTGGCTCAAGCAGAGGAGAACCTATGGCTTTCCAAGAAGTAGAGGATAGAATGATAATATAATCCCCTTCGTCAACAATAGTGCAGAGTATACTCTTAGCAGTAACTCAAACAGATCATGTCTGGAAGAGTTCTCTTGGGAATCATTTTATTTGTTTTTGGGCCTCGGAGACTAAATTTACGAAAAATTCCATCCTGGAGTCTTCTTAGTCATTTCAGACTCTCTAAACATGAAACAACAAATGAGTTTACTTTCGTTGAACTTGTGAAATCAAACAATGAAGGACCCTTTCTGGGAACAAACCCCTCCTTTCTCAGGTTCGTAAAACATATGGGAATGGACTCATCACTTGATGAGCTACAACGAGTGTTTGTTACCCTCTTTGAACTTGTAAAAATGAAGAAAGGCACTCATCCTTCATGATGGGGAAATTAAGGAAAGAGTTTTTATTTTGTTATGGTAGTACATAGTCACTCTTGAGCATGGCACTCATTTGCATATGCATTTCAGTACTTGGGTAGTGTCGAGTATACTTCTAGCCAATCATGACTGGAAGAGTTCTCATGGGAATCATTTTATAATTTTTCGGTCTTCGAGGACTAAATTTATGAAAAAGTACATCCTAGAGTATTCTTAGTCATTTCAAACTCTCTAAACATGAAATGACAAATGAGTTTATTTTCGTCGAGCTCGTAAAATCAAACGATGAAGGACCCTTTTTGGGAACGAACCCCTCCTTTCCCAAGTTTGTAAAACATATGGGAATGGACTCATCGCTTGATGAGCTAGAATGAGTGTTTGTTACCCTCTTTGAACTTGTAAAAATGAAAAGAGGCACTCATCCTTCATGATGGGTAAATTAAGAAAATAGTTTGTATTTTGTTATGGTAGTACATAGTCACTCTTGAACATGGCACTCATTTTCATATGCATTTCAGTACTTGGGTAGTCTGTTTGTATTCGAGTCCTATTGATTCCATGAGTCTTCTTACTTCATTTGTGTTGTCCAAGAATACTCCCGTTGTCACTTGCATTGGGGGATTAGTATCATTCTTGTGTCAAAACTACCAGGTCATGGCATGCCCATGTTCAAGAGAAATATGTTCACTGTCTACAGTCATTTTACCTTCTATCATGTTGGTCATCTATGAGTCAGTCTCGTACATTATCTGCTATCCATTTTACTCTAACAACATATTTGATCGTGTTTCGTGTCGATCATGGGGGATTCATCATGGCCCTCCTTCGACGATTCTATTCCTGTCGACTTCAGCTCCTTATCCAAGAATTATATTAGAAATCAAGTCAACTAACTTGGGCCTGCATGCCTTAATGGCAGGTTACCTCACTTTCAACATGAGTTTACATCATTGGCTCTTGATTGAAATATCTCATCGAGTGTCTGATTGCAAGTCCCTTATTCACATTTGATGGTATGTACTAATATACCTTGGGAATCATTGACATTAGTGGTGATTTACCTCACACTTGTTAATGGTTACATTAATGACTGGTAATCAAGTGGTTTCTACCATGTTCGACATCAAGACATTGTAATCACATGGTTAGATTCGTATCATTGTGGGTTCAGCTTGAAGACCCTGGGTTGTCAGATATTTCACCTAGGTTGCGATGAAGTTTGTTTTGAGTCATATTACATGGATCCACTTTGTATTGGTTGTGGTTGTGTTATCATCTCATCATGGATCTATGTTTGTGTCTACTAGTCATTATTGTGTTCACTCGGTCTCTACTACCATGGATCTGCATTGCATTGGTTGGAAGCCATAATATGAGTTATATGAGAGTACTGCAACAACTTCCATCCAACATCCTTTCCTTTGATTTCTTCACTTTATAAAGCATTCAGCTATCGCATTCCTCTAAATTCATGCTTTGGGGGAAATTCTGTTACACCAAAATCTCATCATGTTGAGCCATGTGTTAACCCTAAAGTTCTCTCTGCTAAAGTTGATTGATATTGAGGTTGTTTTTGCCCTTTTTCCCTCTTTAGGAAGGCTGGCACTCTTTCCCTTCATGCTTGAAGTGTTGAAGGCGTTCTTTCTCCTAAAGAAAGGTGTGCTAGCACTCTTTTCCTTCCTGCTAAGTGCACCGATGGTGTTTTGAGGGAAATAAAATGGAGCTTTGAGGCCCTTCTCAAAGGTGGATGAGGTGGAGGTCTATCCCTATAATCTAGGTGAGGTGGAATTCGGTTCTTAACCTATGGGGAAGATCCCCAAGATCCCTCCTCCTAATCCTCAACCTACTCTATCCCTTTAGCCTTATAAATTAAAGCCTCTCTCCATTGTGGAGGGAGGAAGGTCTATGGTACTTTTATGTTGGTGGAATTTATAGGTGATCCCTATCATCCATTGGGAGGCTTACTAGCTTTCTTTGGAGGCTTTGGCTTGGATTGGTGGATGGAAGGTTGTAGCATTAAGGCTAGGTTGTGACAATCCTCTTTTATGTAATTCTATGTATCTACTTGATTACATTAATACAAATCTCTTTCCATAAATGTTATTGTGTTAATACTGTTTAGAGCTTTCTTCCTTAACTATTAGTTTATATCAATTCATGTCTAGATATGCATGTACTATTTACTTCTTTCCACTTGCTCTACAGGGTTTTGTAGCTGAAGATCCGAATGCTTTGGAGATTGGATCAACAAAGAGAGAAGAGAATTTGCATACTTTAGGTAAGTGATCTATCTATTAACTTGCATATTCTATTTGATATAGGAAAGTAGATTTTATTATGTACTTGATATGTTCTAGATCCACTTGGACTAGGGAGATCTCGCTTGAGTCTGCTTGAGTAGATTTATTTGATAACAGTATTTTGGTCATGTTTTGTAGATTTGGACCACATTATGTGGATTGTGGTCATCATTTTGTATATTTTGTTAGAAGTAGTTAGAAAGTGGGCTTAAGTAGACCACCAATGTAAAGGTGCAAGCCAATAAGTAGATCTAGGATTGTGAATGTTGGGAGATCATCTTTAGATATGCTTTTGGAGGATTAAGATTTGGGTAGGAACTGAGATCATTTGATCTATGTATGTGAACCAAGGAACTATCTTGGAGAATCTCTGTTTTTCCACGAAGAGTAATATGACATGACGGAGATTGAGCATAAACCTTGTGTCTTTTTCCAACTTTCTATTTTCTTGTTTTCTGCAATCTGAATGTGAATGCGATGTGGATCTATGAATTATGCGATGCTTCTCTATTATGAATGATGTTGTATTAATAGATATGTTTATGCCTAAATGTATCCGTTGTGATCTAAGTATATTGATCTAATCCATGGAATGATGATATGAATTAATGGATAATATGAATGATTAGCTTTGTTAAGTAATGTTGTGCTAAGTTGACAATAGATGCACAATCCTCCTTCATACTACAGAAACTTGGTTCCGACAGTTCTCCCTCTAACGCCTTGGGTGAGACTTCATCTTCTCTACAAGTGTTGCTAGATGGGGTAAAACCTGTCTGGGTCGGTGCTCAGGGATATTGCTGCGTTTTGGTGTCAACAGAGAGTGAACCCCTGTCGACAGGTTTTGTGTCAACAAAAAGTGAAGAGAATTATACTTTTGGGGGCTCTTGTTATAAAACCGCCCCCACAAGTCATGAGAATTAGAATTTTTGGGGCGGTTGTTATAAAACCACGCCCACAAGTCACGAGAATTAGACTTTTGGAGGCATTTGTTTTTAAAATTCCCCCAAAATTTCAACTCTCGTGACTTTTGGAGGGTTTTTTTAAATACCCTCCCCCTAAAGACATTTTCAAGGCATTTTTACCTTGTTGCAGTTTTTCTAAACCCACCCCCTAAAAGCTTTTTTAGGCCATTCGGGGTGGTTTTTAACCCCCCCCCGACAAAGTATCATTGGGATTTTTTTGGGGGGAGGTGGGGTTGGAAAGACCCCCTAATGGTTATTTTTAGGCAGTTTTTAAACCCCCTCCCCCAAAGTAATGATAAAAATACTATGGGGGGCAGTTATTTTAAAGCCACCCCCAAAATTCATAATAATTTGACTTTTGGGGGTGGTTGTTTGATATCAGCCCCCAAGTGGCATTATAATTGGGATTTTGGGGGTGGTTGTTTTAAAGTATCCCCCAAAAGTTATGAAAATTTAGACTTGTAGGGCGGTTGTGATAAATCTTCCATCAAAAGTCCAATTGTCATGAATTTTTTTAGGGGGGGGTTGACTCGAACCTAAAGGTAATTTTTAAGTTGATTTAAAAAAAACCTCCCTTAAAAGGCACGAGAATTCAGACTTTTTGGGTGGGTGGTTATATCACATTCGAAAATCCTACAACATATCCCATGAATAGGAAATCTTTGGCATGTGATTGAGATGTGGTATCACATTTGACGGTTTAGTACACCAAGGATGGTTCTCATAACCCAATTCATGTTACAAGGTGAAGACCCAGAGTTTTAGTATATAACATGTGACTTTTGGGTTCTACATAGGCCATCCATGAGGCCCTAGTCAACCTTTTTCCTGTCATATGGATATGGTGGCTATTTTGAGATTCGTCACATTATGGATTCTTCTTGGTCACTAATCCTTCATTTGATAAAAAAACCCATGCTGTTGGGATAGAACATTTGCCTATGGTGCTCATGTTCTTTGCATAGTAACCCACATTATTGCATAGGGCGTGTGTAGGGAATCCTTTGCCTACCTGTGAGATATGGCCAACAAGTTGAGGAGGGGTGCATTAGGAATGGAACTTGAGGACTATTACATGGTATAATGAAAAATATAGGACCTTATACTGTAGCATATTACTATGGAGATATGTTACATGTGTGTGGTACCAAACCACCATATTGGCCCTCCATAGGGAATATTTGGCTTGGAAGTGGTATATGGTGCTAGTTTTGAAGTTAATTATAACACTATACATGGTTCTTAGTGCCCGTGATGTGGTTCATTGAAAAAATGTAGGATATTATACCATAATTTTTGTCTATGGGGCTCATGATACATCATTGTATCTCTTAGAAACCACAAAAGGTATTGTAAAGGGAATCATTGTCATGTGATCAAGATATGATGGCCATTTTTAGTTTAGTACATTAAGGATGGTTATAATAAGCTTAGACACGATCCAAGATCAAAATAGATAGTTTGAAGCCATAGTGTTTTTCCTTTAGGACTCATGGACTATGTGTGGGCCCCATTCCATCAAATGAGCCTTTGTATATGGAATTATTGGCCTACAATAAGGTTATGGTGTCCATTTCAATATTTGTGATACCCTTCCTCCTAAGTTAGGTTCAAATATTCCAACCTTACATGACCCTTCAAGCATACCCATAGTAAGTCAAAGACCAATCATAATGGTAATGTGGATTCCAAAGTGACCAATGGGGTGAAGACAACAAACCCACAAGGTATCACATGTTAAAAGGACAAAAGACTGCAAATATTTGGACTAACATCATAAGATTGAAAACATTTGGACTAATTACAAAGTAATATGTTCTAACAATTTAAATATCCATAAAAATAATGATATACTTCAATCACAAACAATCACTTACCTCCATGTATCCACTTGTACAAAGCCTGCATAACCACAAAAATAAAGTCTGTCATCACTAAATTGCTAACTGAAGGTACATAACTATAGAAATTTGTTTAAATGGTTAATTGATCCAACAAGTTTCAAAATTAAAAGGGAAATGCATCGTACCTAGGGTAGAACATCAATGCCAAAATAATAATTCTGCTATATATCATGAACAACAACTATCTTCATCAAAAATAATTTTTGAGAAAGTTTATGATCATGTGGAATGAAATTTTACTTTAGCAATGTTAAAGAGATCAAGATTTGGTTCCTTATTCATGGGAGTGGTCTATCACTATGGATAAGGATGTGACTTTTCTGAAGGGCATGATCAACCCCAATTGCAAATTATTCTAAGTAAACAAACAAAATTTTCTCACTTTCTGGGAAGTTCTGGGCACTTTAAAAAATTGAGGCAAATCAATCATCAAACTCGGTCATATTTTAGGTTCTTAAAAGAAACAAATATCAGATCTAGGCTATTTTTTGCATCTTTCTACGAATACTTGTGTAATAAAACAAGATATCTCAATCACTAAGAGTGAAGACCCCTCAGCCTTAGAGGTTGCAAGTAGGATAAGGTTTACATAGGAATCCCCAAAGATGAACACGGTAACGGTCTTGTAGTAGTGGGAAAGTGCAGTTCAACTCTAGTGGTCACAAAACAATCACAACCCAAAAAAATGAAGGTCAAATTGTCCACGACTCAGCTAGGAAGAGCCAACACAATCCATAGTCAGCCCTAGAGGGCTTATACAGTCTAAAACCCAACCTAGAGGTCTTATACAACCCACGCCCCATCCCTAGAGTGTTTAAACATAGTCACATCCCACTAGGAGCAGTCCAATACAATCATGCCCAACCCAAAAGGACTCCATAACAGTCACAAACTCCTAAAGAGGAGGAAAAACAACCACAGACATCCCATAGGGAAAAAGGATTAGTCACAACGTGATAAAGAGGAGGAAATCATAGTCACAACCTGCTATAGAGGAGGCAAAAAAATCATGACCAGCTTGTAGGAGATAAACACAGTCAGACCTATCCCGCAAGGGCTCCAAAAGTAGTCACGACCTGCTAGGAGGAGGAAATTACAGTCACCAGCGGCTAAAGAGGAGGAAAAAGAGTCACGACCAACCAATAGGGTCAAATGGTTACACAAAAAATAAAACATGATTAGTCCATAGCATTCTTTCTAGGGTTTCTTGGTGATGCTTGATGCACTTGTTGGAAGCCTACCATTTTGGCATGGGTTTGTTGCTGAGGCTTGACGCACTTGTTGGAGGCCTAGTATTTTGGCTATGGTTTGTTGGATAGGATTGATGCATTTGTTGGAGGCCTAGCAATTGACTAGGGTTTAGGTTAGAGTATTGGCACACATACTTGAGAGACCTAGAACTTGTCTAGGGTTTGTCCTTAACAATGATGCACCTTGTTCATGGCACTTTTGGTGAGCTAGGGTTTATCCGTAGGGTTTGGTGTGACAGCTCCTTTGTCTCTTCAGTTATGGAGCACTACTCCTTGTAGTATCTATGGATGTCTACATTTATAGCTCACTTGTTCAGTGTTGCATATGAACTAGGGTTTTGTTGTACTACTCCTTGGTGATGGCGCACTTGATATGAGGCTTAAAGCAATGAAGCTCAAATATTGGCAATTTTTGGCCACTTTCTAGGCATACCTTTTCCCAAAAAAACAACATGTTGTGCATCAAAATAGTGGTAAAAGGAACTATAACTCCATTTATGGACAATTTTTGATTTCATGGAAGCAATAAACCTAATTCTAGGTTGACCTTTTTTTTGGGTACATTCTTATGGTTATTAATAGATCCATTTGTGTTTTTTTTGGGAATGCTTGACCCATCTTGTGCACATTTTAAGAATTTTGGCCTCATAGCCCCTCTTATTTTCAATACTTTTGTAGTGGTCCATCTTTTTTATGACCTCCAATGCCCCAACCTTGTGCTCCTTAGCTTTAGCTACATGGTCATTTTGGTTGTTGGCACTCTCTTTTTTGACACTTCTTTGGTGTCTTGTTTGTGGGATAATTGTCTTCCTTGTGGGTGTACAAAATTTCACAACCCCATCCTCTTGTAGTTGTCATTGTCACCTATGTGCCTCTACCCACATTATAAACTCTAGCCACCACCATCACCAATGTTATCATATGCTCTAACTTGGTATCTTCATTGTGCATCCAGGATAGATGGTTGTACCTCTTTGAGGTCCATCCTTTGATAGTAGCCCAAACCACACCACATGCTTGTGTCACTTCTTTCCTTGAAGAAATGAAACTTCTTGCAATACTTAACTCTACTATGTTGTTCATATTAACACCATAACTACATTAAAAAATGATTTTGTATGAATTTGATAAGTGTAGAATTCCTCCTACCCCACTAACACCTAGATTATCTCAGGAAGCACCACCAACGAAACGAAAAGGCTTTTCCTTTCCCACCACTAAATATGAAACTACACTTACATTCTCACGATTCTTTACTTAACCATAGTACATTGAAGAACACCATCTTTAAAGTCAAATATTTCCTTGAAAATGTGTGGCATTCATTGCCAACCAAATTTCCCAACTAATGAACATCAGTAAGGGATGATGAAATTTCCTAACTTCTTCAATATCCAACTTGTTTGGTAAATCCTCATCTAGAAATTTCCCTTCACATATACATCTTCCTTTTGTTAATTTCAAATATCATTCCATATACCCTTTATAAAAGGACATGATAGAAAAAATTGTGTAGCAATTTCTTCAACTTGTTTATGGAGAGAGTGAAAGGAAGGATCATACCATGATCTATTTTGTAAATTATCCCAAGTTAATCATTTTAATTTAAAATTAACTGAAGTAGGCTTCAACCTTGCAAGAATCCTTCATTTTCTAGATCATGCCTCATTTCCAAGGCTCTATTTGTTCGTTGCAGACCTTATACTCCAAATAAACCTTGTACTCCCCTTCGACTTTGTTTGGGGTCCACACAAAAATGGATTTTTCTCATTTGATCCAAAATTCCAAAAAATGTGTTTTGTAGACTATTCAGTATTGTTTCCATACCACAAACAAATACCCTCGCAACTCTAACTTCTCAACATATTTCCACCCCAAGTCTGGCATTCCTCTCTACTCCCCATCAAACACATTAGAAATGTGGTATATATTCCATGCATGTAGGGAACGAACTAGATTTTGGAATAAATTAAATTATTTTAAGATCATATTCAAGGATTTAATCCCACTCTGACCTTTTGATTATCACCAACAAGTCATGCCAAGTGATCTCACATGACATGAGATGCCTATGCCTTCATTAAATCCTTCGAGAACTAGTTGAATCCTCCTAGATAATTCTTATTCATATTTGTAATCCACTCCTTTATGATTACTTAGGGGATGTGTTTTCTCCTCATTACATCGTACCACATTAACCCCTATGAAGAAATCATTCACCAAATGTTTTTTGTTGTCAAATTTTTTCAGAAGAGAGTTAGTTTTTTCAACCCTTATCCTTTTGATGGTTTTGAATATGATAAGGTCTACTATTTGACCAATAGGATACTTTCCTACTACCTCCTTCTCAACCACATACACATACATTCCTTTTACTTGTTTTTTTAAATTAAACTTTTCAAAGTAGCTAAAATGAAATGATGCTTTTAATAGGAACTATACCCCATTAGCAATCACCTATTCCTATATAAATCATTTTTTCTTTTAATATTCTCATATAACCATACCCTTAACTACAAACCCAAACACTTCACATTGTCTTCAAAATATTTGAGTTGGTAAAGCAATAGGATTTGTAATTTTTAAAACAAAGTCTCTCTAATATGATGGAAAACTAGAGAGGACTCGTAGTTTATCATCATCCATGTAGTCCCATCATCTTTTGTTTGTGATTTTTATAGCCACCAAAAGCTATCAAATAAAATTTAACTATATTAGAAATTGAAAAAACATCTTGTCACACTAAATTAAAAAAAATATCCGAGCCGCCAATTTTTGTAAAATTTCCTCTTCATGGAAGAAGAGGGCACCAATTTTTTTGAAAATTAACTCCCTGGGTACACCTGCTGGGAAAGGGATCTTAAGGGATTTCTCCTCTTTGTTATGTCTATAGGATATTATCTGTCTAAAGACATGAGGAAATGCATACTTTTAGTTTTCTTGAGCAGTCATCAGTTCAGTGGAACAAGGAAATAACATAAAGTATTTATTCCCATGAACGGAACAACTAGCTCGATGATCCCAGGAATGGGCTTGCCTTATTACTTTAAGGGTTGGGAACATGCATAAAAGTGGTGTGGGCACACAAAGGGATCAATGCACAAGAGATATATACTATTAAGCACTCTATCTGGGTCGTGAACAAAACTCGATCATCCATTTTAGGTGCAGGAAATAACCTCGATCATGTTATTCAAGAAATTCTTGACATTGGTGGGGGTAGCTAGGATAAAGAGATTGTTTGGACCATTGTGGGGTTGTAATAACCATATGGAGGATGTCTCTTGTTATTAAGGTCATTTTCTTCCCTTGTTTTCCAAGTGTTGCTTGTGCGAGGGCCATTTCAACTTCTTAGAGGGCACATACCTGTTTGGAAACCATTTGGAGGAGGATTGGGTCATTATACACCTGCTGAGCATTTTATTTCAAGTTTGCAATTTACTAGCAGTCTCAAACGTCAACTCTGGGTAGTAGAAGAAGGATGTTACAACCATACAATATTTTCTACTTCTTGTTATTCCTACGAAGAGATTTCTGATTTTGTAAAGGGCAATTTTCCCTGTGAAGGTTGCACTAAAGTTGCCAACAATCCATTCATTCTAGGTCTGTTTTGTGGTGACACATAGAGGATAGACACAACTTATCTTTAGTATATCAGCACATTTCATGCCCATATCTATGATCACACATTATAAATAATTATCTAGTTTAAGTTCTATATTTGTTTGATGTTCACGAGACTTTATATCAGTAGTTGTTGGATGCAAAGTTGCTTATTTCATGTAAGACTGTTGTTGGTATATATCCTTTATGTTATCTATGACAAATAACTTGAGATATACCCCAACAATGCACAAATTTAAATCAGTAACAAACAATCAGATCTTCCACAAAAAAATTATAACAGCAGCAAGAGGGGACAATAAGTGGTTTAAGAGCAATAGTGCCACATGTTTGACAAAATCCGTAAGCCATAAATTATTGACATTGGTGGGGGTAGTTGATATAGAGAGACCATGTGGACCACTATGGGGTCATATTCATCATCTAGATCTCGCCTCTCCTTATGAGGGTCGTGTTCTTCCCTTGATGGCCACGTGTTGTTTGTGGGAGGGCCATGTCAACTTCCTTGAAGGCACAAACCTATTTGGAAACCATTTGGACGAGCATTGGGTTGTTATACACCTGTTGGGACTTTTTTTTAAACTCTTCCATTTACCTAGTATTTCAAACATCAACTCTAGGTAGTAGAAGAAATTTTTTACAACCATATAATATTTTCTACTTATTGTTATTCCTACAAATAAATTCCTAAATCTGTAGAGGGAGATTTCCCTTGTGAATGTTGCAATCAATTTTCCAGCAGTCCATTCATTCTAGATCTGATCTATGGTGACACATAGAATATAGATGCAATGTATCTCTAGTAAAATAAAATACCTTCTTAATCAAAGTGTGATATGGAGAACCCAAAATCAAGGCAAGAGTCATGAACCACCTCCTAGTCTTCTTTTAAACAGAGATGCCATAATTCTTTTATTTTTTGGGTATTCCTTGGCTGGGTAAAGTTTTGGAAGTTCTATTTTGGATGGCCCATTCTCATGGAAAGAGGAACATTCTTTGAAATAAGAAATTGTAGATGGAATTCTTGAACTTCTCCCTTGCTGCGTCTGAGGACCTTTGCTCAACAACATAGATTGACTTATGCACTTCAATTGATGGTTTGTTTTCAACAATCTTACCCTTTTCTACACTTACAAATTTTGATTGAACCATGAATGAAACTCTTTCATTAGAGTGTGATTCTCCATTAACTTCTTGACCTTCATATTTCTTTAGTTGGGTTTTCCATAATCGTTTTCCAATTTTGTTGTTGTGAAGAAGCCCGAAATTCAAAGATTAACAATGATCCCTGTCACAATTAATTTTTTGTAATGATTACAATGCAATTCCTTTTGTGTGGACATTGGAAAATTTATTCTTACTCTTTTATTGATTCCCTTTTTCTCCCTGGGTTTGCTTTCAATTTTTCTTGGAATAACTTGTTCCATTAGTTGACTTCTTGCCATGATTTCCTTCCATGTACATGGCTTTCTTGCAAACCTCATTGAGAGTCTTGACCTCAAAGATAAATATTTTTTCATGTGACTATACAACCCATTGATGTACTTCATTAACATCTTCCTATCAATTTGGTTGATACCCAGTTGGATGCATTTTGTTTGGAGCATTGTCATATATTGTGAAACTCCTTGTCCTCATCTCTAGCTGAGATAAAATTCAGATAAAGACAATGATCGATCTGACTTCTGGTTTTTTGTCTTCTTTCAAGAAAGGACACATGAAAATGATAGAAGACCTTCCTTGTTGCCACTTTTTATTATTTTTTCTTATGGAGAAATACTCTCTGTAGTTGTTCAGGGTTATAGTATTCAGTTTTTATTTTTATTTGGTTTTAAGAGTCAGTGTTATATGCTAAATTGAAGGGTAGTATAAGTTTACATTACAATGAACATACTAAATATCAGACAGTAAACTGTAAAATTTAGAATTGCAGGGATAGTTAATTGTCAAACATATGGGATTCAGTTAACTCTTTGACAATTAGTTGTCCCTCTATCATTCATAAGACACAATGTTTGATAACCCAACCTTATGGTGATTTTTAATGTTTCAAGATATTATCTTTGCCATTTACTCATTATCTTTGCTTCAGCCTTAGGTAGCAGTCCACAAGAGCCTAAGGACAATGAAGAACTTGCTCGATCTCTAGATGCAAGTTTTAAGATGGGTTCACATCAAAATCATCCTAGTCAACCTCCACCATACTCTTACCCTAGAGGATATAGGTATGTATCATAACAATTATACAACTTTTACACTCGTTGAATTCCTCCTTTCACAGCAACTGAAGTTTTTTTCTTCATGCATTTGTTGAGAAGTATGTTGTATTTATTATGTATCTATCTAAAGATACTTACAAAAATACATATATCTATCTATCTAAATATAATTACAGTGTTATTTTTTCATCACATTTAAGCTAGCATTATGATCTTAGGATATTTTCACTGAGAGAATAACAAGCATAGCAATAAAACACAAGCACATCACAAGAGACAAGAGACACAAAGAGTTTTCCTTGGGGAAACCATAAAGGAGAAAACCCCGCAACTTCCTCTAAGATAGAATCAACACCAAAACAGTAAGAGATCTCCCAAAACAACAGTAGTCTTCTGTCTAGTCCCAAAATTTCCTTCTCCAGTAGTGCGCCACACTTGGGAGATCAAGTGATGTATTTCACAAGTGATAAATAGAGAGACTCTCACTCTCTATTTATATTCGTCCATTCACTTGAATTGCCTTTTCACACGTAGGCTCAACCTAATAATTACTACTCGAGCCTACACCTTAATTAGTGTATAATAACTCAAGTGCCCCGAAACTGTGGGGACTTACCTAATGACTTGATATGACTTGATTACATTATTAATCCTCCCGATCGGAACATTAGGGCATGACCACATGACTCAAATAAATAATAGAGACATCCCAGAATAAACATCGGGTTTACAATATATAAGATACATAGAAGAATACATTCCGAAGTTACATATACATCAACACTCCCTCTTAAATAGGAAGGTATTCTTTCGACACAATTTTCAGCAGTGGTCTTCTTCTCTGTATCAACTAGATCATCTCGTCTTCAAGTCATCTTCGTCTTCAAGTCATGTTCACTGGATCTGGATCATCTCTCGATCTGGATCAACATAGAACATCATCACTGGATCTGGATCATCTCTTGATCTGGATCAATATCACTGGACTGGATCTGGATCATCACTCGATCTGGATCAACATCACTAGAATGGATCTGGATCATCACTCGATCTAGATCATCACTGCTGGATCATCATTACTGGATCTGGATCATCACTCGATCTGGATCAACACTGGTGCTATCTCATGATTCTTCTTGTCATAGGAAGTTATACAGAGCCAGCCCTTTTTCATGCTGGTTGTAGGCCTACCCTCATGTAGTTCTTCGCCCAGCACTTACATATGACCTGCTCATTAGAAAGGCACACCCAACGCTCACATCTGATCATGTAGTAAACTACAATCCCATCAGAAAGGTCCAGCATGATAGGACACACCTACTATCATCTATGTAATGGCTCAGCACTTACAACCACCAGCATGATAGGACACACCTACTATCATCTATGGAAAGGCATAGCACTCACATCCACCAGCATGGTAGGATACACCTACTACCATCTATGGAAAGGCTCAGCACTTATAATCACCAGCATGGTAGGACACACCTACTACCATCTGTGAAAAGGCTCTGCACTTACAATCACCAGCATGGTAGGACACACCTACTACCATCTGTGAAAAGGCTCTGCACTTACAATCACCAGCATGGTAGGATACACCTACTACCATCTGTGAAAATACACTACACTTACAGTCACCAGCATGATAGGACACACCTACTATCATCTATGAAATGGCATAGCACTTACAGTCACCAGCATGATAGGACACACCTACTATCATCTGTGACAAGGCTCAACACTTACATCCATCCAGGTGGGAACACATCCTGCTCACAATGATGGAAGGGCATGCACTCATATCTGATCATGAGGGGAACACATCCCAGCAATCATATCAGAATGGCCCCCAGTCCTCCTCGACTGATCTACCTGGTAACTGACCAGGCGCCTCCATTCTCCTAGAGAATGGCAGTTTCCCTTACATCCGACCTGCTCGTCAGAATGGCCGACACTCACATCTGACATGGAAGGAACTTAATCCTTTAGCCATGAACAGAATAGTTCAGCCCTTACATCTGATCAAGTGGGAACACATCCCTCTATCACATCATAATGGATACTCAATTATTACACTGAGTGTTCCTGGTAACTGACCAGGTGCCTCCATTCCTAGAATGGCAATTGCTCTTACATCTGTCCTACTTGACAGAATGGCCAGCACTCATATCTAACATGGAAGGGAGCAACCCTACCACCATGACAGAATGGCTCAGCCCTTATATCTGACCATGGAAGGAACCAATCCTCTCACCATGTCAGAATGGCTATGGATCTTAGCACTCATATCTGACATGGAAGGAACCACTCCTCTCACCATGACAGAATGGCTTAGCCCTTACATCTGACCATGGAAGGAACCAATCCTCTCACCATGTCAGAATGGCTATGGGTCTCATCACTTTATCTGGGAGGAAGCCTCGATCTGGAGAACACCAAGTCTCTCTCTGAAGTACCTGAAATTCAGCCTAGCCAATGGCTTCGTCAATACATCAGCTATCTGTTCCTCCGTCGCAACATACAGGAGCTTCACTGCTCCTCTCTGCACCATATCCATGATATAGTGATACTTGATCTCGATATGCTTTGACCTGTCATGAAACACTGGATTCTCTGACAGCTTCACGCAACTCTAGTTGTCACAATGTATACAAGTAGCATCTAACTGGAGATCAAATATATCAGACAATAGCTTCCACAGCCATACTGCCTCACAACTAGCTGAACAAGCTACGACATACTCTGCTTCAGTTGTACTCAGTGCCACATAGGATTGCTTCTTGCAAAAGCAAGAGATCACACCTGATCCCATACTGAAGCAACACCCTGAAGTACTCTTCCTGTCGATGGCACTGCCTGCCCAATCTGAATCAACATAACCCTCTAGTTTAATCTTCTGATTCGCATCGTACTTGAGTCCATAATCAATTGTACCCTTCAGGTACCTCAGAATATGCTTTGCGGCCATCAAGTGAACACTTCTCAGATCTGTCAGGTACTGGCTCAAGGTGTTCACAGCAAAGCAAATGTCTGGTCTCATTTTCGTCAGGTACATCAATGACCCAATCATCTGATGATACATCGTAGCATCAACCGTCTCTGATAAAGCATCAGTTAATAGCTTCAGGTTCAATGCCATAGGTGTGGCCATAGTCTTGCAGTCCATCATCCCAAACCTCTTTAGGATCTCTACTGCATACTTCCCTTGTCCACACCTCCATGCCTGGAACAGTAGTGCATCGACACATAACAGGAGCATCACTGGTCTTCCACCTTCAACCTTGGATCAAAGGTTGGAATCCACTTCACTCTCACTAAAGCCTAGAATCATTAGTAATCTGCCCATCCTGTCGTACCATGTTGAACCTCAGGATCTTCTGCAATCACTCCCTCTGAAGTGGAGCATCATACTCCCTCTGTCTTCCGTACTCTATGCACAGAAACATTCTGTTCTGGAGTGACAAGTAGTATCCATCTAGGATCACTGGATACTAAGATCCTCTATCTTGAACTTCTTCAAAAGTTCATCTTGCACCCATCTGTGAGCTTGTCATCCTCTATCAACCTTGTAGCAAAGGTTAAGATATTCATCAAGCTCATCATGCATGTGTTATCCCATGGGTGTCTTCTGAACTCGTACAAGGCCTTCTTTCATTTGCACACATGATTATGCATGTCATGTGACTTCACTTCTATTAGCTGTAAATGTTTCTTTGTAGATTATGCCTTCTCTTCATGAGAAGCCTCATGCTACGAATCTTGCTTTGTATCCCACGATGTTTCCATCTACTGCATGATGGAACTATGAACTTCTCTTCAAGTCTCGATACTACGCCCAGACATCATTCTTCTTGAACTGATCTTCCCTTTCTTCTTGGTGGCTGGAAGGTTCTGCATCAATGATGTCACTGCACTCATCATATTATTCTTTGTCTTTGAACTGTCATCACTTGTTCTTCGGAACAAGTCTTCATTCTTCTTTGCTTGTAGGCGTTTATGTATGCGATCTTTTCTACAAGTCAAATGCAATTGTATGGTTAGAAACATTTCATAAGGAATATTTATACTGGCAAACACTTATGCATAAATATATGATCATGCAACTACTTTAGCCAATACAACATTCATCCATATCTCATTGAAACTTTCTAGATGCCTTCCATCTCTACCAAGACAACATTGAGATTGTGCACTAATCCAATATGTCAGCAAAGAGGTTTCATTCTAGATAATTAGCAATGGAGAATTTGTATAGCCCCATGAGCTACTTACCCATCACATGCATATTAGTAGTATTCTGTCATTAATGCAAACATCCTATCATGCATAATACAATAACTGAATATAAACAAATGCATAACAAAATAATATAATGAAATGACAATTGAATATCTATCTTTATTTGTTTCAAGGGTAGTCTCCTTCTTGAGCCTTCAGCTTCATCGTCTTCTTCATTCATAATAGCATCGTTTCTTATCCAAAAGCTAAGGTGGATAAGAAGTTTTTCAAGAGTTGAGTTCTTCATATTCCTCATTGATTGAGGGATCTTCTTTGGATGGCGATATCTTGATCTTCAATTGTGTTAACACCCAAAAATGGTTAACTACCTCATCTACCCCATTTCATGGCTCATTCGTCCATTTACCTACCATATTTTCCTGAAAATCCCACTAAAAGCCTCCAAAAGGCC
>LPNX010608712.1:0-21540 GCA_001517045.1 Pseudotsuga menziesii
TTTATTGATGGAGTAAACAATAGCAAGGAATTCTTTTTCAGTAACAGTGTAGTTAAGTTCAGCAGGGGCTAGATTTTTACTAACATAGTAAATGGCATAACGTTTTTGGTCCTCCTGTTGTCCTAATACTACCCCAATGGCAGTGTCAGAAGCATCTGAGGAGATATGGAAGGGCAGGGTCCAATTAGGTCCCCGCAAGATGGGAGCTGTAGATAGCCTTGCTTTAAGTTCATCGAATGCTATCGGGCATGCTGCATTCCACACAAACTGTGCATCCTTCATTAACAAAGAGAACAGAGGAGAAGCCAGTTTGGAGAAATTTTCTATAAATCTTCGATAATATCCAGCATGTCCCAGAAAGCTTCTCACCTCTTTCTGAGTTGAAGGGGTAGGTATATTCTGTATTACTTTGATTTTTGCAGGGTCTACCTGTATGCCATTGGCATAGATAAAATGCCCCAATACCACCCCCTCACTCATCATCATTTGGCACTTCTCAGTGCTTAATGAAAGCTGAGCCTGTTTACAGCGAGTTAAAACCTTCTTTAAATTTTCTAGTGCCTCATCGAAATCCCTGCCATAGGGAGTGAAATCATCCATGAATATTTCCATGCTATCATTGACTAATTCAGAGAATATGCCAATCACAGCTCTTTGGAACGTTGCTGGTGCATTGCACAATCCAAATGGAAGTACTCTGTAAGCAAATGTTCCCCAGGGACAGGTGAAGGTGGTTTTATCCTGATCCTCAGGAGCAATTTGAATTTGGTTGTACCCACTAAAACCGTCTAGGAAAGAGAAGAACTTCTTCCCTGACAGGGTATCAAGTACCTGGTCGATAAAGGGTAAAGGGAAATGATCCTTTTGAGTTGCTTTGTTCAGTTCCCTATAATCAACACAGACTCTCCATTTCCCATTTTTCTTAGGTACAATCATGAGTGGGGAGACCCACTCACTATCTGAAATAGGGTATATAAACCCTGCTTCCAAAAGTTTCTGGATTTCCTCCTTCACTATATCCCTCAGGTTGGGGTTCATGCGTCGTTGGGGTTGACACACAGGCCGGGAGTCACTTTTGATATAAATGTGATGAGTGCATAGATTAGAGGGGATACCCCTCATATCTGTATACTCCCAGGAAAACGCCCCCTTATGTTCCTTCAAGAGGCTGATCAGGCGTTTCGGTTCCTCTGAGGAGAGACTCGGATTGATATTCAAAGTCCTTCTAGGTTCTATCTCAATCGGAATTCTCTCTGAATTTTTCACAACTGGGATTATATTTGTGTCACCAACCAGGGCTTCCTCCATAAGGTTTTCTTGCTCTTCCTTGCCCAGGGTAGTGTTAATAATTTGATAGACTTCTCTATTTACTGAAGTGGGTTCACTAATGAAATTGCTAATGGTATCATCTTCTGTCTCATTTTTAAAAGTTAAGGCCTTCCCTATAGTTAATAATGGCTGGACATCCTCCTCCTCCTCCTCCTGCTCTATCCAAAGGGATGTTTCAGCCTCCAGACTTGGCCAAGATGGGGGATACAGGGTGAGGTTTTTAGTATCCACACCATCAGATATAGTCATGGACCCCGATCGACAGCTAATGCAAGCATCAGCTGTGGCCAACCACAGTCTCCCCAGGATCAATGGGTGTCCCCCCAGCTGCGATTTTGGTTGTAACACCAAAAAGTCAGCTGGGTACTCCCATGAATCTACTGATATAACAAGGTCGTCCAAAATCCCTTCGGGTCTGATGGTGGATCTGTCTGCCAATTCCAAAATAGTAGGGGTCGGTCTAAACTTGGTGAGCCCAAGCTTCTTTACAGTTTCCATAGTTATAACGTTGATTGCTGCTCCCAGATCCACTAGGACGTTGGGTATCTGTGTCTGTCCTATCTGTACAATAATGGTAGGATTACCAGGGTCATCGTATTTAGTCACAGGGGCTTTTCCTGTTATCAAGGCTAATAAGTTTCCTATGACATGAACTGTGGGAGGATCCCTGAATTTCCTTTGTGTTCTTCTTGTACACAGCTCCCGAACTGTTCTAGCGTAAATGGGCACATCTTGAAGCGCTTGAAGGAGGGGAATTTTAACATAAAGGTTTTTAACTCTCCGAGGAGGTTAAACTGAGGTTGCCCCCCCATTTTTGGTAGCAGTAATCTCTCGGGGTATGGTGGCTGCTTTATCAGATGGGAAGGCTGTATCTCTTCAGGTTTATCGTTGGATGGTTTAGCTGTCCCTTCTAAAGGATGCCCAGCATCCTCAATGATGGGACTTGAGTCAAATGGATGCTGTAAGCTCTCCTTCTCTCTATGCTCAGAGGATGAAACATCCTCTGTTATTATAGGTTCTACAATTTTCCCAGATCATAAGTGGATTTCATTACAGGGTACAGGGGAAAGAGAGTAGGCTGGCATGTTGACAGTCTCCAATTGGTGGACTGCTTTATTATTTGGGTTAGGATTAGGTTGGGCAGGCAGCTGGGGTCGAATTGGTATATTAGGGACAGAATTGTTTTGCAGCTGCAGCTGTGACTGTGGAGGTAAGTACTGAGGATATGGAGGAATTTGGGGGGATTGAGGAAATTGAGGAGAATACGGTGCTTGTTGAGGTAGAGGTGGTTGAGGAAACTGGTTCCCAGGATGGAAATTCCTCCATCCAGGAGTCCATGACGTAGGTTGGGGTGGTGGATGTGTCCAGGGATTCCATGAATTATAGTTTTGCATTGCAGGTTGAGAGGAGTTCCATTGAGTATGATTCGAAGGGAATTGTGTATTCAAATTTTGCATATTATTCCAATTCCCCATATTATTCAAAAATGGGAGAGAGTCTGGAGACATACCTTGATTTCGAGGTTGCCATGGTTTCTTCTGTGCGATAAAGTAGGCTGCTTCCACATCCGGGTTTGATGCTTGCAGAACGGCCTTGACTTGAGGAAGTGACGGACGTTCCTTCATATCATGGTTCAGCTCACACAGCTGACATACGTTCACTTTGTCAAGCGGGCATTCTCTCAATGGATGATTTTTTCTACATTGGGGGCAGAACACACCCAATGTGAGATCCTCTACTGCTTGTTTTTGTTTCACCTTCAGGACATCAATTTCAGAAGAGATGGAGCTCATCATTTCTTTTTTGAAATTCTCAAGTAGATTTCCTATCTCTGCACGGGTAGCGCCTCCATTAGATGACTTCTGAGTTCAGTCGGAGACGTCACCTTCCAGCTTTTCTCGTTTATCCCGCTTATTATTTCTGGAAGACCCTCTGGAGTATCTTTTGTACAGCTCCACAATTATGTCGAAAGGTTCTTTGGAAATGTCTCCCTTACCAAGCAGGTTCAACATATCTAGACAATCATCCCTGATTCCCTGAAGCAAGATTATTTTGAGTACATCCAGTCCCATGCTCGTCTGCCCAGCTCTCTGCACATTGTACAGCAGTCTTTCCACGAAATCTTCCAAACTTTCGTCCTCCTTCTGCACCATTTTAAATAACTCCTCTCTCTTATCCTTGGTGTTACAGTATTCCTGGTATTTCTCCAGGAACACCTGCTTCATTGCTTCCCAATTAGTAACGGTCCCTACCCCAAGGCTCATGAACCAGCGTAATGCATTGTCCTTAAGGGTAGCAGGAAAAAGTTTTAGTTTTTGGGCATCGGTGATATAATCGTAACTGCGACAAAGAATATCAAATTCGAAAAGGAATTCATCTGGGTCTTCTGCTGCCTTTCCATGGAAACGAGGTAACACCGATGGTGAGATATTCTTCATAGGAGCTGCCCCATCTGGTTGTTGAATAGGAAATTGCAATGTAGCCACTGTTCCCTCTGGCAGGGAGCGATTCTCATGATGATAGTTTTCTCCCATCACTTCTTCCTCATCGGCCCCGTGTCTGTTACTCATCTCTTCTTCTGTTTTCTCCTCTTCATCTGTGTTCTTTTCTTCGTTCTCTTCTTGTTCCGCATTCTTTTCTTCGTTCTCCTCTTGTTCCTCGTTCTTTTCTTCGTTCTTCCACTGTCCCAGGAGCTTCTGGTGGTACTGATCCCACTCTTCCTTAGTTACACTCCTCTCGTTAATGTGATAATTCAGACCTCTACCAGCAGGTCCCGTTGTAACAGTTGTGTCTTTGTCTACAGGGGTAGCTGAGGATGCCGCAGCTGCTCGTGTCTTCTCCACCGTGGATCCCGATGCTAACGCCCCAGGATCAACGGGGTTTCTTCTGTTAGGAGTTTCTTGAAGACGAGCTCCAGTGGATGAATAAGTTATGTCAACAAGGTCGTCAATGAACGTCCTTCTGCCCAATGGTACTCCTCGACCTCGACCCGAGCCACCTGCACCGTTAGTATCTTGTGGGGTTTTGGGAGTTGGGAATTGATCGCGTTTTACCCTTCTAGTATTCATACAACCCAAATCATTTCATCAGAAAAAAATAAAAAGAGACTGACTAAAAATAATTATCAAATGCAACTACTGATAGTGTTTAATTACCCTTCCCCGGCAACGGCGCCAAAATGTCGAGCACCATAAATGCAGATAAGTTATTATCAAGACACAGAGCTTACGAAATTCATTGTCAACCCGAGGAAGTCTTTTGTTTCAAAGGGTAAGTGCACAATATATGCTAAACACCAAATCATTGTAGTGAATATTGTTCTTAAACAACTATGTTCATCCCTCAAACTTTGTGTGATCCCACCAATCCTCTAACTCTACAATTTCAACCTTGTCCTTCTATGCATCAACCAGAAATGAAATCAACAATTGCTGACAGAAAGGAAATCCTATTCACAGCCCAGATTAAAGGAATTTCCTATTGATCTAATCACACTTGGAATCTGTAACCATAAATTAATTGTAATCTAGAAATTCAATTGCGACAGATCAAGCTTGGCTATTCTAAGAATTGAATTGTAGAAATAAATATCAACAATTATAACAATCCAAGAATTACACAGGGTTCGTGGGATGTCAACCTGAAACCATGAGATGAACAGAGCTGTGTACAGCTATTGAATAAATTGCATAAAGATTATCTACTCAGTCGACTGTTACAGTTATTGATCTTAGGAAAATGCAATGATGTAAATCACACACACCACTGCTGCGAACACAGAAAATATGATTAACGAAACATCACACAACCACAAATTAAAAGATCCTACCTTAACTCAGCAATCTCTGCGGAAGGCGGGCCCAGCCTTCACACAGAGACGCTGGATGAACACTGTACAGCTCCCTTAAACTAGCAGTAACTCTTTGTATTAAAAAGGATGGATTATTATAGATTGCTCCCACTGTTAATACACCAAATGAATTAACTATTTTCCAACCCCCTGGGTCGAGACAGCCTTCTGCATTTATACATACAAGCGATAACATCCAATCCTATTACAAAGGGCAGCCATGAAGATCTCTGATCTTCAGGCGCCCTGAATAACACCGGTTGTTACAAGACATGGCATGATACAATTATAGAAAGTGTGAGAAGACTGTTGACTGGCCCAGAAGTGGCGATCTTCTCAGATCGCCATAATATTCGAGTAGCTACACTGGAGATCCCTTGATCATAGCACATTCTGTTATGGCTACTCTGACCGACTCTTGTCTAGAATGTCACGTGCCCCAATCGATGATGGACAGGTTGAGGATCCCTTTTGTGTCACGACCATCCCTCGTCCCTGGACTTGTTCAGCTTCATCCCCCTGCATTCTGCTCATCTCATATTATCTTCATACATCACACATATTAGCACAATTTCGAGAGATAAATAACCTTAATTGTCACAATAATAAGCATTAATAAGGTAGAACAATAATCAGTCTTACCTTGACAATTTAGGGAATAAAGGTGAAGAAATTCGGTCCGGTTGGCATGCTAAGTAGTGTAAAACAAGGGAAGAAAGGTGATTAAAGGTGGTTAAAAAGGGGCCAAATTTGGACTCAATGGGAAGTATGCAGTAGAGATCCTGAAGAGGTTCGAGATGATGGAATGCAAAGCTATGGATACACCTATGGCATCAAACCTTAAGCTATTGAGTGATGCTTCATCAGAGTCAGTTGATGCTACGATGTATCGTCAGATGATTGGGTCATTGATGTACCTGACGAACACGAGACCAGACATTTACTTTGCTGTGAACACCTTGAGCCAATACTTGACAGATCCAAGAAGTGTTCACTTGATTGCTGCAAAGCATATTCTGAGGTACCTGAAGGGTACAATTGATTATGGGATCAAGTACGATGCGAATCAGAAGATTAACCTGGAGGGTTATGTTGATTCAGATTGGGCAAGTAGTGCCGTCAACAGGAAGAGTACTTCGGGATGTTGCTTCAGTATGGGATCAGGTGTGATCTCTTGGTTTAGCAGGAAGCAATCCTGTGTGCCACTGAGTACGGCTGAAGCAGAGTATGTCGCAGCTTGTTCAGCTAGTTGTGAGGCAGTATGGCTGTGAAAGTTACTGTCTGATATATTTGATCTCCAGTTGGATGCTACTTGTATACATTGTGACAACCAGAGTTGTGTGAAGTTGTCAGAGAATCTAGTGTTCCATGACAAGTTGAAGCATATCGAGATCAAGTATCACTATATCAGGGATATGGTGCAGAGAGGAGTAGTGAAGCTCCTGTATGTTGTGATGGAGGAATAGATAGCTGATGTATTAATGAATCCATTGGCTAGGATGAAGTTCGAGTACTTCAGAGAGAGACTTGGTGTTCTCCAGATCAAGGCTTCCTCCCAGAGACAGTGATGAGACCCATAGCCATTCTGACATGGTGAGAGGATTGGTTCCTTCCATGGTCAGATGTAAGGGCTGAGCCATTCCGTCATGGTGAGAGGATTGGTTCCTTCCATGACTGATATGAGTGCTGAGATTGATAGCCATTCTGACGAGCAGGTCAAATGTAAGGGTTGGTCCATTCTGGTCATGGCTAAAGGATTAAGTTCCTCCCATGACAGATGTGAGTGCTGGAATTTCTGTCGAGTAGGACAGATGTAAGGGAAACTGCCACTCTCCGGGAGAGTGGAGGCACCTGGTCCGTTACTAGGTAGCTCAGTCAGGGACTGGGGGCCATTCTGACGAGGGTGTAGGATTCAGTTCCTACCAGGTCAAATGTGAGTGCACAAATCTTTCTTCATTGTGGTCGAAGTGGTTCCAGCCTGGTTGAAAGTCTTTCATCATTGTGGTAGATGTGGATCCATCTTGGGTGAAAGTGCAGAAATATTTCTTCATTGTGGCGGATGTGGTTCCAGCCTGGGTGAAAATAATAGAGTTCTTTCATCATTGTGGCGGATGTGGTTCCAGCCTGGTTGAAAGTCTTCCATCATTGTGGCGGATGTGGCTCTAGCCTGGGTGAAGAGAACATAGTTCTTTCATCATTGTGGCAGAGGTGGTTCCATCCTGGGTGGATGTGATGCCATTCTGACGAGTAGGTCAGATATAAGTGCTGGGCCTTTCTGATGTGATTTTAGTTTACTACATGATCAGATGTGAGTGCTGGGCATGCCTTTCTGACGAGCAGGTCAGATGTAAGTGCTGGGCGAAGACCTACATGAGAGTAGGCCTACAAACAGCATGAAAAAGGGCTTGCTCTGTAGAACTTCCTATGACAAGATATTACACACTTGATGATGACTAGAGGAGATCCAGATCGAGCTATGATCTAGATCCAGTTATGATGACTCTGAGAGATCCAGATCGAGTGATGATCCAGATCCAGCAGTGATGATGATCCAGATCGAGTGATGATCCAGATCTAGTCTAGTGATGAGATCCAGATCGAGTGATGATCTAGATCCAGCAGTGATGATGATCCAGATTGAGTGATGATCCAGATCCAACAGTGATGATGATCCAGATCGAGTGATGATCCAGATCCAGTCTAGCAATGAGATCCAGATCGAGTGATGATCCAGATCCAGCAGTGATGATGATCCAGATCCAGATGACTTGAAGACGAAGATGACTTGAAGACAAAGATGACTTAAAGACGAGATGATCCAGTTGATGTAGAGAAGAAGACCAGTGCTGAAAATTGTGTTGAAAGAATACCTTCCTAGTTAAGAGGGAGTGTTGATGTATATGTAACTTCGGAATGTATTCTTCTATGTATCTTATGTATTGTAACCCGATGTTTATTCCGGGATGTCTCTATTATGTATTTGAGTCATGTGGTCATGCCCCGATGTTCCGATCAGGAGGATTAATAATGTAAACAAGTCATATCAAGTCATTAGGTAAGTCCCCACAGTTTCGGGGCACTTGAGTTATTATACGCTAATTAAGGTGTAGGCTCGAGTAGTAATTATTAGGTCGAGCCTATGTGTGAAATGGCAATTCAAGTGAACGGACTAATATAAATAGAGAGTGTGAGTCTCTCTATTTATCACTTGTGAATTACATCACTTGCTCTCTCAAGTGTGGCACACCTTTGGAGAAGGAAATACTTTGGCTTGACAGAAGACAGAAGGCTGTTGTTGTGTTGGGAGGTCATCTTATTGTTTTGGGTTTCACATCTTGTGGTGATACTATCTTAGAGGAAGTTGAGGGGTTTTCTCCATTTATGGTTTCCCCTATCAAAACTCTTTGTGTCTCTTGTCTCATGTGATGTGCTTATGTTATTGCTGTGCTTGTTATTCTCTCAGTGAAAATATCCTAACATAATGCTAGCTTAAATGTTGAAAAACTAACAATGGGCATAACTGCTTACTGTCCATATACCAGCCTAAAAGGTGTATGGCCTGTCAACTTCTTGCAAGTGGTTCTATAAGCCCATACTACTACTGGAATTATAAGATCCCAATAATTTATGTTAACATTGCAAACCTTCGTCAGAGCGTGCTCAAGAATCTTGTTAAAGGATTCAACAGTTCCATTTGCTTGAGGATGGTAGGTAGTACTCTTCTGATGATATACTTGAAATTCTTCGGTCAATGCTTCAATAGTATTATTCAGAAAATGTGATCCTTGATTTCTCATAAGAATTCTAGGACATCCAAACTTCGACAAGATATTATCAAAGATGAAATTCGCAGCTGTAGCAGCACTATAGTCCTTGATTGGTTAAGCTTTGGCCCAATGAGTAAGGTAATCAGTTGCTGTAATAATGTATCTTGATCCATATTTCTTTGCAGGGGGATTGATTGGTCCAACAAAATCAATAGCCCACTTTTCAAATGCTTGTAAAGTTACATGTGGAACTAGAGGCATCTCATCCCTCCTGGATGGTTTTCCTATCCTCTTATAGATATCGTAGCTGTGGCAATACTCTCTTGCATCCTTATGAATTGTAGGCCACCACAATCCAGCTGTCAGAATCTTCTGTGTCGTAGCTTTTCCTGCATAATGACCTCCTGCTCCTCCAGAATGTGCCTCAGCCAAAATCAATGGCTTTTCATGCTCCAAGACACATCTGAGCAGTATTTCATCTAGTCCCATCTTATATAGCTGTCCTGCTATCAAGGTAAAGTTAGCTTCTCTAACCACCAGCTGCTTCTTTTGTTGTGTTGTCATCTCAGAGGGTGCAAACCCTGTAGACAAGTACTGAACAATATCCTAAAAATAGTCATCAACCATCTAGATGGAAAACAACTAGGCATCAGGAAGACCTTCATCCAAACTAGTGGGTTCTTCTCCTGACTCGAGCCTCGACAAGTGGTCAGGCCCCAGGTTAAGTCTTCCTGGCTTAACTATGATCTCAAAGTCATACTCCTAAAACAAAATCATCCATCTACATATCCTTCCACCTAACACAGGCTTGTTAACCAAATACTTCAAATCAGAATGGCCAGTGAACATCTTAAAATGAGATCCTAACAAATAATGTCGAAATTTTTGTAAAGCATAAACCATAGCTAGACCTTCTCATTCTGTCATAGTATAATTCTTTTCTGCTGTGGACAATTTTCTACTTGCAAAAGCAATAGGGTGATCAATATTACCTCCACCTGACTGAGCCAATACTACACCTAAAGCAATGGAATATGCATCGACATGAACATGAAACTCCTTATTCCAGTCAGGGAATACTAATATAGGGGAAGTTACCATATTTTATTTCAAAATTTCCAAGCTTTCCTAACATTCAGGTGTCCATTCAAACTTAATATCTTTCTTCAATTTCTTTTCCATAGGGGCTGTAATCTGAGCATATCCTTTAATGAATTTCCTGTAATATCTAGTATGGCCAAGCATAGTGCAAAGTTCCTTAACAGACTTTAGAGGTGGTAAGTTCACAATAATGGCTATCTTCACAGGATCCACCATCAATCCTTGCTTGCATACAATGTGACCTAGCAGAATTCCAAAAGGTGCACAAAAGATACACTTCTTCAGGTTCAATGAAATCTGATGTTGTCTACACTTGTCCAGCATAAGTCTTAAATTGGCTATATGGTCTTTCAATAAACCAAAGATAGTCCAATCATCAAAGTAAACTTCCAATAACTTATGAATAAATTCCTTAAATGCATATATGACTACTCTGGAAAACATAGCAGGTACATTCTTTAATCCAAAGGGCATAACAGTATACTAAAAAGATCCCATTTCTGTAGCGAAGGTTGTTTTATGTCGATCCTCTGGAGAAATTATGATCTGATGGTAACCTGAAAAATCCATCAGTGAAAGAATACACTTCTTGACCTCCAACATTGTCTAAAAATTTGTCTATAAAGGGAGTAGGGAAAGGATCATGTAAACAGGAATCATGCAGCTTCCTCAGATCAACACAGATTCTGATTTCTCCCTTGGTCTTCTTTTCTTGTACCACCATAGGGCTGACCCATTCGGACTCTTCGACAGGCTCAATGATTCCTATAGGGGGCATCTTATCTAGCTCCATCCTAATTTTTTCTTTATACTTAGGATTCAGCCTTTAAGGGCGCTGCTTCACAGGCTTCGCATTAGGTCTCAAAGGTATTTTTATTACTCCTATATCACCAAGTATACCTTTCATTTCTGAGAACTTCATCGAAAATAAGTCCTGATACTCATGGAGGATTTCAGTCACTTTTATCACCATTACTTCATCCCAATAATCTCCAATGGTAGCATACTTAGGCATTTCTTCTGATCCAATGTTTACTTTCCTTGTTTTCAAGGGCTAAGTTACTTCAGGTGATTCGACTGCTGGTCCATGTACTTCGCAATGTCCTTCTAACTCAGGAATATTAATTTTGTGAGGGTCATCATCTTCATCAATGGTGAGGTTATAGAATTCTACTGCATTAGCTTCTTGTTCCTTCCAATCAAGTTGGTTCTCGGCTATTTCTTTATCATCAAACACCTTAGTATGGATCACCCTAATAGCTGCGTCCAAAGCAGGGCAACCCTCATTAATAGAAAATGTGAGCACAAAACTATCAACAAGGCTAACCCAACTTATAGTACCATGGCGAAGCTCCACCTCAACATACCAATTCTTTGCTACAGGTTCCAGAGTGTGTACAAACCTATGTACCCATTCTTCACAAGGTACATGCTTCCATGCTTCATAACACAGCTCCAAATGTTCCTGAGGGCTAGTCTTACCATTAAATCTGCTTTGTACCTCCTGAGGTTGATCCATGAATCTTAGGCAAAGAAAATTTTGACAAGCTCTCCAACTATGAATATACTTTTTATGACCATTCCACCATCTAGTAGCTGCGGCTCTGAATACTGAATCTAGAGTCTCCATTTTCTGTGAATCTGGTACTTGCACTGAGAATTTTACAATAAAATCTTTTGGGTCTGTCAAGCCATCAAAAGTAGGTAAGATCTTTTTCTATGAGCCAACCCATTTGATAGACTTGGTAATTCTTGCACATCGGTGTCCATGTAGCTCATAAAGTCTATTTTGCCAATTCTCTAGGCCTTTGTCTGAATCAGTCATGCAAGAACTGTCACACTGCCAATCCATTATACCTTCACGAGTAGGGTTAACATAGTCTTCTTCTTTAGCTGTGATGTTGTAAATATGATATAAAACATCCTGATCTTCATCTCTGACTGTCTCTGTATACCTTTCTCCTTGAGAAGGGTCCAACGGTACTATGACTCTCAAGCCTTTTCCTTCAAAATTCATCTGTCTATTCTTAAGGTTGATTACTGCATAATTGTCTATTTCCCATTCAATTCCTAGCAATGCTGGATAGGGGTTGCTATCATCAATTATTTCAATGAATTCAAAATTTGCTAAGGTATTGAATCCATCAATATCCACTGGTACACTAGGGAATCTTCCCAAGGGCACAATCTTCTGCTGATTGGCTAATCTCAGCTATATAGGGGAACATTCAAGCGTAGGTATTCCCATTTGTTCCCATGTCTTCTTAGTTAGGACATTCACTTCTGATCCTAGGTATAAAATGATATCAGTCATGTCATAGTCTTCTATTTGAGCATGCAATCTTATTTCTCTTCCAGTCTTTCTAACTCTATTAACAAATTCTCCTCCATCAGAGCTTCGCTGAGGTTTGCAAGACGCAATAACTTTCTGTAACTCATTCAAAGCATTCTAATTTGTTAATAGATTCATACAACTCTGTAAAAATGATGTTAGTGTACTTACTTGATCCGACGAAGCTTCTTGAAACTATAACTACTGTTGATTTTGTTGCGTAGTTGCTACTGATGTTCTCGGATCAGCAAAGTCTTGCTTAGCTTCCATAAATGTTCCTTTTTTCTCTTCCAACATCGAAGGCTAGGATTTTCTCTAGGGTCTTACGGACCCAAGGCTCATCAGGCTTTTTCCCCTTATTATGCACTTGCGTCGTAGCTCCACTCCTTGTAAGAACGTTAACAGCTGGGACAGGTCTTTTCTCTACAACAATCATCTGAAAATTCTGAGTAGGAGCACCATTTATTTCTTGTATCTTAGCTATCAACTGTGGGCATTGTTCAATCACATGATCGACTGCTCTGTAATATCGACATGTCGTAGTTGGGTTCTGACAGTCTCTAGCTACATGTCCTTCCTGATTAAAGTTATAGAAAATAATCTGGCCTCGACCTCTTCCAGGCATACCACCACGACCATGACCTCTGAAATTACCATGACCTAGAGCAACACCACGGTAACCATATCCATCATTGCCTTGTGCATCGGTTTATACCCTATAAGCATCATAGGTTCGCTCTCTCATGAGGTCAAAGCTGCGACATTCGTCTTCGTTGTGTCCAACTGACTTACAGAACTTGCAGTAGGGATTCTTAGGTACTTGAACATATCTCTGCTGCAGATAGCAATATTTAGGTCGATGTTGGCCAGTTGTTCTACAGATCTCACAATATAGGACAGTAGGGTTAAATGGGTTTGGTGCACCAGTATTCAAATAATTTCTTAATGCAGGACATTGTTCTTTGTCATGACCTTTTGTCTTACATCATGTACACCAAACCTCTTCTCGAATAGATTTCCATTTTTTCATGTCACGAAGCTCCAAAGCCATTTCTGCTAACTGTGCTTGTATTTGGGCTATTCCAGAATTATCTCCTTACCCCTTGGTCCTTTGAAAAAATGTCATTCTGCTTCGCTGAAATAAGTATGTGTGTCGATGGTGAACTCTGTCACAAATGCGTCAAGGGTTCGCATTGTCCAAAAGTCAACAGCTCTTGATACCGCATTGTTCACACTTTTCAACAGCTTAATTCTTTTTGGGGTCCAGGCAAGAGACTGATATTCTTTGAATTTTGTCTTTCTTTCTGTCAACATGGATAACCATTGGTGCAATTCTATGTGGATACTAGCAAAGAAAATTTCATAAATATCAGAAAAAAAATGTACCTTTGCAAGAAGTCATCTGAGCTATGATGATGATCCTTATTCTCTTGTTCAGCAAATCTCAGATAAGTATCTTCAATCTAGTCACTGATTTCTTTTACTGAGGGCCTCCAAAACATATCCCTCCAGGTATGACGTAGATCCCCCTTGAAGCAGATACTGGTTCAACTGGCAATGGAACCAATTTATTGGGCTTAGGGCAGACCTGGGCACCAACAAAGAGACCCACAGTGTTGGCCCTTTCGATAACAACCTGCGAACAGGTTGCAGTCTCACCCAAAAAAGCTATGGGGTGCCACAGAATCAGGTTTCTGCAGGAAAAAGAGGGATATTATTGTACCTTTATCCTTAACAAAGAATAATTATGCAATACAGAGCTTCGATATTCAGTTAAATAGCTTCACATTTTAGATAAAAAGATAGTTACTTGCTTAACCCTTAACTGGGAATTCACAGCGAAGTTAATACTTAACAGTTTATATTACTTTATCATTCATCTACTTATCAAATGCATAAAACATAACAGGAACAAAATAACAAGAACCACCACAACACAAGATATACATGGTTCACCCCCAGTGTAGGGGCTAAGTCCACAGAACTGCATTTATATTCAACTCTTTACAAACGACACCATTCTGATCTGCGCACTTAGCTGCAGATCTTCTCAACAACCCAAAACTGTGCACTTAGATGCAGAGGTCATCCACGCACTCAGGTAGGACTTAACCTTAAACCTACAAATAGACCTTAGCTTCTTTGTATCAAATTATCATCATACAAAAACCTACGAAAAGCGCTTTTCTCCTTTACATAAGTGCCTATTTATACAAGTGCACTATTACAATACCATGAGTTTAAACCATGGGCTTAAACCATGGGTTATTTACAAAAAGAGGGGCTTCGACCCAACCCCGAAACCCCTAAGACTATTTTGGACCACAACTCTGCTTACAAGCTTCGCACCAAAACCGTGGAGTTGCCAAAATTAAGGACCTTCAAGGTTGGCATTCGAGTACCAGTAGGGCCATAAATGGATTGATAAATGGGTGTCGATGATCCTTCGATAATAGGTTGGTTTGGTTTTGGTTGGTTTTGAAATGTTCCACATGGTGGTCCCTAAGGTGGGCCTCCCAGTGGGGGGCCTTCGGGTGGACCTCTAAATGGTGGACCTCTAGGTGGGGCACCTCTAGGTGGGGGACATCTAGGTATAACTATGGATGGGGGACCTCTATGTGGACCTCCATATGGGGGACCTCTAAGTGGACCTCCAGATGGGGGACCTCTGAGTGGACTCCAAATGGGGTACCTCTGGTTGAACCTCCATACATGTTTGCAAATGGGATCTCATATGTAGGGACATTCGACAAATTAGGTTTCCTCCATGGGGTATTAGGGTTTACAAGATAAGGGATGTTGGGAAAACAATTTCTCAATGCATTTGGTTGGTAATTTTGGGTAGCCATTGTCTGTTTATTTCCTAGGTAAAGGAACCCCATCTAGGTCGATTAGACATCAATCGAACCCATGATGGTTATAGCGGTGAGGAGGAAGGAACAATCACATTTGTGTCCATGGAGGGTAGTTCAGACATGGAATTTCCTAAATCAAGACTATACCCAAGATTTAAACTATTTCTCATGCTCGTGGTGACCACTTGTTCTGGGGATTTCACCCCTGTCACAAGGTTCATAGAAGAACTAGGAATAGACGGGAGATATTGAACTAATAGGGTATGGATAGAAGGCTAGCCTGGATCATAAGAAACCACACATTGAATCACCATTCTGGATATGGTAGAAGAATAAGACTGAACAGGGGCATGGTATTCGATAGTGGCTCTTTCTGAATAGTCGAGTAAAGGAGAGATACTTCTCCTTCTTATGATCTCCATCTCGTGTGTAAATTGGATACCACCTCATTGATATGTCTAAAATACTCATCATTTGATAATAATAATCTTGGATTAGGTTGGGGGTGGAATAATATAAAGCAGTAGTGTTGTATCCGGAGATTGTCCGTCCAAAGGAAATCTCCCAAAAAGGACCAGCCTGAACAAATTATGATTCCACAAGGTCATCTAAGGATGGGGAAAACACCCAATCTTATGCACCAGAGTGAATTTCTGTAGGGAAATGAAATGTTGAAACATGTGAAGGAGCTAATTGTGCCAGAACCAAGGTAGAGGCAAATGCATTCTCCAAATAAGAATACTATTCTCTTAATTAAAAAACTGGAACACCCTCCACAGAAGGATTATTTGTGATAGGTTGGTCCATGGTCACCCCTTGCATTTCTTCCATGGTAGGAGGAAATCTGTGTAGTAAACCCTACAATCTACGAGATCTCCTCATAGCTGGTTCAGCCATAATGATGGATGAACACTCTTACTCTTAAGGTCTCCTAGTAAAAAATATCACACACAAACAATTATACACAAGCCAAGGTCATAATCAAACATATATGATAAGAGGGGATGACAAAGATAGAACCTCACTAGGAATGTCAAGTTGTCGCAACTCGCAATATACCACAATGTTCAACAATATAACGTAAAAAGGAGGATTGGGACTGTAACCTTGCTTGAGTACCTGACTACCTGTATGACACATGCGTAGTAGCTTCCCTTGTGTTTTTCTCAGTGTATTTCTTTAACAAAACAACCAAAAGGATCTTCTCAGTTGGTATCAGTTCCTAGAAGGGTCTCCCTATATACACAAGGTACATGGGAGCTCAAATACATGTTATTGATTTGTAATGCACAATCGTTCGAAAGGTTCCTTTTGATATACTATCGAGTATGTGAAGAACTTTTTGATATACCTCAAGGGTACGTGAAAATACATTCAATGTATTGATTGGTACGTGGAAGAACCACACAATCCCTAGGATGAAGTGCAGGAAGAAAACAATAGCTCCTATATTTATAGACGCTGGAGCACATTGTTAGCACTCAAAATTTACTCCCAGTTGTCAAAGGATGATCCCAAGGTAACCACAAAACCAAGATTTAGGAAAGAAATCTAGATTATTTCTCTTTAGAGAGGGATCTCTCAATATTTATCTCATAGGGAAGATATATTTAACAAGAAACAAAATTTAATATTGATTGTGGTTGAAACAAGTGGACATTGGGCATGGAGTCATGTAGGACAATAAACATTTACAAGGATATTACAAAGGAATTTTAATAGAGGAAAGGTGGCTATCTCTTCATAATCAAAAATCTTGTTATATAGTGATATAGAAGAAATTAGAGACAATCCATCAATGTGGACATCTATCAATGATGAATCCACCATTAACTTTATAAGAAAGGTTTTGTGAATTCTTAAAAGCAATGAAATAGAGCTTATGGATATGAATTCTGAATCATTATAAACTCATTTAAGCATGAAAGGAAAACAAAATGGAAGCTTAAACATGAAACACATACACATATAAGGAAAGAAAGAACAGACAAAAAATATGATAACAAAGGAATCTCTGTCAAAAGGCCTGCATCAGCTTTGCAATTTTATTAATCTTTGGATCTCTGTTACAATACTAAAATATCTCACGGCTTCCAACCAGGGTAATTTCTAGGGGCGAAATTTCTCTAATTGGCTATTTTTTGGGTTATTTTCAAAAAATAAATTCGCTATTTTGTCATTTTTAGTAGTCTATTATCACCTATATTTACAGAAAATATGTTTTATATAATAATATTTGCTAAAATTGACACATTTCAGTGTTAATTGTATGTTTCATATTTAATATTCTCCTACCTATCTATAAACATGTTTTTTTCAATCCAAAACAATCGCATAGAATACTATACTTAAGTATAATATTAGAATCCATAAAAAATACCCTGGTTCCAGCCCTTGTTACAATGTAAAAACATGCTTAAATACAAAATTACACTCCACAAGCTGATAACTAACTCTATGCTAAAAATAGGCAAATAAATGCCTTTTTACATCTGTCATTTGGTTTCCTAACTAATAACTACTCAAGAAATAAACTATAAACTGTTAACTATTTAATTCTTCAATGGTGTTCAACAAGTCTTCATCCATCCAGCATGTACTTATTTTTCCCATATTTTCCACTATCTTCCATTGATTGACAGCTAGAAGCTCCAAGATGGCCATTTCATTTTCCAACACCCTTAATTCCACGTGGTCCACATAAGAATATTCTTGTGGTTGTGCAAAAGTGGCTCTGAAAGTATTCAATATCTCAAAGTCTTTAGACAATTTATCCACTATTGTTTTCCTAGACAAATACTATTGCATGTCTTAAAATTTCCTATGGTCTAACCCGCATCTGACTAACTAGGCATAATATTCCACTTGAGATAGAATCCTACCTTTTTCTTCCCAGTAGAAAGGTAAACCCATTTTTAACAACGATGTGAATAAATCAATGAACAATTTAGCTTGATGATGCATGATATCTAGCTTGGCATGTACAGTGTCAAGATGTTGATTCTTTCCAACAACCTTCCTTTCCCAAGTGATGACTGAAATTCTGTCTTTAATCCCTATTTCGTTCAAATCATCCTCTTTCAGGCCATTCAGAAAAATAATTGTATTATTTGTAGCGTCAATGGGAATTTTATTCAAAACTTCCTTAACTAGTTTTCCTGAATGATATGCTTAGATCCTTGTACAGGAATTTGTCCAGTCAACTGCTTCATCAGTTTATCAATTTTTTCTAGTAGCTCTTTACATCTATTTTTCATAGCCTTTTTCTCCTCCTCTTTCTCCAGTTTTTCATTTTCCAAATTCTTATTATGATTCTTTAAACAAACAATCTCTAGATCTCTCAAGCTAACCTAGGATATTTCCTACACAATGGATTCCTCATTATATTATGCAAGAGGTGGAATTATTTGTACCTCAAGTTCCTTTCCTTTTTCATTTACTTCCTTCTCCAATTCAACATGTTTTTTCTTGAGGGTCTTCTCATTCTCAATCAAGAGAATTATTTCTTTCTCCCATTCTCTTTTCTCTTCTTCAAACTTCATAATTTTTGCTTTGCAGTTGCTTAGTTCATCATTCAATGTTTCTTTTTCTCTCTCTAGTTCTAAAATTTTTGAAGCTTGTGTAAGCTGAGTGGAAGGAATTTTCAGCTTATTTTTTAATAATTGAATTGTATTTTATTTCTCATTAAGAAACTTTTGAGTTTCTTCTCCATTGTGTGCCTGAATGTTAGTCAATAGATCTCCCTGGATATTTTTTATTTGTTGCAGGTTTCATTTATTTTCTACCTTCTCTTGTCTCAACTAGTTTTTAATTTTAGATTTGGTGGATTGTAATATGCATACCTTCAAAGTTTCTTTAAGGAGATTATTGTATATGACCTCTCCAATCTACTTATGCAAATGGATCATATCTGGCATAGGGATATTTTCCAGTTTCATCCTCATTTCTGCTACCTTGTTCTTAATGGCTACTATTAGGTTTAAAGTATTTTGAGTATGGTCCCTAACAATGACCAAAGAAACATCCTTGAAAATTTTCTCACATCAACATATAAATTTAGGGATTCATTCGTTGATATTTATTTATCATCTTTGTACTTATTAAACAACTCTGCTCTGGTCTTGAATTGGCCTATAGAACCTTCTGGAGTTTCTAAAAAAAAGGATATTCTTTTACCTCAAAATTTGGGCCTTTCACCTTATTTTTATTTTTATTACCTTCAATCTTTGTCACTTTTACCATTTCACCTTCCACTTTAACCTTTTTCTTCTTTGATGTTGTTGAATTGTCTTCCTGGTCTGTTTCCATAACATCAGAAAATGTCATTTTATTGGACATTTTAGAATGACTAGTAATAAGAGTAATTACGTGCGGTGTTGGGACAATAGTGAATGGATATGGATATGTGAAATTAGTATCCTACATTGGTGATGTGGAACCCTTCTACATATGCTCTTCATTCTGTACTAAAAGGGATAATATGACCAATTTGCACTTTCATCCAAGCCTTCAACCTCTTGATGTTCAAATTTCTTGTTCTTATTCACTCACTTCCTTATAGAAATGATATGATGGGGGTCGTAACTTATTGCAATATATGTCTGAAACCCCATCTCCTTAATAAGGCTTTCTACTATAGACAATGCAACTTTACTTTTGATGATAAATGGTCCAACTACCCAGGGAAATTTAATTTCTCAAAATTTTTTGAAACTTATAAAATGTTCTTTTGAGCAATAAGTTTCTGTCTGATCAACTCTAGTGCAAAAAATCTTGGAGTGAGAAATTAATGTAGAATATATGGTTCATGAGTGAATCCATATATTTTTATGACTGTGTATTATTCAAATAAAAACCAATCTCCAATACTCTTTTCAGGTGAAAACTGCAAAAATTCCTTCATGACGGGAAACATTCTGGGAAATTTGATCTGTAAAATGACCTTATAGACTTCAACCATTAATAATTTCATGTATTTAAAGAAAATACTCTTGATACCATCTATCAAAATGATCTCTCGTAGCAATAAATTTTCTTCATTCAACAACAAGAACATCCTTACCAAATGAGACTGAAATTTGAAATGCCTTGTATTATGGAAATCCACTAGCTAAGAATGAATACTCTCAGCCAGGAATTCATCAAACTTAAGACAGACTAACTAGGATGACTGATACTGAGGATGACTGGTACTAACTCTAAAAAGAAGACTCATTAACAACTCATTGACATACCTATGTGTATCAAATCCTAAAAACTAACTCATTAATGAAATGACCAGTTTAGTCTCTTCATTAAACAAATTGGTATCTACAGCGAAGGCCTGATTTTGTAGCGATACATATGGTTTAAAACAGGTAGTGAAAAAGGATTGTTTATGGTTGCTTCACAGAATGACTAGACCATATTTTATTCATTGATTTTCTCATAGTTTTGGGTCAATGTAGAAGGAATTGCAAAGGAATCATAGACAACTAACGAGCTAAAAGGACATGGAATTTTACTCTTGGTCGCATCCATAATTACTCTCTAGGAAGAGGAATAATTAGATGCACACCAGTCAATGAAATTAGGAAAACTTAGCATTTTATATGGACATAAGAAATGAAAATGGGACCTGTAAACACCATGTACATATTTGTCATGATCTTTAAATATTTTCATCTTAGTTTGTGACTGGTTAATGGAGCCAATAGATAACAAGGTATCAAAAAGGTCACCATCCCTGTCCTCAAACACTTCTTCAATTTTCTGAAAATCAAGGGTCTGATCCTCTATTTCCCCTCCACTATCCATTTAATTCTTTTTGGTGGGTAAAAAGTGGCCTATCTGGTTAGTTGACAGGTGGACTTGAATCTATCTGAGTCGTCCTCTTCCACGTGCACTGAACTTTCTTTTTCTAATGAAGAAAAGACGAATAATCATCATCCACGTGCTTTACCCTTTTAAAGTATTTTATGATTTGGAAGCCTTTGTTATTATTCATATATCTTTCATAACATTCTACCCTCTTCTATAATGTATCCTATTTAACAAAAAGTGAAAAGATTCCTGAAATATTTCGTAGTTTGGGAATAACGTTTTTCTCGTAACTCAAAATTGGGTGCACTTTAGACCATTGGAAAGGTTTTGAAATTCTATACAACCTGTATTTTTTTAGTTTTACCTAATTACTTACCGTTTTTCTAGGGAAAGAATTTTAGTAATGTTGGTAATAACTCCCGATTCCAATTGATTATTCAAATGCAAATTCCTATATTTATACATTTCATGAGGCGGTTGATTACCAGCCTTTTCGCCTTCCTA